>VZQC01013896.1:803531-846255 GCA_009823505.1 Rhizomys pruinosus
TTTTTCATAATCTTTATTTGAGTTTTTTAGTTGCTCTGTGTTATCTTCCAGATCTGATATTCTTTGTTCTGCTTCCTCCATTCTATTTCTGAGGCTTTTTCCTTTCCTTTCTTCCTGGTTGGATAAGTGTTCTATTTCCTTTTTCATTTCATCCTGTGATTTCCTTAATATATCCATTTCCTTTATGAGTTTCTGTCTCTTCTTGGTGCTCCTTACTTCATTGGTTGGTAATTTTTTATTAGCTCCTTAATGATAAAAGAACACAGAACAGGTTTTATTTATTTATTTATTTATTTATTTATTTATTTATTTATTTATTTTAGTACAAAGACGTGTAATCTGTATGTTAAATGTATTCTTCCACTTTGTCTAGGGACTTCTTCCAAGCCCGTGCTCTCATTCTGCTTCTATAATCTAAGTGTCCTTCCAGGGCAGGCCCAGATCAGCTAAGCAGTCAGAAGCACTCCTAACCAATTGGTACTAACAGCTATTTCATCCAAATTACTTCTTGGTGTGCCAGTGGGCCTTAGAATCCCTGCACTTGGGAGGGAAATGCAGGAGGGTACCAAATTTGAAGCCGGCCTAGACTAAATATTGAAAGCCTACCTGAAAATTTTTTAAAATTTAAATTTAATTAAAAATAAAGAGGGGGACTAGTGAGGCTGTTCAGTGGTTAAGAGCACTGGCTCCTCTTGAAGAGGACTTGGGTTTTTCCAAGCACCCACCTGGCAACTATGAACTGTCTATAACTCCAATTCCAGGAGAGCCAAGGCCCTTGCCCTTTCTGATCTCTGCAAGCATTTCACCACACAGTTGGACTTACACACATGCAGGCAAGAATAATGCACATAAAGTAAAAATAATATAATATATTTTCTTTTTATATTTATCTTTTAATTAATTAATTTATTTAAGGGATTTATAATATAAGAGCACAGTTGTTTTCAGATCGATCCGTTGGCCATACAATTAGGTAATTGGCACTAGCATCCACATATGAGGGATCCCATTTGACATTTGTTTTTCTGGGACTGTGTTACTTCACTTAGCATGATATCTTCTAGCTACATCCATTTACATGCAAAGTTCATGATGTCATCTTTCTTTACCACAGTATAGATGTACCATATTTTCTCTATCCTCTCCTCAGTTGAGGGGCACTTGGGTTGGTTCCAGCTCTTTGCTGTTGTGAAGAGAGCTGATATAAACTTGGCCGGGCATGTATCTCTGTGGTAAGATGAGTCTTGTTGGTATATACCCAGGAGTGGTATGACTGGATCAGCAAGCTAACTCATTCCAAGTCTCCCAAGGGTTCTCCACACTGCTTTCCACAGTGGCTGTATGAGATTACAGTCCCACCACCAGTGGATGAGCATTCCCCTTTCCCTACAATTTCTCCAGAAATTGGTATCGTTTGTTTCCTTGAACCTAGCTAGTCTTATTATAGTAATATGATATCTTAAAGTGATTTTAATTTTCATTTCCTTAATTATCAGTGATGTTGAACACTTTTTTAAAATGTTTCTCAGCCATCTCTAAGCCCTCACTTGTGAAGTCTCTGTTCAGCTCTGTGCTCCATCTCTTGAGTGGGTCATTCGTTTTCTTTCTTCTTTGTTTTTTGAGCAGTTTATATATTCTGGAAATCAATGCTTTGTCAGATGTATCTGAGGTGAAGGTTTCTTCCCACTCAGTGTGTTTTCTATTCACTTCCTTTATTGTTTCTTTTGATGTACAGAAGATTTTGAATTTAATGAGTTCCCAGTTGTCAATTGTCCAACTTAATTCTTGCACAGCTCCCTGCTGTATGATTTAGGAAGGCTTTTCCTACACCTATGGCTTTTAGCGTGCTGCCACCTTTTTCTTCTATCGCCTTCAGAGTTTTGGATTTCAGGTTGAGGTCTTTCATCCATCTGGAGTTGACTTTTGTACAGGGCAAGAGGTAGAGGTTTAATTTCATTCTTCTACAAGTGGTCATCCGGTTTTGCCAAGACCACTTGCTGGAGATGCTGTCTTTTCTCCATTGTGTCTTCTTGGTTACCTTGTCAAATATGAGGTGGCTGAAATTGTATGTGTTCAAGTTTGGATCTTCAGTTTTGTTCCATTGGTCAATGGGTTTGTTTTGTGCCAGTACCAAGGTGCTTTTATGACTATAGCCTTGTAGTATAGTTTGAAGTCTGGTATAGATATCCCCTATTTATTTCTCTTTTTTCTCAAGGTTGCTTTGGCTATTTGGGGTCTTTTGTTTTTCCAAATGAAATTAAGGATTTTTTTCCAAGCCTGTGAAGAAACTCTTAGATATTTGTTCTAGTTTGAAAGCTGTTGACTACTGTAAGCAGAGCTTAATGGGCCGCACTAATAGAAGCCTGGAAGAAAGCATTGCTGCAAAAAATGTAGTTCCAGAGAACAATAAAGACTTGGGAAGCAACTGGGATATTCTGATAAAGAATCTGGCAGCAGTTTGCCCACAGCCCAATTTTTTGCCTGATGTTAAGTTGAAAAGCAATGGAACAATGTCTTTGGCCAAGGACATTTAAAGACAGCCTAATGTAGAAATGGTGGCATGGCTATTAATAGTGAATATTGTCCAGATCTACAATGAAGAAGAACAGATGGGGCAGAAAGAAATGCAGAATGTACAGTTTAGATCTGAAAACTGCACTAGGAAGATTAAAGGTGCGGCCAAGGCATGTGAAGAAAAGGCTCCCTTTGATAAGGAGATTAAAGTGATTAAGGAGGAGCCTAGCTATTTACAAGTAAACAATGGAAAAAGTGAGATTAAAGTGATTAAGGAGAGGCCTCAAGTAAACAGAAACTGTTCCTTCAGGGCAAGACCACATCCAGCTAATCCTCCAACTTTTGAAAGGAAAATACTGAAAGGATTTTCTGTTCCAAGTCCAGGGCAGAGAAAAGTTGCAAATGTGGTTGAAATAGCCCAGAGTCCGTCCCAAACTTGCAGTCAAATTTGGCAGTTTCATTCAAATAGTGCTGGCTATAGAGGCATGAAGTTTTCAAGAGTGAAGGGGTCATCAGTTCTTCCTCCACAGTTTCAAAGAGCCACAGAGGCCACGCAGAGTGCAGTAGGGGTGTCCCTGAATAAAGAAGGCCCTGATAGGCCATTGCATGAAGCTGTGAATGCGAAGCCTGGTTGGCAACAGAGACCCCAAGAAGACATTTGAGATGCCAGAGCTGTGAGATATTTGCCAAGGAGAGCTGCATACAGGGAGTGGTAGCAGCCTAAGAAAGAGATGTGTGTTGCAAGCAAAACTGGAAGAGCTGAGCCATCTAAGCCCTTTGGAAGTCAAGTCCCAGAAGTTTCACATGGAGCTACTGGACTTGATGTTTGCCCTGCTGGTTTTTGGTCTTGTTTTGTTCCAATATTTCCTCACTATGCCTCTATTCTTCCCTTTTGGAATGGGAATGTGTATTTGGTTCCACTGTATTTTGGGAGTATGTAATTTGCCTTTTGATTTAACAGGAGCTTACAGTTAAGAGATTGGCCTGTATCTCAGAAGAGATTTTGGACTATAGGCTTTTGAATAGAATTGAGACTGGTAAAGACTATGAGGACTTTTAAGGTTGGACTAAATGCATTTTGAATTTTATGTGGTAAGGAGCCTATCGGGGACAGGGGGTGGAATGTGGTGGTTTGAGTGATAGTGTCCCCCATAGGCTTTAAGTATTGAAATATTTTGTCTCCAGTTGGTGGCACTGTTCTTGGAGGTCTTAGAAGGTGTGGCCATGCTGGAGAAAGTACATCATTTGGGGGAGGGTTAGTGAGTTTAACAAGCCTTGCTGTCTCCAGTTTCTCTCTCTCTCTCTCTCTCTCTCTCTCTCTCTCTCTCTCTCTCTCCTGTGCTCATTGAAAGATGTGACCCTTGGCTTGTTTCTCCAACCCCGGCCACCATGCTTCCTGCGACAATGGACTCTTATTCCCTGGAAATGTAAATGTCAATCCTAAACTCAAATAAACTCTTCCTTTTATAGGTTCCCTTGGTCATGGTGGTATTATCACAGCATCGGGGAAAATGACTAATAAAGTATTTTAATATGAATAGCATTAAATCTGTACAATAGTTTGGGTAGAATGGACATTTTTACCATATTAATTTTCCCAATCCATGAGTGTGGGAGGTTTTTCCATCTTCTGATGTCTTCTTCAATTTCCTTCTTCAGGGGTTTAAATTTTTCTTTGTAGAGGTCTTTGGTGTTTTTGGTTAGGATTTTTCCTAGATATCTTATTGATTGAGGCTATTGTAAGTGGGAAAGTCTCCTTGAATTCTTTCTTCGGTTGCTTGTTGTTGGTGTAAATAAAGGCCATTGATTTTTTTAGGTGAATTTTGTATCCTGCCACTTTGCTGAAGCTGTTAATCGTTTCTAGGAATTTTCTGGTGGAGTTTTTAGCATCCCTTAAGTAAACAATCATATATTAGCAAATAGGGATAACTTGACTTCCGCTTTTCCAATTAGTACTCCTTTAATTTCCTTTTCTTACCTTATTGCTCTAGCAAGTGTTTAAAGCACTATATTGAAGAGGAGTGGTGACAGGGGCAGCCTTGCCGAGTTCCTACCTTTAAAGAGAATGTTTCTGTCATTTCCCCATTTAGTATGATATTGGTTGTGGGTTTCCTGTATATGGCTTTGATTACATTGAGGAATGATCTCTCCAATCCAATTTCCTCTAGGACTTTAAGCATGAAGGAATGCTGGATTTTGTCAAATCCTTTTTCAGCATCAATTGAGATGATGTTGTGTTTTTTGTCTTTCATTCCATTTATGTGTTTGATGATGTTTATTGATTTTCATATGTTGAGCCATCCCTGCATCTCTGGTATGAATCCAACTTGGTTATGATGGATGATCTTCTTGAGGTGGTTTGGAAGTGTTTTGTTGAAAATTTTGGCATATGGAGATCTCCTAAGACCAGCTGAAGTGCAGGAAGATAGGTAGGAGCTGGGTGCTTCAGCAAGGATGATTACTGTTTGACTTAATCTAGTTCATCCAGTTGTCTTTGGCTTAGTTGGCCTTTGTGGCTGTGGGGCGGAGTTATCCTCCCAGCTGCTATAAAAGGTAGGGTTGTGTGAGTCTGGAGATATGAGATTTCCCAAGACCAGCTGAAGTGCAGGTACCGGGGAGCAGGCTAAATAGCACCCCCCCACACACACCGTGCCAACATGGATTATGAAGGCATCTGAAGGAGGCAAGCAAAGCAAGCTTTCAACACAGTGAAGAGGCATTTGGGACTCACATTGGATTACAGGCAAGGAGAAGCCCATATGCCAGGAACACAAAGAAGAGACAGCATGGGAAAAGGGCGGGACAATCCTGCACCAAGCTGCACCAACCCTATGGAAGATTCCTACAGTGGGATCCCCCTGGGGACGGCCCAGGACACAGATATCAGAAACAAAATTGTGAACATACTTAAGGAATTACAAGACTAGGGGCTGGAGAGATGGCCTAGCAGTTAAGAGCGCCGACCGCTCTTGCAGAGGACCCAGGTTCGATCCCCAGCACCCACATGGCGGCCGAAAACTGTCTGTAACTCCAATTCCAGGAGAGCTCCAGTTCCAGGGGAATCCGACACCGTCTTCTGACCTCTGCGGCATTGCACAACAGGGGTGCACAAACCTGCATGCAGACAGTACATTCATACACATAAAGAAATAAATAAAATAAAATAAAAAAAGAATTACAAGACTATAAGGAGCAAACCAAAGAATTAAGAAAAGAGAATGAAGAACTCAAGAAGGACCTAGAGAGTGAGAATGACAAACTCTGGAAGGAAGTAGAAACACTGAAAACTTCCCATGCTGAAAAAGATAAGGAAACCAACCAGCAAAGCAAAGAGCTACAGGAAGAGATTGAGAAGCTCCAAAAGGAAGTAGAACTACTAAGGATATCAGAAGAGGAAATGAAAAAGGAAATCAAACATTGATCCAATCAAGAGGAAAGGAATGGAAAAAGCCCCAAAAGCAGAATGGAGGAAGCAGAACAAACAATATCAGACCTGGAATATAACACAGAACAACTAACAACCTCAAGTAAAGACTATGAAAAATTTAAAAATACACAAAAGTGGAACAACCAGGAACTGTGGGACACTATGAAAAGATAGTAGACTGTTTTGCTTTTCATCCACCTATGCCCCTTTTCTAAGCCTAGGGAACAATCTGCAGAAGAGGGCGTGGTAGAATGTAAGGGCTGGAATTGGGGTGAATGGTGAAACTACAGCAATATAGTCTGGACACTCATTTGATCAACTTGATTGAACATACAAGCCCTCCCTGCTGTATGGTGGGACCCATGGGCTGTGTGGTTTTGGGCACAGCTACTTGCAAATTGGTTTTACGTGAAGGATGCTTGTACTCATAAATTATTACTTAATGTTAAAAAATGAAAAAAGACTAAGAAAAAGATGCAGGACATTTATGGCAGTATGGATGATCTGGGATGGGGTGGAGTGGGGTGGGGGGAAGGGAAAGGGAAATATGCCTGAACTGAATTGGAAAATGATGTATGAAATACATAAAGCATCAATAAAAAATGAAAGAAAGATCAAACCTCCACATTGTAGGAATAGAGGAAGGAGAAGAATCCCAAGAGAATGGTATTGATCAGATCTTCAACAGAATAATAGATGAAAACTTCCTCAAACTTAAAAAAGACAAACCAATACAAATACAAGAAGCACATACAACTCCAAACAGACAAGATCAGAAAAGAAACTCCCCATGCCATATCATAGTTAAAATGCTAGACACCCAAAACAAAGACAAAATCCTTAAAGCCACAAGAGAAAAACAAGTGACCAATAAGGGGAAACCTCTCAGAATTACAACTGACATCTCAATGTAAACTATGAAAGCAATAAGAACGTGGAGCAAAGCATTCCCAGTGTTAAAGGACAATAGATGCAAACCCAGGTTACTATACCCAGCAAAAATGTCAATTATACTTGAAGGAGAGAGAAAAACCTTCCATGACATAAATAAGTTGAAAGAATACATGTCCTGAAAACCAAACCTTCAGAGAATACTTGAAGCAATTCTAAGGACAGAAGAAAGGAGCAGCAATCCTAAAAAGAGAAATCAATAAAAGCATAACTGCAGAAGTAGAAACCTAAACCAAAACCACAAATGGATAATAAGGCAAAAGGAAGCAACACAAACCTATCAGTAATAACCTTAAATATTAATGGGCTAAATTCCTCAATCAAAAGACATAGACTGGGAGATTGGGTTAAGAAACAGAATCCATCGATATGCTGTCTATAAGAAGCACATCTTTAAAGACAGGCCCACCTTAACGTGAAAGGATGGAAAAAGTATTACAAGTAAATGGTACCAAAGAGAAAGCAGGTGTTGTGATTTTAATATCAGAAAAAATAGACTTCAAAGTAAAAGAAATCAGAAGAGATAAAGAAGTCCATTACATTTTCATCAAAGGAACAATTCACCAAGAATATTTCACAATTATGAATATATATGCACCAAACTCTGATGCACCAAACTTTATAAAGAAAATTCTCCAGGATGACAAGTTACACACTAACCCCAGTACACTCATAGTAGCGGAATTCAATACCCCAGTGAGTCCTTTGGATAGGTCAACAGGACAAAGGTTAAACAGAGAGACATCTGAACTGAATGATATGATAAACCAAATGAACCTCATAGACCTCTACCAAATAGTCCACCCTAATAGTAGAGAATACACTTTCTAAACAGCACCCCACGGAACATTCTCCAAAATTGACCACATACTGGGACACAGAAGAAACCTCCAAAAATACAATAAGATTGAAGAAATTTCATGCATTCTATCAGACCACAGTGCAATAAAGCTCAACATCTACACCAGGATAAGCCCTACTGCCCAGAAGAACACATGAAGTCTAAACAATTCACTCTTGAATATCGAATGGGTCAAGGAAGAGAAAGAAAGAAATAAAAGCATTCCTGGATGACAATGACAATACAACTCACAAAACCTATGGGATACCTTAAAAGCAGTCCTAAGAGGGAAGTTTATAGCCCTGGGTTCCTACATTAGAAAAAAAGAAAGAGGACAAGTGAATGATCTAACACTGCAGCTAAAAGCACTTGAGAGGCAACAACTGATGAACCCTAAACACAACAGACAGGAAGAAATAACAAAAATCAGAGCAGAAATCAATGAAAGAGAAACATAGAAAACAATACAAAAAATCAATGAAACCAAAAGTTGGTTCTTTGAAAGAATAAACAAGATAGACATACCTCCAGCCCAGTTAACCAAAAGAAAGAAGGAACAACTCCAAATCAATACAATCCATGATGAAAAGGGAAATATCACAAAAGACAAGGAAAAGATCCAGAAAATCATACGGGAATACTTCAAAAATCTATACTCTACCAAGTTTGAAAACCTAGAAGAAATGGATGGATATCTGAAATCCAGGGAATCACCAAAGCCGAATGAAGAAGAGATTGACAGCTTAAACAGACCCATAATATATGAAGAAACTGAAGATGTAATAAGAAACCTCCCAACTAAAAAAAGCCCAGGCCCAGACGGTCTCACAGCAGAATTCTATAAAATATTTCAAAAAGACCTACAATCATTATTACTGAAATTGTTCAGATGGATAAAAATGCAGGGAATTCTCCCAAATTCCTTCTATGAAGCCAGCATCACTCTATCACCAAAACCAGGCAAAGATACAACTAAAAAGGAGAATTATACACCCATTTCCCTAATGAACACAGGTGCCAAAATTCTAAACAGGATACTGACAAATCACATGCAGACCCACATCAAGATCATCCATCAAGACCAAGTTGGATTCATACCAGAGATGCAGGGCTGGTTCAACATACGAAAATCAATAAACATCATCAAACACATAAGTGGAATGAAAGACAGAAAACACTCCATCCTCTCAATTGATGCTGAAAAAGGCTTTGAAAAAATCCAGCATTCCTTCATGCTTAAAGACCTAGAGTAAATTGGATTGGAAGGATCATTCCTCAGTGTAATCAAACCCATATACATGAAACCCACAACCAATATCGTCCTAAATGGGGAAATGACAAAAACATTCCCTTTAAAGGTAGGAACTCAGCAAGGCTGCCCCCTGTCACCACTCCTCTTCAATATAGTGCTTTAAACGCTTGCTAGAGCAATAAGGTAAGAAAAGGAAATTAAAGGAGTACTAATTGGAAAAGTGGAAGTCAAGCTATCCTTATTTGCTGATGATATTATTGTTTACTTAAGGGATGCTAAAAACTCCACTAGAAAACTCCTAGAAATGATTAACAGCTTCAGCAATGTGGCAGGATACAAAATTCACCTAAAAAAATCAATGGCCTTTCTTTACACCAACAATAACCAACTGAAGAAAGATTTCAAGGAGACCTTCCCACTCACAATAGCCTCAAAAATAATAAAATACCTAGCAACAAACCTAACGAAAGACACCAAAGATCTCTACAACAAACATTTTAAATCCTTAAAGAAAGAAATTGAAGAAGACATCACAAGATGGAGAAACCTCCCATACTCATGGATTGGGAAATTTAACATTGTAAAAATGTCCATTCTACCAAAACTCTTGTATAGATTTAATGCAATACCAACCAAAATCTCCAAGAGATTCTTCATAGCCTTGGAAAAACAGGCATTAAATTCATTTGGAAAAACAAAAGACCCTGAATAGCCAAAGCAACCTTGACTAAAAGGAGCTACACGGGGGGATCTCTATACCAGACTTCAAACTATACTACAGGGCTATAGACATAAAAACAGCCTTTTACTAGAACAAAAACTGACCTGTTGACCAATGGAACAAAATTGAAGATCCAAACCTGAGCACATACAATTTCAGCCATCTCATATTTGATAAGGGGGCCAATAAGACACAATGGAGAAAAGACAGCATCTTCAGCAAGTGATGTTGGCAAAACTGAATCACCAACTGAAGAAAAATGAAATTAAACACCTACCTCTCACCCTGTACAAAAGTCAACTCCAGATGGATCAAAGACTTCAACGTGAAACCCCAAACTCTGAAGGCGATAGAAGAAAAAGTTGGCAGCACACTATAAGACATAGGTATAGGAAAAGACTTCTTAAATCAGACAGCAGCTATACAAGAATTAAAGTCGACGATTGACAAATGGGACTCATTAAACACAAAAGCTTCTGTACATCAAAAGAAACAATCAAGGAAGTGAAGAAAAATCCCAAAGAGTGGAGGAAACCTTCACTGCAGAATCATCTGATAAAGCATTGATTTCCAGAATATATAAACTACTCAAAAAACGAAGAATAAAGAAAACAAATGACCCACTCGTTAGATGGAGCAAAGAGCTGACCAGCGACTTCACAAATGAGGAATAAGAGATGGCTGAGAAACACCTTAAGATGTGTTCAACATCACTAATCATTAAGGAAATGCAAATCAAAACCACTTTAAGATATCATCTTACTGCAATAAGACTGGCTAGGATGAAGAAAACAAATGATACCAAGTTCTGGACAAGTTGTGGGGAAAGGGGAACACTCATCCACTGCTTGTGGGAATGTAAACTCGCACAGACACTATGGAAAGCAGTGTGGAGAACACTTGGAAGACTTGGAATGAACTTGCCACCTGAACCAGCCATACCACTCCTAGGCATGTACCCTCAAGACTCACCCCACCACAGACATACATTCACGACCATGTTAATTTCAGCTCTCTTCACAATAGCATGGAGCTGGAACCATCCCAAATGCCCCTTAACTGATGAGTGGATAGGGAAAATGTGGTACATCTACACAATATATTTCTATGCAGCAGTAAAGAAAGATGACATCATGAGCTTTGCAGGAAAATGGCTGGAGCTAGAGGAGCTAGAGCTGAATGGAGTAACACAGTCCCAGAAAAACAAACGACGAATGGAATTCCTCATCTGTGGATGCTAGTGCCAATTACCTTGTTGCAAGTATTTCTTGTGCATGGCCCCTTGAACTTTTTTCCAAGCAGTTGGGAGTGATGAATATTGGAAACAACAACAACAACAACAACAACAACAACAACAACAGAAAGGACTGCATCAAAGAACTGACTGAAAGANCCTCTAGGACTTTAAGCATGAAGGAATGCTGGATTTTGTCAAATCCTTTTTCAGCATCAATTGAGATGATGTTGTGTTTTTTGTCTTTCATTCCATTTATGTGTTTGATGATGTTTATTGATTTTCATATGTTGAACTATCCCTGCATCTCTGGTATGAATCCAACTTGGTTATGATGGATGATCTTCTTGAGGTGGTTTGGAAGTGTTTTGTTGAAAATTTTGGCATATGGAGATCTCCTAAGACCAGCTGAAGTGCAGGAAGATAGGTAGGAGCTGGGTGCTTCAGCAAGGATGATTACTGTTTGACTTAATCTAGTTCATCCAGTTGTCTTTGGCTTAGTTGGCCTTTGTGGCTGTGGGGCGGAGTTATCCTCCCAGCTGCTATAAAAGGTAGGGTTGTGTGAGTCTGGAGATATGAGATTTCCCAAGACCAGCTGAAGTGCAGGTACCGGGGAGCAGGCTAAATAGCACCCCCCCACACACACCGTGCCAACATGGATTATGAAGGCATCTGAAGGAGGCAAGCAAAGCAAGCTTTCAACACAGTGAAGAGGCATTTGGGACTCACATTGGATTACAGGCAAGGAGAAGCCCATATGCCAGGAACACAAAGAAGAGACAGCATGGGAAAAGGGCGGGACAATCCTGCACCAAGCTGCACCAACCCTATGGAAGATTCCTACAGTGGGATCCCCCTGGGGACGGCCCAGGACACAGATATCAGAAACAAAATTGTGAACATACTTAAGGAATTACAAGACTAGGGGCTGGAGAGATGGCCTAGCAGTTAAGAGCGCCGACCGCTCTTGCAGAGGACCCAGGTTCGATCCCCAGCACCCACATGGCGGCCGAAAACTGTCTGTAACTCCAATTCCAGGAGAGCTCCAGTTCCAGGGGAATCCGACACCGTCTTCTGACCTCTGCGGCATTGCACAACAGGGGTGCACAAACCTGCATGCAGACAGTACATTCATACACATAAAGAAATAAATAAAATAAAATAAAAAAAGAATTACAAGACTATAAGGAGCAAACCAAAGAATTAAGAAAAGAGAATGAAGAACTCAAGAAGGACCTAGAGAGTGAGAATGACAAACTCTGGAAGGAAGTAGAAACACTGAAAACTTCCCATGCTGAAAAAGATAAGGAAACCAACCAGCAAAGCAAAGAGCTACAGGAAGAGATTGAGAAGCTCCAAAAGGAAGTAGAACTACTAAGGATATCAGAAGAGGAAATGAAAAAGGAAATCAAACATTGATCCAATCAAGAGGAAAGGAATGGAAAAAGCCCCAAAAGCAGAATGGAGGAAGCAGAACAAACAATATCAGACCTGGAATATAACACAGAACAACTAACAACCTCAAGTAAAGACTATGAAAAATTTAAAAATACACAAAAGTGGAACAACCAGGAACTGTGGGACACTATGAAAAGATAGTAGACTGTTTTGCTTTTCATCCACCTATGCCCCTTTTCTAAGCCTAGGGAACAATCTGCAGAAGAGGGCGTGGTAGAATGTAAGGGCTGGAATTGGGGTGAATGGTGAAACTACAGCAATATAGTCTGGACACTCATTTGATCAACTTGATTGAACATACAAGCCCTCCCTGCTGTATGGTGGGACCCATGGGCTGTGTGGTTTTGGGCACAGCTACTTGCAAATTGGTTTTACGTGAAGGATGCTTGTACTCATAAATTATTACTTAATGTTAAAAAATGAAAAAAGACTAAGAAAAAGATGCAGGACATTTATGGCAGTATGGATGATCTGGGATGGGGTGGAGTGGGGTGGGGGGAAGGGAAAGGGAAATATGCCTGAACTGAATTGGAAAATGATGTATGAAATACATAAAGCATCAATAAAAAATGAAAGAAAGATCAAACCTCCACATTGTAGGAATAGAGGAAGGAGAAGAATCCCAAGAGAATGGTATTGATCAGATCTTCAACAGAATAATAGATGAAAACTTCCTCAAACTTAAAAAAGACAAACCAATACAAATACAAGAAGCANTGGTTAACTGGGCTAGAGGTCTGTCTATCTTGTTTATTCTCTCAAAGAACCAACTTTTGGATTCATCGATTTTTTTTGTATGGTTTTCTTTGTTTCTATTTCATTGATTTTTGCTCTGATTTTTGTTATTTCTTCCTGTCTCTTGTGTTTAGGTTTCATGTATTGTTGTCTCTCATGTGTTTTTAGCTGTAGTGTTAGAATGTTCAATTGTGCTCTTTCTGTTTTTCTATTGTAGGCAACCAGGGCTATAAACGTACCTCTTACGGTGGCTTTTAAAGTATCCTATAGGTTTTGTCGTGTTGTATTACCATTGTCATTCATTTCATGGAAGGCTTTTATTTCTTTCTTGATTTCTTCCTTGACCCATTCTTTATTCATTAATGTGTTGTTTAGTCTACATGTGTTCCTGTAGATAGTAGGGCTTATCCTGATTTTGATATTGAGCTTTATAGCACAGTGTTCTGATAGAATGCATGAAATTTTTTCAATCATTTAGTATTTGTGGAGGTTGTTCTGTGTCCCAGTATGTGGTCGATTTTGGAGACTGTTCCATGGGGCTCTGAGTATAAAGTGTATTCTATGATATTAGATGTCTGCGAGGTCCATTTGGTACATTGTATCATTCAGTTCAGATGTCTCTCTGTTTACTTTTTGTCCAGTTGACCTTTCCAAGAGAGCTCAGTGGGATATTGAAGTCCCCTACTATGTGTGTGCTGGGGTTAGTCTGTGCCTTGAGGTCCTGGAGAATTGTCTTTATAAAGTTTGGTGCATATATATTCATGATTGTAAAATCTTCATGGTGAATTTTTCATTTGATAAAGATGTAATGGCTATCTTTGTCTCTTCTGATTTCTTTTACTTTGAAGTCTATTTTGTCTGATATTAAAAGAGCAACTCCTGCTTTCTTTTTGGTACCATTTACTTAGAATATTTTTTCCATCCCTTCACTTTAAGTTGGTGCCCATCCTTGATGGTAAGATGCATTTCTTGTAGACAACATATAGATGTATTCTATTTTCTAATCCAATCTCCCAGTCTATGTCTTTTTATTGGGGAGTTTAGTCCATTAATATTTAAGTTTATAAGGCATTTTGCCTATAAGTGGGATATATGCAAGGAGAAAGGCAGTAAGTCTCTGTTGTCGAAGACCTGGTGTGAGCATGAAAAAATGTTATGAGACGTCACTTGCTAATGTACAACTGGCCTCTGAAATGCCAGAGAACGTTACCAAAGGCCACTAAACAATACAGCAAAATATTGGTCTCCCTGAGACAAGCAAGACTCCTCCATCAGTATCAGCTACACCTCAACTGCCTGGAGAGACTGTGCAACAGTGGCAGCCATGTGTCTATGTACATCCTAAATCTAATTGGTTATTAGCTCTCTCCTTGGAGGAATAACTCACAGCAGATGCCACAAGCTTATGTCCTCTGGTGGTTAGGAGATATTATAAGCCACAATAAGAACTTGTCACCCTTTACAAAGAAAGCACAGTTTTTGGATTATCATACCATCCAAGCATCTGTGTCTATGCTCACAGCTTAGCTTGCCATAATAATTAGTACTGCTTAAATGCCTGTACATCCAATTGCTTGTGCTAGTATGAGTAAAAAAGTTTCATTGGATAAGGTGTCAACCCATGAAGGGAAACAACCTGAACAGACTAGAGTCCAAAATGACAACTCCAAAGAAAGTAGACTGTTTTCTTCTCACCCACTTGTGCCCCTTTCCCAAAGCCTAGGGAACAAAGTGCAGAAGAGGAGGTGTGGTAGAATGTAAGGGCTGCAGAGAGATAGGGGTGAATCATGAGTCTACAGCAATATAGACTGGACTTCTAATTGCTCAGCATGCCTGTGCATACAGGCATCACCAACTGGACTATGGGAACCTTGGGTTGTTCAAAATTTGGACATAGATGCTTGCAAAATGCACCAATTACCTAATTGTACAGCAAAGTGAGTAACATCAATATTATCTGAAAACAACTGTGTTATTATATTGTAGAATCCCTTAAAATAAATAATAAAAATTAAATAATAAAAAAGTATTTAAGGTTATAACTGAAAGATGTGTGTTGCTTCCTTTCATCTTATTATCCATTTACATATTTGGTCTAGTTTTCTACTTCTGCAGTTATGCTTTTATTAATTTCTCTTTCTAGGTGCCTGGTGATAGTTGCTCCTCTCTTCTATTTGAATTTCTTCAAGTATTCTCTGAAAGGTTGGTTTTCTGGACATGTATTCGATCATCTTGTTTATGTCATGGAAGATTCTTCTCTCTCCTTCAACTATAATCCACATTTTTGCTGGGTATAGTAACCTGGATTGGCATCTGTAGTCCTTTAACATTGGGAATGCTTTGCTCCACATTCTTGCTTTCATAGTTTTCAATGAGAAGCCAGTTGTAATTCTGATGGGTTTCCCCTCAGAATATATGTAACTTATTGTTTTTCTCTTGTGGCTTTCAGAATTTTGTCTTTGTTTTGGGTGTCTAGAATTTTAACTATGATATGGTGTGGGGAGTTTCTTTTCTGATCTTGTCTGTTTGGAGTTCGATGTGCTTCTTGTATTTGTATTGGTTTGTCATTTTTTAGTTTGGGGAAATTTTCCTCTATTATTCTGTTGATGATCTGATCAATACCATTCTCTTGGGATTTTTCTCCTTCCTCTATCCCTATGATGTGGAGGTTTCATCTTTTCATAGTCTCCCACAATTCCTGGTTGTTCCACTTTTGTGTATTTTTAATTTTTTCATAGTTTATAGTTGAGGTTTTTAGTTGTTCTGTGTTATCTTCCAGGTTTGATATTCTTTGTTCTGCTTCCTCCATTCTACTTCTGAGGCCTTTTCCATTCCTTTCCTCTTGATTGGATGAGTGTTCAATTTCCTTTTTTATTTCATCTTGTGATTTCTTTAGTATTTCCACTTCCTTTTGGAGCTTCTCAATCTTTTCCTTTAGCTCTTTGCTTCTCTGTTTGGTTTCCTTTTTTATTTCAACATGGGATCTTTTCAGTGTTTCCATTTCCTTCTGGAGTTTGTCATTCTCTCCCTCTAGTTCTTTCTGTTGTTTTTCATTCTTTCTCTCTCTAGGTCCTTCTTGAGTTTTTCATTCTCTCTCCTTAGTTCTCTGACTTGTTCTTTTTTTCTTTGATTTCTTCATATATGTCTTCAATTTTTCCTCTAAGATCTGTGTCCTAAGCCATCCCCAGGGAGTTCCCACTGTAGGAATCTCCCACAGGGTTGGTAGAGCTTGGTGTGGAATTATCCTGCACCTTTCCCATGTTGTCCCTTCATCATGTCACTGGCATGTGGGTTTCTCTTTGCCTGTATTCCAATGTGAATCCCAAATGCCTCTCCACAGTATTGATGGCTTGCTTTACTTGCTTCCTTCAGATGCCTTCACTGTTTGTTTGATTTGTTTTTCTCCTTGTTTATGGAGTTTTGACTTGTCTATGTTTTAGGCTTTCTATTGGAAGTCTAACTCACTCTTCCCTTTCTGTTCTGAAGGTTCTCCAAAGAATCCACTTGTACACTCCCTCAACAATTCCAGTTGGGGGGGTATGTCTGTGCCCTGGTATTCTGTGCTTCGGGTGGTCCTGTGAAATCCCCAGTCTAAACTCTGTGCACTCAAGTCTCAGTGGCAACAGGACCATCTCTTTTACCAGCTAGCAGGGAAACTCTGCTCCCACAAGACAATGATTGAATTATCCAACAGACCATTGGAATGATTATCAAGTAACCTAGTGAAAGAATTATCCAACAATCTAATCTAAGCTCTGTGTACTCAAGTCTCATAAAATATTTTTTTAAAAAGAAGAGGGAGCTGCATGTGGTGGTGCATGCTTTTAATCCCAGCACTTGGGAGGCAGAGGCAGGTGGATCTCTATGGGGTCAAGGCCAGCCTGGTCTACATAGTGAGTTTGAGATCACCTGAGACAGGGATGCCCTGTCTCAAACAAAAAAGACCAAAAATTATTTAAAAAAATTAAAAAGGAGGGAAGGAGCTCAGTGGTAGAGTACTTACCTGGTGTGTTGGGGGCTTAGTGAAAGGTGAGAATCAGTCCTCCACATGCATGCACACACATATACAAAATAGCTATTTAAAAAAATAAAATAAGCTGGGCATGGCGTTACGTGCCTTTAATCCCAGCATTCAGGAGGCAGAAGCAGGTGAATCTCTGTGAGTTCAATGGTGGCCTGGTCTACATAGTGAGTTCCAGGCCAGCTACAAAGATACCCTGTCTCAAAATGAATAAAAAAATAATAAAACTTAGACTTATCTCTGAATATATTTACTACATTTGAATTAATTCCCTCTTAGAAGAAACCTAAATGCATGATTTGGGGGGAGGAGTTCCTCACTATGTAACTCTGGCTAAGTAGGAATTCTTTGTGTAGACAGTGTCCCCATAAACTTAAACTCACAGATGTCTGCCTGCCTCTGCCTCCTGAATGTTGGGATTAAAGACTTGTGCCACCACATGCAGCCCAAAGCCTACTTTAGAGACCAATTAAAATACCTGAAACCCTTTATCTTCTTTATTATTTACTTATTTCATTTCTTTATTTCCAGAGACAGAGAGAGAGAGAGAGAGAACCGCCACTGTCTGAGTGAGGTAGTTAGAGAACATCTTGCAAGAGTTGGTTCTCTTTTCTCCTAGTGAGTCCACAAGACAGGTCAGGCTTGATGGCAGGTGCCTTTACCTGCTGAGCCATCTCACTAGCCACCTGCAAGTATTTTAGTGTTCTAAATAACTGTTTATGTGTCATAAATTGAGGATTAAATGTAGCTCATGCTTATTTTTCATTTCATTTTTTATTTTAATTCTTGTTTTAACTTAAATTTCTTGAAAATAGTAAAGAAATACATCTAACTGTAAAATTGTAACTTTTACTTATTTGCAGATTATATTCAAGATATTAATGGTTAGAGTAAAACTAGCTTCCTTCTGAAAAACAGGAAATGTAGTAGCTATATGGTGTCTAATCATCTTTCAACCTGGTTTTGACTCTTGTGGACATTGCTTCCTTCATTTTCTCTTCATTCCGTGTCTGAAGCAACTCTGCTTTGTGGAGTTTCATGAGACTGCTTTCTCATCAATGTACTCTTCACTCCAGCATCCTTGTATGAAATACTGCTTCATCCACACTCAGGCTGCACCTATGGCATGAGACTTACCAGCCCCAGTCCTTGGAATTTCAGCTTGCTAGGCACCAGAGGAACTTGGAAAGTCATTGCTTGATCAAGTCTGGGGGTTCAAGAGACTGCAGGACCAGTGTTGTAGTTAAGGTGCCATTTCTGCCTGTCTGAGCACCAAAACACCATTTAAATCAGAAGCTTAAGGGGAAGTCAGTCAAGTATGAGGACTGTGTCAAGGAAGGGACTGATGTGGTTGAATTCTGCCTAGGACAATAACCTTTGCAGAGAAAAAATTTTGAGAGACTGAGAGAAAGCTACAGTACATGTATGTCAGAGTCCATGAACTGGGGTGGAGTGGGAGGAAGGGAAATGGGAATATGTCTAAGTTGAACTGAAATACACAAAACATCAATAAAATATTATTAAAATGAAAAATACAAAAGAAATTATACATTTAACAATGTAGACATTTTCAGCAGATTTAAGCTTAAACAATGTATACATGCATTAAGCATCATATGACCTTTGTAGTTTATGCAATTTATATTTGTATATGTTAGCCAGAATAAATTTAATTAAAGAAAAAAAATCTGGGCATGGTGGTGCATGCCTTTAATCCCAGCACTTGGGAGACAGAGGCAGGCAGATCTCTGTGAGTTCAAGGCTGGCCTTGAGAGCAAGCTCCAGACCAGCTGGGACTAAAGGAGACCCTGTCTCAAAAAGACAAAAAAAAAAGTTTCAACATCATTAGTAATTAGGGAAATGAAAATTAAAACCATGCTAAATTTTCATCTTACCCCAGTCAAACTGGCTAAGATTAAGAGAACAAATGATACCAAATGCTGCAGAGGATGTAAGGAAAGGGAAATACTCATTCGTTGCTGCTGTGACTGCAGACTCATGCCACCCTATGGGAAGCAGTGTGAAGTACTCTTAAAAAAACTAAAAATGGGGGCTGGAGAGATGGCCTAGAGGTTAAGAGCACCAACCGCTCTTACAGAGGACTCGGTTTCGATCCCCAGCACCCACATGGCGGCCGAGAACGGTCTGAAACTCCAATTCCAGGAGAACTCCATTTCCAGGGGAATCCAAAACCCTCTTCTGACCTCTGCGGCATTGCACGACACGGGTGCACAAACTTGCATGCAGACAGTACGTTCTTACACATACGGAAAACAAAACAAAACAAAACAAACAAACAAACAAAAAAAAAACTAAAAATGAACCTTCCATTTGACTGGATTATACCATTCCATGGCATATACCCAAAGGAGTCTTCCTACTGCAAAGATATTTCTACACCCATGTTTCTCACTGATTTTTTCATAATAGTCAATAGATGGAAGCACCCTAATTGTCCTGCAACTAAATAAAAGATATTCAAAATGTACATGTGCACAATGGAATTCTACTCAGTGGCAAAGAAAGATGAAGTTATGAAGTTTGCAAGTAAATGAATGGAACTATAAACTCTTATGGTACATAATGTAAAACAAACTTAGTATAAAAAACTATGTATTTTCTACATCATTTGTGGATCTTAGCACCAAATCCCTACATTTGAGTGTATATTCTGAGATAGTTGCAGGAACTAGGAAAATGGAAATGAACCAGTGAGGTAAAGGGAAAGAAGCAACCTGAGAGAGAAGAAGAGTTAGGGACAGATGTTACTAAAGGAGAAGTGGATAAACTGGGGATACTTAAATGGGAGGGGGAATGGAAAGTTATACAAAGAAATTTGGGGATAGAAGGAAAGAAGGAGCTCAAGAAAGGTAGGAGAAATGGGTTATGTGGAGACACTTTAAATATAGAAGTCATGGAGGGAGTATTATCAGGAAAAGTTAGAGTAGAGGTTAATAATGTTGAGGTAGCATGAAAAAAACATAGGGAATCATATTAGTCTAACAATGTAATGAAAAATTACACATACAATATTTCTTTATGAATCCATGTGTATAGCTGAAGGCTACATAGTAATGAGCAGTGCCAGATAAGAGAAAACTTCTTTTGAGTTGTTGGCCTGGGTACTCCAAGTGACTCTAAAATTTAAATAGGGTATTTCTACAGTCCTTGATTGTTTCCCAGAACTTGAAGTTAAGGAGCTATATTTGAAAACAGGACATTCAGAGACCAGATTTGGAGCTATGGATCTTGAACTGACCTGGAATCCACTTCCTCTGAAGGTGAGCTCTCATATTTTGCAGAGCACTATGCAACCTGCTAATGTGGAACATCAGTCAATGGTTTAGGTTCCTAAAACACAAGGTTTAGGAACCAAAAATTATATCAGTGATTGGCACAGGACCAGCATATGATATTGGTGCAGTAGTCACGCTTTTACTTGGTGTCAAACAATGGATACCTAATTGTACTTAAAGCCCACTCCATAAGAGTAAACTAATGGGTGATACTGTAAACCTAGCCAAATACACATGGATGGAGAGATCATAGATCTTAGAGACAACTTCAAGACTATTATATACCTAGGTTAACGTAACTTCTTACTAAGTGCAAAATATGCATCCTTATATTTACATAAAAAGTCTCAGCAACTACTCATTCAAGAAGCTTCTTTTGCACCACATGTAGACTTTGCAGAGTACCAGAACTGGTCACAAACAGACATTGTCTGTATATTGGCCAAACCTAATAGGCACATGTTCAATGCAACCTCTACACCTAAGGCTCAGTCAAGACAGAACAAGTTGAAAGAGGACACTAACAAATCTCTCAACTCTCATTAATGAAGCTACTTCATGAAACATAGGGCTAGGTACACAAATGATCACAGATGGTCAAAGCGTGGAGATTAGGAGTCTTCAGAGTGTGAGTCCCTGGGCAGGATTTCTATATTAAGCTTCACTCATCATTGCTGAAGAGGAGGCAGATAGATTGGAAGAGCCAGAGAGGAGATGAATGACCATATGGAAATAGAATTATACAAGGTCTGAGGACCCTGGTCATTTGATCCTACAGAAGTGGTGTCAAGATGCACAAGACCATGAAAAATTAAGCAGAAAAAATCAGAATAGAACTTTGGAAATATGTAGCAGGTCCTGAACTCAGCAGAGGAAATATTGGTAGCTGATTACTGCTAGGTAAGGAAGAGCTGATCTTCATAAAATGAGGAATTCTGGGTGGGCTGACTAGACCTCAGTGTATGGACCTGCACTGAGGAATGTGTAGGGATGCTAAATTGACAAAATGGACCATTGCACAAATGACAGAGTGTGTAATTCCAGTTGATGGGGGGGGCTATGGAATTATGCCAGTGGGGAAGGGGTTATAAAGGTGATTAAGTTTGATTGAGATGTTCTGTATGAAACACAAAAAATAATTAAAATATAGTACAAAGGCATAGTCATAAAACATTACAGCACTGACAGAAAAACAGACACATAAATCAATGGAACCTAATTGAAAACCCAAGCATGATTACATGCAATTTCAGGTCACCTGATATTAGGCAAACATTCCATAAATATACACCAAAGAAAGCTAATAACTTCAACAGATTGTTCTGGGAAAACAGGATCTCAACTTGCAAAAGAATGGAACTAGACCCTTATCTTTCACCTTGCACTGAAGTCATCTCTAAATGGGTCAGAGACATCAATAGGAAACAGGAAATTCTGAATCTCTTAGACAAAAACATAAGAATTACCCTACAAAATACAGGTGGGAGAAATGGCTTCCTAAATCAGGCAGCAGTTGCTTAGCAATTAAGGTCATCAAACAATAAGTAGGACCACAATAATTTTTTTCAAAAAGGTTCTGTACAATAAAAAAATCCAGGAAGTGAAGACAAAACACACAGAGTAGGAAAATAATTTTTCACAAGACAAACACCTGACAGATGTTTAATATATAGAATATATAAAGAGCCAAGAAAGAGAGAAACAAGTAAACAAATGACCCAATTAAACATGGATTATGTAGGGGTTGGAGGGATGGTCTAGTAGTTAAGAATGCTGACTGCTCTTGAAAAGGACCCGGGTTTGATCCCCAGCACCCACATGGAGGCTGAGAACTGTCTATAACTATAGCTCCAGGGGAATCTGATACCCTCTTCTGACCTCCGAGGCATTGCACAACACAGGTGCATAAACATGCATGCAGACAGTACATTCATACACATAAAATAAATAAAATTGGGGGTGGAGAGATAGCCTAGTGGTTAAGAGCACCGACTGCTCTTGCAGAGGACCCGGGTTCGATCCCCAGCACACACATGGTGGCTAAGAACAGTCTGTAAACTCCAATTCCAGGAGAACTCCTGTTCCTGGGGAATCCGAGACCCTCTTCTGACCTCTGTGGCATTGCACGCCAAGGGTGTACAAACCTGCATGCAGACAGTACATTCATACACATACAAAAATAAAATAAAATAAAATAAAATAAAACAAGAATTCTTTAAAAAATAAAATTAAAAAATGGATTATGTATTTAAACACAGTTCTCAAAAGAAGAAATAAAAACATAAAAGACCTTAAAAAGTGTTCATTCCAGGAATGGTGCATGCCTTTAATCCCAGCATTCATGAGGCAGAGGTAGGCAGATCTCTGTGAGTTCAAGGCCAGTCTGGTATACAGAGTGAGCTCCAGGCCAGCTGGGACTAAAGGGAGACCCTGTCTCAAAAAGGCCAAAAAAAAAATGTGTTCATTATCTTTAGTAATTTGGAAAATGCAAATCACAACCAGAGACGCCATCTTACCTCAGACAGACTAAGATCAAGAGAACAAATGGTACTAAATGCTTGAGAGGATATGGGAAAAGAAGATCATTTATTATTCACTGTTGGTGTGATTGCAAACTCTTGCATCCACTCTGTAATGTGATGAATTGTTTAAAACTAAAAATTAACCTATCATATGATCCAGTTATTCCTCTGCTTGGTATACACACAAAGGACTTATCATAATACAGAGATACCTGAACGTTCATGATTTTTCCAGCTCTTTTCACAATAGATAAGAAATGGAAGCAACCTAAGTTTACCTCAACTGATGAGTGAGTGGTGAATAAGTGGTGCATTTACACAATGGAGATCAAGTCAATAGTAAGGATAGAAGAAATAATGACAGCTACAGTTAAATGGATGGAACTAGAAACTGTTATACAAATAAAGTAAAACTGACTTGGGAAAACACACTGTAATTTCTCTCTCATTTATGATCTTAGCAACAAAGCCTTATATGTGACTATATATCGTGATGTAACAGCAGGAGCAGAGAAAATCAAAAGGAATCAGGGACATAAAAGGAAAGGAGGTGTCTGAGAGAGACTAATAGTAGGAGACAGGTGTTACCAAGAGTAAAATGGGTGAAATGGGAATATTTAAATGAGAGTGGAAGAAGGAGTGTTACACAAAGAACCTTGTGTGTAAAGGGAAAGAAAGAGCTCATGATAGATGGGACCCTAAGAGACAGGTATTATCAAGGGGAAAATGGGGAAAATGGGAGTACTTTAACTGGGGAGGGAGAAGTGAGGATTAGAGAGGAGGAGAGATTGGAGAGATAAATAATGCTTACATGTTGTGGAAAACTAGAGGAAACTATTAGTTCCAAAACCTTCTGAAAACTTATACATAGAACAGCTTTATCTAAGTCCATGTGTATAGTTGTTGTCAGACAAGAGAAATATCCATTTGAGTCGTTGGCCAGGATACTCCAAAAAACTCCAAATGACAGAATTCGTGAAATACGGTGAAGGTTATGGGGATTTGCCTATGTGGGAGGAGGTATAAAGTGATTAAAATGATTTTTATGAAATACAGAAAATTTCAATAAAATATAAAAACATTATTATTGTGCTGTCTTATTAATGTAATACAATTATACACAGCATTTTAGTCACTTGCTAAAATGTATGTGCTTAATATATTTTGGTAATTACAAATGACATTTCAAATTTAAAAAATAAGGTAAATGTGGTCCCATATGCAAAAAAATTGATGAGAATAAAATAGAATAAAATTTAAATAACCAATTATGGCTGTTTTTCTTGTTTTCTTTTCTACAGAAATAATGTATGCAAGATTGTCTTAGCAATATGTGACTTACCATCTTTTTAGAATAATGAATATTTGCCATCACTAGTTCCCAGAGTAAGGTGAGTCCCTTTTTACCTATATTAACAATTACTTCTGAGTTGCATGATTTCTGCAATGTAGTTGAGATCTTTCCACAACTTTTTTGCCTACTTTTCATTCAAAAAATGAAAACAACTTTCACCAGGTAGTTACTGCTGAAGTAAGTAACTATTAGTGAATAGCACAAAAAGGCAGCATCTTGCCAGGCATGGTGGCACACGCCTCTAATCCTAGCACTCGGGAGGCAGAGGAAGGCATATCATTGTGAGTTCAAGGTCACCTTGGTCTACAGAGTGAGTTCCTGGACAGCTGGGGTTACAGGGAGACCCTGTCTCAAAAAGACCAAAAAATAAAAAATAAAGTAGCATCTCCTCTATAAGGCTTTATGTATTTTTGCATATACTTGAAATGAACATGCAAAAAATTACATACTGCTAATGTTGCGTTGCAGTACTTAATATATGTTGCTCCATATTAAAAACTTTCATAAATTTCATATTTTTGAAAATAATTTAATTTCTCTATGAGAAGTCAAATGTGTTTCCTTTTGGGGATCCTGATTTCCACCAATTATATAATTATTTATTCATTTTTCTCCAAATATATTTCCCTATATTGTGCTTTGTTAAAGGCATGTAAATTGTATTTTTTTATTTTCCAAAATACTCTTTGAACTATGTTGCACAAAGAAAATCTTTAACAGTCATTAATGATTTTCCCTTATTTTTGTAATTGGGATGATTAATGTACATGCACAAAATAGATGAAAAGTATGTGAAAGAGCTTCCTAACACAATTCATTTTGTTTGTAAATGTTAAAATCAACGTCTGGTGAAAATAAATAAGATTCAATGGTCCAAATATGGCTGGGTAGAGTGGAAATTACTGTGAGATGTTTGATATTTGTTGTTGTGAATAAAAATATTGTCCTGTAAACAAAGCATTAAGTTTGTACATCAAAGAAGGTGACAAGCATACTTCAATGTCATTACTTCCAAAAAGCACTATTATAAAATAAATAAATGAGAAAGAGTACCCGGAGATTATTTACTTCACATGCTAGTAAATTTTAATATAATTAAGATTATATGTCAATTACATAGAAATCTCATGTGCCTCTCTATATATATTTAATTTTAATTTTAGTAGTATAGAATGTGATGTTAGATAATAAACTCAGTCCTGAGTATCTTCATTTAAAATCAATGACTTGATAAAACCATAAAAGGCAACTCGAAATTCAAACCATGGTTTACTTTGAAGGAGATACCATCACAGTGTTTTGTTTTGAAAATATTACAATGCAAAAAGCTGCAGTGGCATGTAGAAATTCAGCACTTATTTATGCATTAGTATTTGAATGCTTTCATAATAATATATTTGCATGTAGAATTTTTAATGTATTCATATATTCTGTGAGAAGCTTCCATAATCTTTCTTTACATTCAATTAAAAATTTTAGTTCTTTATTTAAAAATGTTAGTTGCAAATTAACATGTATTTTTACTATTGTGTAAACACATATACACCTTTCATATTTTATTTATATAACTGCTCATGTTTCAATCAACAGTGTATGTTCACATATAGTTTATGGTGCAAAAGTTAAAGCTTTGTTTTGGTTAAATTTGTTTAATAAAAGCACACAATTGATAAGAAAAAGAGACCTTGTCTCTGGCTACCCTTGGACCCAGCCCTGTTCCAATTGCTCTGCCTCAGATCTCTGGGCTAACTTCCTAACCCAGAGTAGTTAAGCTCCCTAGCATAAACTGGCAAGTCCCTCCTTAATTGGAGCCCACTCACATGATGTCCTGCTCCTGATTTGCCTGACAGACCGACCCACATAGGACCCCTATAAGATAAGTCAGATCCCTCCACTGCATCTCTAGTCCATTCCTCTGCAGCTTCAATATTTCCAACCTGCTTGTGCTGGATAGCTTTAGTGTCAACTTGACACACCTGGGTTGAGGGAGCCTCAATTGGGGAACTGGCTCCATTGGATTGGCCTGTGGCCACATCTGTGGAGTATTGTCTTGATTGTCAAGCAGTGTGGGAGGTGCCACCCTGGGCAGGTTGTTGTGTACCGTATAAGAAGGCAGGCTGTGCATGAGCCAGGGGAGCAAGCCAATGAACAGCATTCCTCCATGGCCTGTGCTTCAGCTACTGCCTCCAGGTTCCTGCCCTGAGTTCCTGCCTTGGGCTCCTTAAGTGATGAACTGTGCCCCAGGAGATGTAAGCTAAATAAACCCTTTTCTCCCCAAGTTGGTGTCGGTCAGAGTGTTTTATCACAGCAATGGAAGACAAACTAGAACACTGCTGCACACATTTCTTGTCTCTTGCTGGGTTTGTACTCAGGCCTGCTCCAATTACTCTCCCTCAGATCTTCGGACTAGCTTCCTAACCAAGACTAGATGAAGGCTCTAGCATAGATTGCTAAGGGCTTCCTTAGATGATCCAAACACCCAATGTCCCTTGCTCTTGATCTGACTGACAGACCTGCCCAACTAGTACTCTGGTAAGGCAGATCTATCCCACTGCATTACTATTTAATTCTTCTACTCCACCCCATCCCCATCTTTTCCACTGCTAGCCTTAGACCCAGACCTGCTCTAATTCCTCTGCCTCGGATTTCTAGACTAGCTTCATAATCCAAACTGGGTAAACCCCCAGCATAGATTCTACTTACTCCTGTTCTCCATGACAACGACCAGACATTACACTAACATGACCAGCCAGCTTAACCACCCTGGCGCAACTGAACTGACTGACCAGACCAGCCTATCACACTACAGGAACCTGAAATAAACACCAACTTATTTTTAATACCTGAACAAAAAGCAACCAAGCTACACAAACAATATAAACAGAACAGCAGCAGCAGCAACAACAACAAAACAATTAAACAAAGTCAGAAAAGAAGTTACTACCAGACACATAACTAATAAAGGATATCCATATGCTCAAATGGCAGTGCAAAACCACAAATAATATGAAAAATCAAGAAAAGATATCCCTAACAAGACATACTAGTCTTTCTAAAGTGCGCTAGAAGGAGAATCATCTTGAAGAACCCCAGGAAGCAGAATTTAAAAGAAGAATCATAAGCATGATAGAAGAACTAAAAGACAGTATAGACAAAGAAATGAAAGAACGCAAAGATGGTAGGCATAAACTTGTTATGGAATCTCAAGCACATATAACTATGTGGTGTAATGATATATCAAAGGCTGCGATTGGGTGAATGATGAAATTACAGCAATATAGTCTGGACACTAATCTGATCAACTTGATTGAACATACTAGTCCCCCCATCTGGATAGTGGGACCTATGGGCTGTGTGGGTTTGGGCACAACTGCTTGAAAATTGGTTTTACATGAAGGATGCTTGTACTCATAAATCATTACTTATTGTTATAAAATGAAAAAAAATAAAGAATTAATAAAATAAAAGAAAAGTAAAATCATAACAAAGAAATAAATATGTAAGTAAAGCTAAATGGAAATTAACATGGAAATGAAAAGCTCAATAAACCAACTGGAAGCAACAGAAGAAAGCCTCAGAACCAGAAAAGTGAAAAAGAGAAAAGAATATCAAGATGGTATGACAGATTTATATTTGGACTGCTTAAGCAAAGGCTTTGCAAAATATACAAAAAAAAAAAAAAAAACCAGAAGAATGGAATATCCAGGAACAGTGGGACAAAATGAAAAGACCAGATCTTTGAATCACAGGCATACAAGGAGAAGAATCTCAGGCCAATGGCATTGAACAGATTTTCAACAGGATTACAGAAGAAAACTTCAATAAATTAAGGAAAGACTTACCTGTAGGAATTCAAGGAGCACATAGAATTCCAACTAAACATAATAAGAACAGAAATTACTCATGAAACATAATAGTAAAAACATTAAATATACAGAATAAACAGATTGTAATGAAACCTGTTAGAGACAAACAACAAGATGAAATAATGAAAAGTCATCAAAATTAGACCTGACTTTTCAGTGCAAAACTATAAAATCCAGAAGAGCTTGGACCAAAGTATTCCCAATTCTAAATAACTATGAGTGCCAAACCCGAACACTTTATACTGCAAAACTATCTATCATGGTTGAAAGGGAATGGAAAAGTTTTCAAGACATGAATTTGCTTAAAAAATTAATGTCCATCAAACCAGCCCTATAGAGAATACTTGAAGTAATATAAATTATTGAGGACAGGAATAATTCTATTCAAGAGGCTAGAACAATAAAACAAAGAAATATTTAATAACAGAAACACAAAATAGATTGACAAACATGAATAAATTAAAAAGACACATCTTTAAATAGTAACAATACATATCAATCTAATCAACTCCCCCACCAAAAGACACCTGTTAGCAGAATGGATCAAGAAAAGAAACTTATCGTTCTGTTGTCTTTGAGCAACTCATTTCACCTTCAAGGATAGACTCTACCTTAGGAAGAAATAATGGAGAATTTCTTCCAAGCAAATGGCTCTAAGTAACAAGCAGGTGTTGGGATTCTAATTTCTGCAAAATAGACTTTGAATTGAAACTAATCCAAAGAGGTAATGGGTCACTTCATTTTAATCAAAAGAACAATTTATCAATGATATCTCAGTCTTAATCATATATGCACCACACTCTGTTTTAACCAATTTCATAAAAACTGTATTCCAGGACCATGAAACACAGATTAACCCCAAATCAGTAGTAGTAGGTTACTTCAGTACCCCAAAATCTACAATAGACCAGTCAACTGGGCAAAGAATAAACAGAGATATCTGAATAAAATAACATCTTACATGAAATAAATCTAACTGCTATCTATAGAATATTCCACCCAAGCACCAAAGAACACACTTTCTACTCAGCAGCCCATGCAAGTTTTTTTTTTCTAAAATTGAACACATTCTGGGACAGAAAACAATATACACGAATACAAAAAATTAAATAATTCCATGCATCTGAACAAAATTCAATAAACCATCATTAACAAAATAAACTAGAGTAACTACATTAATTCATGGAAAATTAACAACACACTCTTGAATGAGGAATGTGCCAAAGAAGCAATTAAGAAGGTAATAAAAGTATTACTGGAACTAAATGAAAATGAGAATTCAAAACAACACAGCTTATATGAAATTTTAAGAGAGCAATCCTAAGAGGAAATTTCGTAGCTCTTAGTGTATACATCAAAAAGTCAGAAAGAGCACATGTAAATGACTCAACAATACAGCTGAAGACTCTGGAAAGGAAAGAACAAACCAACACCAAACTTAGTAGACAAGAAAAAAAAATTTAAAAAACCAGAGCAGAGTATAGACTGCCATTGTTGGACTACCTAGGCTGTATCAGGGAGACATGTACAGGAAGATCAAGACAGGATGTGGTGCTTACTGGACCTCATCTGGTGACCATGGGAAGGGAAAACCCCAGTGTGGAACACAAGGGCAGAACAGATCGTGGTTTGGGTTTGCCAGGGAGGAGACTTCAAACATGACAACATTCAGCCTAATAAAAAAAAATCATAAACTGAAGATGCTAAAACCTGTGATATATGTGGCATGCATATGTGCATATTTTGGAGTGATGAATATCGGAAGGAATAAGAACAAGAACAACAAAAACAACAGAAAATTCTGCGTCAAAGAACTGACTGAAATGGTGAACTTCTGCTTGAAACAGTAAATTTCTGCATCCAGAATTTTGAGAGAGACTGAGAAAAGGATGAAAAACACGTTTGGCAGAATGCATGAGCTCTGGAGTAGTAGGTGGGGCAGGGAGGGAGGCACATGTCTAGATTTGATTTGTAATGTACTTTGATTTGTTTGAAATGCAAAATAAAGCAGAAATTAATGAAAGAGAAACAAAAAGCGAAACATACAATAAAATCAATGAATCTAGGAGCTGGTTCTTTGAAAACTTAAACAAGATAGACAGACCCTTAGCCCAGTTATAAAAAAATATTATAATCAGCAAATACAAATTAACAAAATCAGAGAAGAAAGGGGAAAGATTACATAACACTCCCCCAATCCAGAATACTGTAATGGGATACTTTAAAATATTTATTCCATTAAATAAAAAAAATTTTAAAGAAATGGATAAATTTCTAAAGTCATGGTCACCACCAAACTTATAGCAAAAGGAGATTAACACCTTGAAAAGAACAAGAAAATTGAGAAAATAAAAAAAAGCTAATATAAAACTTCCTGACCAAAAAAAAAAAAAAAACCAAAACCAAAAACAAAACAAAACAGAAGATTTCAATGAGACAGTCACAGAATATCTACAATCAATACGGCCTAAATTATTCAGAAAGATATAAACAGAGAGAAAACTCCCAACTCCTTCTAGTGAAGCCAGTATCACACTCTATACCAAAGATCAGGTTAAGACAAACACCAAAAAGTAACTATAGGCTCATAAAGGCTTATGAAACATAGATGCAAAGAGATTCTATGGAAATGCATGTAAATAGCTTACAGACACATATCTAAAAAGTCATCTACCACAATCAATTTGAATTTACCCATAAATGCAGGATTGGCTAAATATATGTAAATCAATACATGTAATAAAACTTATAATGGGACTTAGAACAGAAACCATGTAATTATCTCATTAGATGCATAAAAGGCCTTTAACAAAAATCCAACATGCATTCATATTATAAGTCCAGAGGAATTGTACTGGAGGGAGCATAACTCAATGTAATTAAAGCTGTATACAACAAAAGCCATACAGAAAACATAATCCTAAATGGAGAAATCTGAAGCATTTCCTATGAAGAGCCGGAATCAGAAGGGCTGGCCACTATCATCTCCCAGTCCCTTTTTCAAATTATAGTGCTTTAAACTATTACAAGAACATAATACACAAGAAGGACTAAAAGGGAGTACAAATTGGAAAAGAAGAGGGCAAATTATCACTATATGCAGATGATATGATATTATATACATCGGAGATAAGCAAAAACAAAAACCTAAGAGAACGCTTAAAAATGAAAAATTGGGCTGGAAGAGATGGCTCGTGGGTTAAGAAAGCGCCGACTGCTCTTAACAGAGGACCTGGGTTCAGTTCGATCCCCAGCACCCACATGGCGGCTGAGAACCGTCTGTAACTCAAAGTCCAGGAGAACTCCAGTAACCAGGGGATCTGACACCTCTTCCGACCTCCGCGCATTGCACGACACAAGGTGCACAGACTTACATTCAGACAGTACATTCAAAGTAAAAAAAAAAAGCAACTTAAAAGCAAAAGAAATGAAGAATACGTTTAGTAAAGTGGTAACAGTAAAGTGGTAGCAAACATAACAAAATTCAGTCTCCAGCATGCATATTAATAGCAAGCAAACCGAGAAAAAGATATTAATGAACCTTTCCTCATTTAAAGAACTAAAAAAAAAAAAAAAAAAAAAAAAAAAAAAATTAGGAATAAACCTAATCAAAGATATTAAATATTTATAAGTGAACTTTGCAATTCCTTAAAATATACATAAAGATACTAGGAAATGGAAAGACCTACCATGTCCAAGGAATGGTAGAATCAATATTGTGGAAATGATTATCTTGCCAAAAGCAACCTATAGATTCAATGTCATAGTAACCAAAATACCCATGACATTCTTCACAGAGCCAAAAAAATTCCTAAAATTCATATGGAATCACAAAAGGCTCCAGATACCGAAATCAATCTTGGGCAAAAAGAACAGCACTGGGGGTCTGGATACCACACCTGGTCTCAGAATTTATTACAGAGCTATAGCCATACAAACAGCAAGGTATTGGCATAAAAATAGACACTTGGATCAATGGAACATAATAGAAGTCCCAAACATGGATACATGCAATTTATGCCTCTTGATATCTGAACAAATTTTCCAAGAACACAATGGAGAAATGACAGCATCTTCAACAAATGGTGCTGGCAAAACTGGATCACCACCTGTAAAAGAAGGAAATTGGACACATTCATTCTGTACAAAATTCAACCCCAAATTGATCAAAGATGTCCATATAAAACCTGAAACTCTAACACTCCTAGGAAACATAGGCAGTACCGTCCAAAATATAGGCATAGAAAGGACTGTCTAAATCAGACATCAGGTATTCCAGGTATTAAGGACAACAATCAAGAATTGAGAGCCTATTGAACTACAAAGTTTATGTACCGCAATTTAAACAACCAAGGAAAGGAAGAAGGAACCCAGGAAGTGAAAGAAAATCTTTACCAGATAAATATCCAACAGATGATTAATGTCCAAAGTATAAAACAAATTTAAAAGAAATAAGAAAATAAACAGCCCAGTAAAATGAATAGCTATAGATCTAAAACCAGAGTTCACAAATGGCAAAATAATGATCACTAAGACATATATGGCAGACTGCAGGGACTCAAGAGCTGTGGAGGACATGGAGGGAGAAATAAGTCTGGATTGAACTGAGAAGTGATGTATGAAATGCACAAAACTTCAATAAAAGATTTGAAAAAAAAGAATAAAAAGGGGCTGAGAGATGGCCTAGTGGTTAAGAGCTCCGACTGCTCTTGCAGAGGACCCAGGTTCTATTCCCAGCACTCACATTGTGGCTGAGAAACGTCTTTAACTTCAGTTCCAGGGGAATCCGACACCCTCTTCTGACCTCTGCTGCACTGCATGGCACAAGTGTGCAAACCTACATGCAGACAGTACACTCATACACATAAAATAAATGAATAAATACATAAGTAAAACTAAAAACAAAAGAAAAAAGAAAAAAGAAAAAATAAGGAAAATAAATGAACATGACAAAAAAAGAAATATCTTAAAAAATCCTAAAATACATATGAAAAAACAAAAGACCCAAGATAGTCAAAGGAACCCTGAGCAAAAAGAATAATGCAGGGCAGAATACTATACCAGACATCAAACTATATTACAAGGCTATAGTCATAAAAAAACAGCATTGTATTAGCACAAAACCAGACCTGTAGATCAATGGAACAAAATCAAAGACCCCCAACTTGAGTACATGCAATTTCAGCAACCTGATATTTGAGAAAGGGGCCAAAAACACTCAATGGAGGAAGGGCAGTATCTTCACCAAATGGTGCCGGCAAAACTGGATCACGACTTTTAGAAGAATTAAAAGTGTTCAATATCATTACTAATTAAGGAAATGCAAATTAAAACCACTTTAAAATTCCCTCTTACCCCCATAAAACAAAACAAATGATACAAAACCTGGAGAGGTTGTGGGCCAAGGGTAGCACTAATACACTGCTTATTGCAAACTTGTGCAGCCACTATTGAAAGCACCGTGGAGAACTGTTAAAAGACTAAAAATGAACCTACCATTTGATCCAGTCATACCACTATTGTGTATATACCCAAAGGATTCATCCTACTGCAGAGATACATGCACAACCATGATAATTGCTGTTTTTTTCACAATTGTGAAGAGCTGGAAGCATACCAAGTGTTCATCAAGTAATGAGTGGATTTCTGTGCAGCAGTAAAGACTGACATCATGAAATTTTCAGGTAAATGGATGGAACTAGAAGCTATTATTCTAAGTGAAATAACACAATCTGAGAATAACAAATCGTGTGTGGTTTCTCTCATTTGTGGACCATAGCACAAAATCCCAATATTTAAGTCAATGTGGGTAATTTGTTAGTAAAAAATAATACCACATTGACTGATACTACTATACATATAGCTTGAAGTTTTTGTCTCAGTTTTCTTCAGTACTAAGATTTATGAGAAGTAATAAACCTTTTTTTTAAAGTACATCAAAACATACTTCAACATGCTATGTAATTTAGGAATGTAAAGTTAAATGTCTTTTTACATGCATGCAAGCTTACTGTCAAAATGAGAGTCCTGAGAGAATGATGCAAGACATATATGGAAGAAGGCATGAACTGGGGTGGGGTGGGGGTCAGGGAAAGGGGAATGTTTCTAAATTGGACTGAAATATAATGTATAAAATACACATATCATCAATAAAAGTATTTTTAAAAAGACTGAGAGAAAGATACAGGACATATATGGCAGAATGCATAAACTGGGGTGGGGCGGGGGAATGGGAAAGGGGACTATCTCTAAATTGAATTGAAAAATGATGTATGCAATACAAAAAACATCAATAAGAGTATTATATTAAAAGTATTATATTAAAAATAAATAAAAATGTGAATCCCTAAATGTGCTTTGGAATTAAGCTACAGTTTATTTTCAGACTTTGTAAGCCTGATATATGTGTGGAGGGTATAGATGTGTATTATGGAGTAATACAAAATTAAATGGAACAACAACAACATGACTTGTTCAAAGAGCAGACCAAAACTGTAAATTTCTGCATCAAAATAGTTAAGAAAGACTGAAGAAAAGATGAAAGATAGGACTTAACATGTATGGAAGGATGCATGAGTTCTGGTGTGGAGGGGGGAGACAGAGCTTGGGGAAGGGGCTAAATTCAATTATGAGATGTATGACATGTACAAAAGCCCAGTAAAATGTTAAGAGAAAAAAAGTGTTCAAAACTCTTAGCAATTAGAAACATGTAGATAAAAGCCACTTTAAGATTCAGTCTTACCCCAATCAGACTGGCTAACATTAAGAGAATGAAAGACACTAAATGCTTTCAAGGATGTGAGGAAAGGAAAATGCTCATTCACTGCTGGTATACATGTGAGTTCATACCAACATTATGGAAAAGTGTGTGGAAAAATCTCAGGAAAGTAAAAATGAATCTACTATATGATCCTGTTATACCACTCCTTGGCAAATACCCAAAAGACTATTCCTACTGTAGACATACCTGTACATCCATGTTTGTTGTTGTTCTGTTCACAATAGCTAAGAAATGGGACCAACCTAACTGTCCCTCAACTTAACAATGGGTAATGAAAATGTGTTACATTTACACAAAGGAGTTCTACTCAGATTATGAAATCTCCAGGTAAATGGATGGAACTACAGACTGTTATATTCAGTCAAGTAATAAAAACAAAAACAACCAAGCAAGGTATATGTTCCCTCATTTGCAAATCATAGCTCTAATACCTTGTATGTGGGTATGTATCCTGATGTAACACTAGGAGCCAGAAAAACGGAAAGGATACAAGAAAATGCAAAAGAAAGAATCTGAAAGAAGGGGCATAATGGAGAGCAGTGTTTACTCGGGGGTGTATGGATATTGGTAGTATTCTACTGAGTGGGGAGGAGGGAGAGCTATTCAGGGGGCCGTGGTAGGGAAAGAGAGAACTCAGGAGAAGGGGGATGGTAGGAGGCGTGTGTAATTGGGTGAAGATGAGGATATTGGAGGTGTTTTGAAAGGAGAGGAAGGAGCAAGGTCATATGGGAGGGAGAATGGGGATGAATGGATCTTGGTGGGCTAGGGAAAACAGAGAGAATTGTGTTGCCTCGGAAACCCCATGAGAAATGAACATACAGTGTCTCATCATTAGTGCAGATGTGAACCTGAGTGCTGTATGGCAAGGAACACAGTGACAGAAAGAAAAGTACTCCCTTTGAGTGGTTAGTGAGAATCATCCACAAGACTCCAAAAATAATATGGGCTATTCCCAGAGCTCTTCATTATCTCCCAGAACTCAAAAATAAGACTCTACATCTGAAGACAGGATATTCATTGGTTACAGGGCTTGAAGCAATGGAGCAGAAACTTACCTGGAAATCTTACTTGAAGTTTACCTCTCATGCTAGTAGAGGAAACTATACAACCTGCTAAAGGAGAAAATCAATCAATGCTCCCAACCAGTGCTAAAGCACAATATTCATAACACAAGTATACCAAACTAATTTTATTGGTGCAGTCTTAGCACAGTTTTCTGGTTGGTAATCAACAGCTATCTAATTGGAATTACAGCCCCCTCAATGGGAGTGATGAACTCCTGGGGGGCACTATAAATAGAGCCAAACACACATGGCTGGAGAAGTCATATGTCATAGAGTAAAACCTATAGCCTCCATATCTCTACACAAATGAAGTTTGTGTACTAAACATGTATCATTATATTAACAGATAAAACAAGCTTATTTATGCAGTGGATGGAGGGGATTGCAGTATCCCACAACTCTTCAGACACAGATCAACATATGAGAAATGCCCAGTCCCAAGGGATATACCTACAGTTGAAACCTTACATCTATGTTTCATGGAACCTAGTGGAATGTAGTATAGAAAGAAAAGTAGCGCCCTCAACTCTCACCATTGCAACTTCCTTATAAAAGAGTGCAATGTACACAGAAGGCCACAGATTGCCAAGTTTTCAAGAATAAGAGACTACAGATTTTGTGTCCCTGGTTAGGAATCCTATATTAAACCTCTCCCAGCCACATTTCTCTACCATTGCAGAAGGGTCAGAAGACTGTAAGACTCAGTGTTAGTTCACAGAGACACAGAGGTTGTCAGGCCACTGGAAGCTTGCAAATGCGATCTTGTGGCAATGGTGCCATTGATCACAGGACCCATGACAACTCAATCAGACAAGGACCCAGAGTAGAGAAAGAGAAATACATAGTGCTTTGGGCCTAATCTGGGAAATATTGGAGACTGATTATTACTTTATGAGGGAGAGTAAGGCTTATGATCTCTAGATAAGCTGACCAGACTCCAGTGGATGAATTTACAGTAAGGGACATCTGGGTACAAATTCTTGACTGGATAGAACTTAACATGTGAGGTGGAATTCATGTGGTTTGGTATTGTGGGGGAGGGTGTCATCAGTGAGGGGCAGGGTCTAAATCTTATAAACCATTGTGGTATGAAATGTACAAAAGCTCAGTCAAATTATATAATTATATATAAAATGAGATAATATATATTATAATATATAACTATTATTCCCTAAAGGGAATGCATGCACTGAGCCCATTTCAAGAAATCAGTAAGATAATAACACTTGAGTCTCATATATTAAGTAATTGATATCCTCCTAGGTTGTCTTATGCTGAAGAAATTAGTGTACATTGCTTATTCCAGAATCATTGAGATTTTCTCATGAAGAAATAGGTAGTTGAGACACAGAGCTATTATGTCTTTGGTCAGTATTGCTTTACTGGTGTGGATAAAGAGAATAAATGCATATAAATATATCACCAAAGTATATACCATTTGTAACAGGGAAGGTACTATGTAATTGAAGCAGCCATTATTCCCAGAAATGAGTCATGTAGATGGGTAGACATTATTTCCTGAAATATACAGAAGAATCAATATCTATTAAGAATAAATATGACAAATTTAAAGTTATATTATTTTCCCTTATTTGATGCATATGTATTATATAGGCAATATTTACCAAAACATTCTAAATCCCTGTTGAAAATAAATGATGGAATTTAGAGTAATAGATAAAGAATATAAAATTTGAAAATAAATTCATTTTTCATTGAATTAGATTTTTCAAATGAAGGAGAGGATATAAAGGATCATGTTTGTAGATTATGAAAAACACAAGGGAATTTTGAAATGACTTAATGTGAACTCATATCAACTGTGAATATATTAGGGAAAGGATAACATGTTAGACCACTTATTGGATATCTTAGTGGAAAAATATTCTAAAGCATATTTCTGTTTATGTATGTTTATTATTTTTAAGAGATTCAAAATACAAGAGCACAGTTGTTTTCAGATCACATTGACGCTGCTCAGTTTGCCATACAATTAGGTAATTGGTATAACATCCACAGATGAGGGATACCACTCGTCATTTCTTTTTCTGGGACTGTGTTACTTCACTCAGCATGATATCTTCTAGCTCCAGCCATTTACCTGCAAAGCTCATGATGTTATCTTTCTTTACTGCTGCATAGAACTCCATTGTGTAGATGTACCACATTTTCTCTATCCATTCATCAGTTGAGGGGCACTTGGGTTGGTTCCAGCTCCTAGCTATTGTGAAGAGAGCTGCAATAAACATGGATGTGCATGTATCTCTGTGGTAAAATGAGTCTTGTGGGTACATGCCCAGGAGTGTTATGACTGGGTCAGGTGGCAAGTTCATTCTGAGTCTTTTAAGGCTTCTCCACACTGCTTTCCATAGTGGCTGTACGAGTTTACATTCCCACCAGCAGTGGATGAGTGTTCCCCTTCCCCACAACCTCTCCAACACTTGGTATCATTTGTTTTCTCGATCCTAGCCACTCTTATTGGAGTGAGAAGATATCTTAAAGTGCTTTTAATTTGCATTTCCTTAATTATTAGCAATGTTGAACACTTCTTAAGATGTTTCTCAGTGATCTCTAATTCCTCACTCGTGAAGTCTCTGGTCAGCTCTTTGCTCCATCTATTGAGTGGGTCATTTGTTTTCTTTCTTCTTTATTTCTTAAGTAGTTTATATATTCTGGAAATCAGTGCTTTGTCAGATATATCTGTGCTGAATTTCTTCCCACTCTGTGGGATTTCTCTTCACTTCATTGATTGTTTCTTTTGATGTATAGGAGCTTTTGTGTTTAATGAGTTCCTATTTGTCAATTGTCTACCTTAATTCATGCTCAGCTGCTGTCTGATTTAGGAAGTCTTTACCTACGCCTATGTCTTGTAGTCTGCTGACAACTTTTTCTTCTATCACCTTCAGAGTTTGGGTTTCACATTGAGGTCTTTAATCCATCTGGAGTTGACTATTGTACAGGGCGAGTGTGGGGCTCTCAGGCAAGCTTAGCCATTTGGCAGTGTTTTTCCACTAAGCAGTTTCTAGGGTCATTGGGTCAGTCATGAGAAAGTTTGAACCCATTGTAGCTCAACCAAACAACAGGATGTGTTGCAAATGTTTGCCCTGAGATAAGATCTGTATCTGCACATTCTTTCCACTGTGTAAACATTGCAGTTTGGCAGTCTGAAATGTTTCCTCCTTCCCTCCCTATATATTCTTCTTGTGTTCCTACAATAAATGAGACTTGATCAGAACCTGTCTTGTCCCCATTCCTTGCCTCTCTTGTCCCTTCCCCTCACTCCTTCTCTTCCAGACCCCAGTTGACTGACCCACTGGACAGGTCACATGGTGCCCAACATGGGGCTCAAAGCACAGAGGACCCCGTGAAGGGGACACAGCGAAAGGCCAACATGAGAGGATTCTTTAGTTTCAGTTTGCACCGCAGGAGCCTACCGCTGCATAAACAGAGGTAAGTGCTGTGTTAAAATGGGGCAAGTATTAAGTCAGCATCGGTTGTATGTTGAGCAATTAAAACAGACCCTCAAGGTGCGAGGAGTAAAGGTTAAGATCCAGCATCTCCTTAATTTTTTTGATTTTGTGAAAGAAATTTGTCCTCATTTCCCTCAAGAAGGAACTATAGATGTTAAAATATGGAAGCGAGTGGGAGACACTTTTAAAGACTATTATCAAACCTTTGGGCCCAGTAAGATCCCTGTAACTGCCTTTTCTTACTGGAACTTAATTAATGATGTCTTGGGTTCCCATTCCACCTCAGTTGATCATTTGTATCATGATGAAAAGTTAGAGTGCCTCAAACCCATATCAGTGTGGTTTTACTCCTCCATTTTCACTGCAGAACTTTATGGTAACTCACGGGAAATAATTGTGAGTTCATTATTCCTCATCCTTGGAAACAGGTTTTAAAAACCTGATAGATTTTAATGTTAAAAAGAGCAATTCTTGAAGCATGTTTGGCAGAAGGATTTGGCAAATATTATGCAAACTAATTTCCTAGGAAATTATTAAAAATACACTTAAGTACTATCAATAAGCTGAACTGTTTGCCCATTGTTTCTGCAGTTGTAGACATAGGCTTACTTGTAAAGTGGCATGCTTCATTGATTGCCAAATTTAGTCTTGCAAGGTGTTGGTATTAACTCACAGGAAGAAAGGATGCCTGGGCCTGGCTGTAGACGAGCAGGTGGCACAGCCCGCAGCTCCCGGACAGGGGCAGGTGGCCGAGGCAGCACCTGAGAAAGGGGCGGTGGGTGCCAGGCTGCACAGGGAAGAGGCGCGGGCAGAGTGGCCGCTGCCATGACCTGGCTGCTCGGGGAGCCTGTGGTGTGGCTGGGGGGCTGCACCAATGAGTTGCAGAGCTAGAAGAGGCCACTGCTCAGCCTGCTTGCCTTCCTGGGTGCCAACCTGCTGTTCAAGCTCATTCTCTGCATCATCTTAGTGCTGACACTCTTCATCTATTATTCAAAATAACCAAAGAACAAGCTAGAGATATTGTCAAAAGTTGTTCAACTTGTGTTACCCATTCGCCTGTTTTGCACCTAAGTCTGAACCCCAGAGGTCTTGTACCCAATGCCTTATGGCAGATGGATGTCACTCATTATCCTGAATTAGGCAGATTAAAATATGTTCATGTCTGTATTGATACATTTAGTGGCTTCATCTTTGCTGCTCTCCAACCAGGAGAAGCTACAAATAATGTCATTATACATCTCTTGCAGACCTTCCCTGCTCTGGGCATTCCTACCATCATCAAAACTGACAATGGCCCAGGATATACTAGTGCCTCTTTTAAAAATTTCTATAAAAAATTAGCTATTAATTTAAAAACAGGCATTCCCTACAACCCCCAAGGACAAGGTATAGTTGAGAGAGCTCATCAAACACTCAAATCTTACCTTGATAAAGTAAAAAAGGGGGAATGGTACCCCACCAAAGGGTCCCCACATGACATTCTTAATCATTTACTCCTAATTTTAAACTTTTTAACCTTGGACCGTGATGGACACACGGCTGCAGAAAGATTTTGGAAGTCCACAACAAAAGAACATTATGCCTCAGTCATGTGGAAAGATCCCTTACTAATAAATGGAATGGACCTGATCCAGTCCTTATATGGGGACAAGGATCAGTATACATTTACTCAAAAGAAGCTGATTTAGCCAGATGGCTGCCTGAGAGATTAATAAGACAGATTAACCAATCATCCAGGAATGACTCCCATTCCTGAGATAAATCTAACCCTTTTTGTTCACAGGCAGTACAAGATGTTGTATTTCCTGATCGTGAGCCTCCTACTCAGCAGTTGCACACCTTGGGCTTCCCGACTTCCAATATCCACGAACCTTGGAATATAACCTGGAAAATCATCACACACAGCTCTCAATCCGTGGTGGCCAAAGTCAGCGGAACACACCCTCGAGGTACCTGGTAGCCTTCACTGAAAGTAGATATATGTTACCTGTTCTCCCAGGATCATGAATCATGCAAGTTTACTAAGGACAAGCCCCTCCACGTGGCCATCCCAGATGTCATACAAATTCGACAATAAAAGTGTTAAAAAAAGACTGTTTTTTATTCCTGCACATCAGTTAACAGCTGGGGGAGGGGTTGTGGGGGACACAGTGATTATTATTGTGCTTACTGGGGATGTGAGACCTCTGCTGAGGGGTGGGTACCTTCATCTAACTATCCTGACCTAATCCGCCTAGCCTGAATATCTAACTCAAACACTCTCAACATCAGTTTCACTGAGCATGGGAAAAAATCACATGCTTGGTCCACAGGACCCATTTGGGGATTTACGCTTTATAAAAATGGATATGATATTGGAGTTCGTTTTATGATAAAGCACTTAGAATTACCCATCAAACATAAGACAGGGATAGGCCCTAATAGAGTCTTAGCTCCATCTAGACCCACTCCAAAAGTACCACCTATTACTGCCATTGCCCCCTCCATTTCTGCTAACCTCTCTAATACCTTCTCCCTGCCGCTTATTTCCCCATTTGCCCCTACCTCTAGTGAGGAAACTTTATTAATATTAAACTTGCTTTCCTATACCTATCAGGCCCTGGATAGCTCCCAGACCAATCTCACTCAGGATTGCTGGCTTTGCTTGTCCACTTGCCCCACTTTTTATGAAGGTATAGCTATCTCCGGCAATGTTTCCTTCACTAGCAACAACTCTGTATGCAGATGGGATCAACATGGGCGTAAGCTTACTTTAGTAGAAATCCAGGGAACCGGAGTTTGTATTGGTAATGTCACCTCCACTTATTTAGAGCTATATAACTCGACCCTACGTACTTAATGCCTGGTGGGCCTGATCCAGCTGCATCAAATCTTGAGTAGCTGTGGCACACTTAGACAAAGATTTTTGTGTTGCATTCAACTGGTGCCAAAAGTAATGTATCACTCTGGCGGAGAACTTAACCACTACTGGGAGCCCCCTACACAACCCAGATATAAATATTTCTCATGGAGAGGGATGCATAGTAAAAGAACAACAGAAAGACTGCATCAGAAAATGGACTGAAATGGTGAATTGGAAAGGGGGGATGGGTGGGAGAGGGACACGGGTGTATATTCGATTAAGGCATATTTAATTGACGTGAGCTCAGCAAGTACCCAGTTTCGCCTAGACACTGTCTACAGGACACATGGTGTTTTAGGACTTAGTAAAAGTAAA
>VZQC01013896.1:857177-927833 GCA_009823505.1 Rhizomys pruinosus
AAAAAAAAAACTGAGAGAAAGATGCAGGACAGTTATGGCAGAATGCATGATCTGGGATGGGGTGGGGGTTGGGGGGGAGGGAAAGGGAAATAAGCCTGAACTGAATTGGAAAAAATGTATGAAATGCACAAAGCATCAATAAAAACTAATTAAAAAAAAAAAAAAGAAAGAAACGGAAGCTGGTGACTGCTGTCACTGTAGCAGTCTTGCTGGGACTTGCCCAGATGGGAATGGGCACTGGAATCTCATCCCTATTACTACAAGATAAAGGGTAATATATACTCAGGGCATCAATAGATGCTGACATAGAACAAGTAGAAGAAACCATAAGCCATTTACAGGCGTCCCTATCCTCATTAGCTGAGGTTGTCGTAGAAAATCGTAGAGGCCTATATCTGCTGCTACTACAACAAGGAGGTTTGCGTGCTGCCCTAAAGGAAGAATGTTGCTTCTATGCAGACCATCCTGGTGTAGTTAAAGATTCCTTACAAAAAATTAGAGAAGGACCAGAACAAAGAAAATTAAATAGGGAAAAAGATCAGAGCTGGCTCAACAATTGGTTTAATACTTCCCGTGGCTGACCACTCTTTTGCCAACTATTCTTGGCCCATTACTTGGGCTCCTCCTCTTGATATCACTGGGTCCAATACTGCTTAACAAATTGATGGCCTTTGTCCGATCCCAAATCGAGGCTATTCAAGCCAAACCTCTCCAGGTCCATTACCAACAATTGGTCATGGAGGATTTTTCCACTTCGTACACTGAGACCCATAACTATGATGATACAACTTGCTAAGTTCTATTGCCAAAGACGGGTGACGCGATCAGAGCCCCAGGCAGGCCTGTCCTACCAAGCTAAGACAGGTGGGTGACGTTTGGAAGTCACCTACTCAATGACGGCTAAGGAGGGCACCTGGGCATATCCCAACCTAAGACATGCACAACTTCAGTCTCATCTATCCTTTTGTATACAAAAAAAAAAGGGGGACCTGTGGGGCTCTCAGGCAAGCTTAGCCATTTGGCAGTGTTTTTCCACTAAGAAGTTTCTAGGGTCATTGGGTCAGTCACAAGGAAGTTTGAGCCCATTGTAGCTCAACCCAACAACAGGATGTGTTGCAAATATTTGCCTCGAGATAAGATCTGTATGTGCACATTCTTTCCACTGTGTAAACATTGCGGTTTGGCAGTCTGAAATGTTTCCCCCTTCCCTTCCCTATATATTCTGCTTGTGTTCCTACAATAAATGAGAGTTGATTAGATCCTGTCTTGTCTCTATTCCTTGCATCTCTTGTCCCTTCCCCTCACTCCTTCTCTTCCAGACCCCCGTTGACTGACCCACTGGATGGGTCAGGTGAGAGGTAGGGGTTTAATTTTATTCTTCTAAAAGTGGTGATCCAGTTTTCCCAACACTTGCTGAAGATGCTGTCTTTCTTCAGTTGTGTCTTGTCCCCCTTGTCAAATATGAGATGGCTGAAATTTATGTGCTCATGTTTGGATCTTCAGTTTTGTTCCATTGGTCAACAGGTCTGTTTTTGTGCCAGTACTAGGCTGTTTTTATGACTATAGCCCTGTATTATAGTTTGAAGTCTGGTACAGAGATCCCACCTGTATTGCTCTTTTCACTCAGGATTGTTTTGGCTATTTGGGGTCTTTTGATTTTCCAAATGAAATTAAGGACTTTTTTTTTTTCCAAGCCTGTGCAGAAGCTCTTGGGATTGCATTAAATCTATACAAGAGTTTAGATAGAATGGACATTTTTAGTATATTAATTTTCCTATCCATGAGCATGGGAGGGTTTTCCATCTTCTGATGTCTTCTTCAATTTACTTCTTCAAGGGTTTAAATTTTTTTTTGTAGAGATCTTTGGTGTCTTTGGTTAGGCTTGGTCCTGGGTATTTTATTGTTTTTGAGGCTATTGTGAGTGGGAAGATCTCCTTGAATTTCTTCTTCAGTTGTTTGTTGTTGGTGTAAAGAAAGGCTACTGATTTTTCAAGGTTAATTTTGTATCCTGCCAATTTACCAAAGCTCTTAATCATTTCTAGGAGTTTTCTGGTGGAATTTTTATCATCCCTTAAGTAGATGATTATATCATCAGCAAAAAGGGATAGCTTGCCTTCCTCTTTTCTAATTATCACTCCTTTAATTTCCTTTTCTTGCCTTATTGCCATAGCAAATGTTTCAAGCACTATATTGAAGAGGAGTGGTGGCAGTGGGCAGCCTTGCTGAGTTCCTACCTTTAAAGGGAATGCTTCTGTCGTTTCCCCATTTAGGATGATATTGGCTGTGGGTTTTTTGTATATGGCTTTGATTACATTGAGGAATGATTCCTCCAATATAATTCCCTCTGGGATTTTAAGCATGAAGGGATGCTGGATTTTGTCAAAGGCTTTTTCTGTGTCAATTGAGATGATGGTGTGGTTTTTGTCTTTCAGTCCATTTATATGCTTGATGATATTTGTTGATTTTCATATGTTGAACCATCCCTGCATCTCTGGTATGAATCCAACTTGGTCATGATGGATGATCTTCTTGATGTGGGTGTGTATGCAATTTGCCATTATCCTGTTTAGAATTTTGGCATCTGTTTTCATTAATGAGATGGGTCTGTAGTTCTCCTTTTTGGTTGTATCTTTGCCTGGTTTTGGTAATAGAGTGATGCTGTCTTCATAGAAGTAATTTGGGAGAATTCCCTCTGTTTGTATCCTTCTAAACAATTTCAGTAATAATGGTTGTAGGTCTTTTTGAAATGTTTTATAGAATTCTGCCATGAAACCATCTGGGCCTGGGCTTTTTTTAGTAGGGAGGTTTCTTATTACATCTTCAATTTATTCATATATTATGGGTCTGTTTAAGCTGTCAATCTCTTCTTGGTTGAGCTTTGGTGATTCCCAGTATTTCAGATATTCATCCATTTCTTCTAGGTTTTCAAATTTAGTAAAGGTTTTTGAAGTATTCCCATATGATTTTTTGGATCTTTTCATTGTCTGCTGTGATGTTTCCCCTTTTATCATGGATTGTATTGATTTGGAGTTCTTCCTTCCTTCTTTTGGTTAACTGGGCTAGAGGTCTGTCTATCATTTTATTCTTTCAAAGAACCAACTTTTGGATTCATTCTTTTTTTTTTGTATTGTTTTCTTTGTTTCTATTTCATTGATTTCTACCCTGATTTTTGTTATTTCTTCCTGTCTGTTGAGTTTAGGGTTCATCTCTTGTTGTCTCTCGAGTGCTTTTAGCTGCAGTGTTAGATGGTTCACTTGTGCTTTCTGTTTTTCTGATGTAGGCACCCAGGGCTATAAACGTACCTCTTAGGACTGCTTTTACATATCCCATAGGTTTTGTTGTGTTACATTATCATTGTCATTCAGTTCCAAGAATTCTTTTGTTTCTTTCTTTATCTCTTCCTTGACCCATTCATTATTCAGGAGTGTGTTGTTTAGTCTCCATGTATTCTTGTAGATAGTATGGCTTATCTTGGTGTTGATAGTGAGCTTTATTGCATTGTGGTCTGATAGGATGCATGAAATTTTTTCAATCATTTTGTATTTGTGCAGGTTTCTTCTGTGTCCCAGTACGTGGTCGATTTTGGAGAATGTTCTGTGAGGTGCTGAGTAGAAAGTGTCTTCTCTGGTATTAGGGTGGAATATTCAGTAGCTCGCTCTGAGGTCTGTTTGGCGTATCATATCATTCAGTTCTGATATCTATCTGTTTAATCTTTGTCCAGTTGACCTGTCCAAAGGGCTCAGTGGGGTACTGAAGTCCCCTACTATGAATGTGCTGGGGTTAATCTGTGCCTTGAGGTCCTGAAGAATTGTCTATATAAAGTTTGTTGCAACAGAGTTTGGTACATATATATTCATAATTGTGAAATCTTCATGGTGAATTGTTCCTTTGATAAAAATGTAATGGCCTTCTTTGTCTTTTCTGATTTCTTTTACTTTGAACTCTATTTTGTCTGATATTAAAAGAGCAACACCTGCTTTCTTCTTGGTACCATTTGCATGGAATATTTTTTCCATCATTTCACCTTAAGGTGGTGCCTATCCTTGAAGTTAGAACGTGTTTCTTGTACACAGCATATAGATGTGTTCTGTTTCCTAATCCAATATCCCAGTCTATGTCTTTTGATTGGAGAGTTTATTCCATTAATATTTAATTTTATGACTGCTAGATTTGTGTTGCTTCCTTTCATCTTTCTATCCGTTTGCATTTTTAGTCTAGGTTTCTACATCTGCAGTTATGCTTTTACTATTTTCTCTTTCTAGGTGCCTGGGGATAGTTTCTCCTTTCTTCTGTCCTTTGAATTGCTACAAGTATTCTCTGAAGGGTTGGTTTTCTGGAACATTTTTTCTATTATCTTGTTTATGTCATGGAAGATTTGTCTCTCTCCTTCAACTATAGTCGATATTTTTGCTGGGTTTAGTAACCGGTGTTGGCATCTATACTCCTGGGAGTGCTTTGCTCCATGTTCTTCGTGATTTTATAGTTTGCACTGAGAAGTCAGTTGTGATTCTGATAGGTTTCCCCTTATAAGTAACTTTTTGTTGTTCTCTTGTGGCTTTCAGAATTTTGTCTTTGTTTTGGGCATCTAGTGTTTTAACTATGATATGGTGTGAAGAGTTTATTTTCTGATCTTGTCTGTTTGGAGTTCTATGTGCTTCTTGTATTTGTATTGGTTTGTCTTTCTTTAGTTTGGGGAAATTTTCTTCTATTATTCTGTTGAAGATCTGATCAATACCATTCTCTTCTCCTTCCTCTATTCCTATGATGCGGAGGTTTGATCTTTTCATAGTGTCCCAAATTTCCCAGTTGTTCACTTTTGTGTATTTTTAAATTTTTCCTAGTTTTTACTTGAGGTTTTTAGTTGTTCTGTGTTATCTTCCCGGTCTGATATTCTTTCTTCTGCTTCCTCCATTCTACTTTTGAGGCTTTTTCCATTCCTTTCCTCTTGATTGTATGAATATTTATTTGATTTCCTTTTTCATTTTTTCTTCTGATTTCTTTAGTATTTCCACTTCCTTTTGGAACTTCTCAATCTCTTCCTGTAATTCTTTGCTTTGCTGGTTGGTTTCCTTATCTTTTTCAGCATGAGATCTTTTCAGTATTTCCACTTCTTTCCAGAGTTTGTCATCCTCTCTCTCTAGGTCCATCTTGAGTTTTTCATTCTCCTTTTTTAGTTTTCTGACTTGCTCTTTATAGTTTTTTTTTATTTCTTTGAGTATGTTCACAAATTTTACTTCTAATATCTGTGTCCTGGGTCATCCCCAGTGGGATCCCACTGTAGGAATCTTCCACAGGGTTCGTGGAGCTTGGTGTGGAATTATCCTCTACCTTTCCCATGTTGTCTTTTCTTCATATCCCTGGCATTTGGGTTTCTCTTTGCCTGTATTCCAATGTGAATCCCAAATGCCTCTTCACTTTGTTGAAGGCTTGCTTTGCTTGCCTCCATCATATGCCTTCATTGTTTGTTTGATTGATTTGCTTTTTTCCATTTCTCCTTGCTTATGGAGTGTTGACCTGTCTAAGTTTTAGGCTTTCTATTGGAAGTCTAACTCACTCTTCCCTTTCTGTTCTGAAGGTTCTCCAAAGAATCCACTTGGACACTCCTCAGGCAATCCCAGCTGTCCAAGGGGGGCGGGGGTGGTGTTGCTATTTAGCCTGGGCTCCAATACCTGTGCTTCAGGTGGTCCCGGGAAATCCCCAAACCCATGTCTCACACAGGCCCACCTTTTATACCCCCACAGCCACACAAGCCAATCAAGCCAAAGATGAATGAATCAAGCCAAACTATCTGCCTGGCTGAAACACCCAGCTCCTACCTGTGATTCAGGTGTTCCCAGGAAATCCCCAATCTCAAAGCATATTTCTGAATCAATAACATATTGCTGACAGAATGAGACAACTACTTAGTATCTTTACATATACACAGAATTCCACTACATCCTGTAATATTTTTGTGTCTAATAAAAAATAAGTTTTGAAGCCGGGTGTGGTGGTGCACGCCTTTAATCCTAGCACTCGGGAGCAGAGGCAGGTGGATCTTTCTGAGTTCAAGGCCAGCCTGGTCTACAGAGCGAGTTCCAGGAAAGCTGGGGCTACAGGGAGACCCTGTCTCGAAAAGACCCCCCAAAATAAGTTTTGCCCTTTATAAAATGAATCATTTGCTAGAAATTTGTTTTTAACCTATATGTGTTTTGTCATTCCTTTCTTGAAATTAGTTTTTATTGTTTTACAATATTTTAAGATCATATTATTTACCCTACAATAATTCATCTCCTTTCAGCATCATCTTCAGCTCTAAAATATTCTGTAGCCATCATAAATCTGTTTCCACTATTCATGATTACATGCCATCTTGAATAGTGTAAGTCGAAATGAGCCAGAAATTTTATTTTAAGACCTACGAAGTTATTTTTTTATTTGAGTGATGATACTCCTTCAATTATATAAATTCACAGAATTAAGATAAAATAATGTAAAAATAACCTTTACTATACTGTGAAATAAAGTTTTTATTTCTGCTCATTTTCCAATTTTACATTTCCCTCTACTTTTAAAAAGTATATCATAACAATAAAGCTAGCAAAGGATAAGTAGTTTCTTACCGTTCATCAGCAACTCATTCCTAACTAATGATATTTGCCAGTGTGTTTGTTATAATTGTGGAGAGGATCACACACACACATGCATATATATGTATATATAATTTTCACAAATGACATTTGTGTTTAATTGTTAATTAGGATATATGAATATAGTAAAATTATAATTCTCTATATGAAAATTTAAATTAACTGAGTATCTTATATTTTATTTGACAACTCTTTTTTTTTAAAGATTTTTTTGGTCTTTTTTATTTTATTTATTTATTTATGTGTATGAATGTACTGTCTGCATGTAGGTTTGTGCACCCGTGTCGTGCAATGCCATGGAGGTCAGAAGAGGGTCTCGGATTCCTCTGGAACTGGAGTTCTCCTGGAATTGGAGTTACAGACGGTTCTCAGCCGCCATGTGGGTGCTGGGGATCCAACCCAGTTCCTCTGCAAGAGCAGTCGGTGCTCTTAACCACTAAGCTATCTCTCCATCCCCGAAAACTCTCAATCAAATAATCTTGCAGGAAACATCTGAAAAGCTATTCCATGGCAAGTGATATCATATCTGTCTCCAGGCTTTTCATTTGTTTTGTGAGATTACTTCTTTGACTGCTCACTGAAATTGGTATTCTCTTATATTTAAATAATATGCCAAAATACATAACTGTATTCTATCCTGAAATATTCCTGTGAAGTTGGTCAGAATATGTATGAAAATAATGCCCAAGGATCATCATGGAAAGTGAGTTGGGGGAGTTGAAAAATTTTAAGAGCCAGAGCATCTGCTGCTAGATACTGTTTTGTGGACATTATAAGGAACATGTACAAATGAAATCTCCACAATACTGTTGCTTAGATAAGAACTGAATGATGACACCACCACTTGACATGCCAGTATGAACAAGAAAATTTTCACAATGCCCTATCTTTAGATGAAGAACTACAGGTAATCAATTGAAGCTGGGGATGGAGAGTCAGTTTTCTCCAAGGATGAACATTCTGATAGCTTACTAATCTCAAATTATCCATAACTATGAGGACCATTAAATGGATTCAGTGAAATATATATATATATTATATATATTATTATATATATATATACTATATATACATCCTTCAGAAGAATAAAATATATTGGGAGGGAGGACATGTGAAGCATTGGAGAAGAATATGTGGAAAAGATATAAGAACATTACTAAGTATAAAATTCTCAAAAAGTATAATTTATGTTGATAAGTCTTTAGAGTACACGTTATGCAAAATGTCACAGAGTTCCCTAATGTCAAATTTATAATACAAATTAAAATCACACCTTTTCTAGAAAATTTTCAGATACATTTCTGGGGAACATTACATACTTCTTTTCCTATCTGAAGTTAAAAAGTTTTCTTTCTGTCATGACAATGCAACACTGCTATGAATTTGAATAGAAAAGTATAATTATAAATGTACTTTTCCTGAAATCCTTGATTGTAATTTAATAATGACTACAACTTGAAAGTATGATTTTAGTTTACTTTACAGAAATGGAGTAATGGTAAAACACTTAAGGTTAGCTTTTGTAAATATGTAAAATGAAAAGTCCTCTGAATGTATGACAGGCATTCAATCAATCAGGCAAAATATTTAGATTTAACAATTATTTTTAAATAATGATAAATAAGAAGTACATCATATCATGCCTTTAATTTAAACAGGATAATAAAATTACAGCTTTTTACAGGCTGAAAAATATAACACATGTACCATAATTAAATCAGGACACAAAGTTGTGAGGCTAGGAAAGGGAGCATGGAACTTGACACAGTTGAGGGAAGGGAGTGAATATGACCAAAATATATTGGACGATGATCCAGGGATAAGTACTCTGCAGTCTCTTACTCTCTGCATTTTGGCCAGTTGTTACTTTCTGGGTTAATCACCATCTGTTGCATGAGGAAACTTTTCTGCTGAAAGTAGGAAGATGCATTAATATTCCTTCTTTCTCTCGTTCAACTATTTTCCCTGTACCTTAGCTATAGAGGTTGCATTGTAGATGTGTCATTTAGGGCTAGGCAACTCACAGACATTTATTTTCCCCATTTGATCAGTTCTGGAACTGATCAAAGCATATTGTATAGGGTTTGCATAAGTTCAATAAAAACAATTAAAAATATGTTGTACGGCTGGAGAGATGGTTCAGTGGTTAAGAGCGCCAACTGCTCTTGCAGAGGACTGGGCTTCCATTCCCAGCACCCACATGGAGGCTAAGAACAGCCTTTAATCCTAGTACTCAGGAGGCAGAAGCAGGCGGATCTCTGTGAGTTCAAGGACAGCCTGGTCTACAGAGTGAGTTCCAGGCCAGCTGGACCCTGTCTCAAAAAGACAAAAAAAATGACATTTATCACATATTCTTGTTGGGTTTGCTGTCTTTATAGATATTCAGGGGCATGGAATATCACTCCACAATTCAATAAGGACATTGATCCTGCCCAGAANTTATGAAAGCCTAAGAGAACTAATAAAAATGGCTTTCAAAAGCAGCAAAGAATTTAAATACTTGCACACATAGGAAGGTAAAGGGAAGAAAAGAAGAACAAGTTACGTATGTTACCTGATTTCATGGAGTTTATTGCTTATGTGGAATAAGAGAGTACAAAGTAGGTGGCGTTGTGAATTTTAGAAACAAATGTTTAACTATGGAGTTTTTAATTTGACTTGAAATTTCAGGATTAGGCAGAGAGAAGGGAAATAGTCAATAGGAGTAAAAGTACTGAGATGGATACGGATGGTTTTATTTAATTGACCTTTGAATGTCATGCTAAGAGAATTAGATTTTATCCTGTAAGTATTCAAATAGGGCACAGCATAATGAAAGCAATGTTTTAGAAAGATCACTCTGTTAGCCACATAAGGTCTCTATCAATACTATGCCACACCTCTAATGAATACTTTGAAGAAGGCATGCTTTTTTTTCACCTTATTCTCCTGCCATCAACCTGCATAGAATTAATCAAAGAAAACAACTGAGCTGTTAGCAAAGGAAGAAATGCTCCAGACATTGTGTATCTTAGATTATCATGTGGTATATACCAATCAAATAGTCTTAACTATGGAGAGTAGAATAAACTACCTTGACAACAATACCAGAAAAATATTTTGTATCGTGTATCATGTTTTAATTATAAAAGATTACTTTTGGAATAACAAACACTCATATAGTGGAGGTAAAAACAATCTTTCCATTAAACTATTCTATATTAGTTACTATTCACACGGTTGAGATAAAATCCCTGCCTAATTCAACTTAAAAGAAGATTTATTTAACCTTATAGTCTGTGAGGTGTTAATCCATCGAGGTGGGGAAGGAATTGTGAAACTCAGGAGCACATCATGGCAAACATAAAGCAATGAGAATAGCACAAGTAGGGCACAAGATCCAAATACTCTAGTATCCAACCTCAGGAACATCTGAAAATAATCTTACATATATCTAGGCTATATAGTGCATGAATTTGTGTGGTGAATGTTTCATATTAAAACCATAATTTACATCAACCCTAAGAGAGATACTAAGGGAGTGGAGAGATAACCCAGTGATTAAGAGCACATATTGCCCTTACAGAGGACTGGAGTTCAATTCCCCATACTCATATTAGATTGCTCATAAGGAATGTCAGGCCAGCTATAGGGAACTGGCACCTTGGACCTTGAAGTACCTCTGTGCTGACATATACAAACCCACACACCAACATGCACATACATATAGTTCAATGTAATAAAATAAATCTTCAAAAAGAGAGTGACTAAATATTTTACAGGAGTTTAGGCTATCTAACTCATTTCATGATGTAGACCTAATAAAGAGACTGTTCCACTAGTAAGTAGAATAAAAGTAGAACCAAATGTCCAGTGTTGGCTGAATTGGGAATGAAGAGACAATTGAAGAACATAGGAGCAGATCCAAAGCAACATGCAGAACATGAAGAAATCCTGTACTTTCCTAAAGTCTTGAATAATAAAATTTAATAATCCAGATTACTTTTAAAAGAGTCAAATTTAGAGCATCATTATCATCCCATCATAATAAATGCATGTAAGGCCTCTAACAGGAGCATATCACTATAAAGAGAAAATTCAAGATAGACAAAAAAAAAAAAAGCTAGATATCTAGCTGTAGAAGACTGAAGCTGTCAACTGTACAGGAATCAATTCAAAGTAGGTCAAAACTTAATATGGACCATAATTTATGAAACTACTAGAGCAAAACACAAGGGAAGTATTTCAAGGAAGAGGCCTAGTCAATGGATTCTGAAAAGGACTCCAGTTTTCCAGGAAATAATATGTGACAAATGAGTTTGCACCGAATTTAAAAGAAAAAAGCTTATACACGGTGATGGAGGGATGGCATAGAAGTTAAGAGAACACTGGCTGTCATGAATAGGAACCAAGCTTGATTCCCAGCACTCACACATCAACTAAAAACTGTCAGTAACTCCAGTTCCAGAGAAATTTGATGCCTTTTTCTGATCTCTGTGGGAACAAATGGGTGCACTTACATGCATGCAGGCAATACACTCATATGTCACTGTGAAACTCAGGTGCAGAGCACTTCATTGCAAGTACATAGATAAAATAAAAAATAATAAAATACGAAAAAAAAAACTTAAACAGAGCAAAGGACACAGTAACATGTTTGCAGAATAAATTTGGTGCATTTTCATCTCAGAAGGTATTAGGGCTTTGGAATCAATAAAGAAAAAAAAAAAAAAAAACATTAAACAGCAAGCTTCAATTTACCTAGTCTTAAATTGGATAAATATTCGAACAAAGAGATCCAAGGAGAAATTAAAATGACTAGTAAGTATATGAACAAAGTTAAACACTAATTACATTTAGTAGATGCATTTCATAACTACATTGAGTGTACACTTCATGCTATTCAGAATGATTAGCGTCAAGAAAATATAAATGAAAAACTAAACAAGCATCAAGAAAGACTTGTGAAAATGTACAAGAAAAAGAACCTTTGTGAACTGTGAATGACACGTGCAAATTATGTAAGCCACTGTGGACCTGAGAATCTAGATTTTGTTTAAAAACTCCAGTTCCATGGGAATCCAACACCTTCTTCTGACATCCTCAGGCATTACATGACATTGGAGTACTTACATATGGGCAGGCAATATGTTCATACACATAACATAAATTTGAAAAAACTGGAAATAGAACTATTTTCTGATCAAGCATACTCTCTCTCTCTCTCTCTCTCTCTACAAATATATATATATATATATATATATATATATATATATATATCTCCACGAATCAAAATTATTATGGAGTACAGAAACCAGAGTTACTGTGCTTATTGTGACAGTATTTATAACAGGCAAGCCAGGAAAGTAACCTAGTGTTACATGATTGAATGGATAGATTTTTAAAATGTGTAATCCATACACAATATGGTATTCAACCTTCTAAAACAATGGAATAATATTGATTTTAGGAAAGCAGATAAAGGTAGAAATCAAGTAAAATACAACAGACTAAGAGCAACCTGAATTTCAGTTTCTCTCAACTGTGGTCTCTAAAATATAAATCTCATAAAAACAAAAGGAAAATACACCAAAAATTCAAGGAAGAGAGACTTCTATTAGGAAATGTTAGGAAGACAAGTAGGAGGGGTGAGTAGTGGAAATGATACTTACAGTGGCAATAATTTGTATTTATCAGAATATCACAAAGAAATCTATTATTATATAATTAATATTTACTAAATTACTTTGTATTCATGAATTAATCCTCAAAAATAATAAAAATACATCAAAATGTTATGAATACACAGAAAATTAAATGAAGTAATAAGTAAAAACTTATGAAGTTCAAGGGTGCAGTACTTTATGGCAAAAATGATATTAATTTTTATTCAAACGAAAGGGAAGTAAAAAGTTCTAGCTCAAGAAAAAAGAAAATCTATTATCCTATTTATGATAAGGAAATGGATTTCACAACTAAACTTCTAATGTTTAAGAAATCTAGGAAACATAAAAATGGTGGGGCTGGAGAGATGGCTCAGTGGTTAAGAGCACCGACTGCTCCTGCAGAAGACCCACATTCAATTTCCAGCACCCACATGGGGATAAGAACTGTCTTTAACCTGGGCGTGGGGGCTCATGCCTTTAGTATTAGCACTTGGGGAGGCAGAGGCAGATGGATCTCTGTGAGTTCAAGGCCATCTTGGGCTATAGGGAGACCCTGTCTCAAATAAATTAAATAAATAAATAAATAAATAAATAAATAAATAAATAAATAAATGAAAATATAGAAATGGAAGAGTGTGTTTCAACATAAAAACTGAATTGAAAAACAGAACCAGTTACAAAAAAGAGACATTGTAATTTTTACTGACGAAATGATCATCCCAAATTTACACGAAAACCAATAACAGAATTTTGTTAGAACTCAAGTCTTTTCTGAATTTTATTGATATTCTACTCTTTTCAAGCTGAGAAACTTTTGAAGGAAGTAGATGGGTTTTGCAATAAAATATCAGCTTATAACCTCTCTTGGCAGAGTTGAAATAGTACATGGGATCACTTCAGAATACTACACAAATTGATGACTTTGGTAAAAGAATATTGAGATAATTCTTGATTAAACATTCAATGTACTCTCTGAAGTAGAAGGAAAGGTGTCTAGTCAGCAAAAGTAACAATGAAAAGGTAGACTTTGGAGACAAATGGAGGTTTAAAACCATTATCGTACAGAAAAAGTCCAAAATAAGTGCCAAGAAGATAATCTAGAAGGAATGAAATTGAATATTTAAGCTGTGAATTATGAAAAACCTTAAAAAGTTGATGTATGGAGCTGGAAAGATGGCTCAGTGATTAAGAGCACTGACTACTCTTATAGAGGAGCCAGTGGATTCCCAACATGTACATGGAAGCTAACAACCATCAATAACTCCAATTCCATATAATTCAATGCCCTCTTCTGACTCCACAGACATTGCATGACACAGGTTTACTTACACATATGCAGGAAATACACACATACACATGAAATAATAATACAATAAATGAAAACATAGATGGAAAGTGAAAATAAAATAGAAGATATGTGTGAAAAAGGTAGGAAGAAAGTAAATCTAGTGACCTTAATTATAGTTCCCAAAGCTTTATTAGTGACTCCAGAAAAGATGCAAGGGGAAAACTTTTTAACACAAAAGAATTTATAATTTGGAGATTTCAGACGTTTTTCAGATGCTAAACCATTATTGAATCTCCTAAGGTGCAGCACACGCCATTTGTATGTGATGAATATTTGACTGAAATGGTACACTAATGTTTTCTGAAGATGAAGAGATTACAGAAGTCATGGAGATTCTTTGCAAGGCCTGAGTTCTAGATACAGCTATAAAACATAGCTTAAGGTAAAATTAATATGGGTAAATTTTTTAGGAACCAGATATGTAATAGTAATGTACTATTTATAGGTTAATTCAGCCATGTGTCTCAAACATTCATAGACCATGAGAGGAGATAGGTGAATGGGTAACACTATCAAAATACTCTGTATAAAACTCTCCAAATTTAATTTTTTAAATCTCCAAAAAGATGAAAAGAAAAGAAAAAAGATCCTGAATTTCACATAATGATGGAAAACAACTTATGAGGAAGTATTGTCACCCTACTAATCCAAGACAAGTAACCAGTATAAGAACATTGAAGAAGAGTGCAACAACAAGGCAAACTACATAAGTTCAAATGCTGGTTTATTTCACAGTTGTACAATCTGTAAAATTTTGCAGACATTATTTGTCTGTGCTTCTCCATTTTTACTACAAGGATGAGGATTTTACTCACTCGTTGCTTTTAATTTACTTTTCAAAGTATATTATTTATGATGTTTTTAGTTTATGTGTATGAGTATATTTCCTGCATCCATGTAAGAGCATCTGTGTCATAAAATGCCCACAGATGTCACAAGAAGGGGTCAGATCCCCTGGAACTCGAGTTCTGGATAGTTATCTACCACTTGGGTACTGAGAGCTGAACCCCAGTCTGCTGCAAAGGCAAGCAGTGCTATTAACAACTAAGACATTTCTGCAGCCCCTAATTTACTTTTAAATTAATAAAAAGTATACCATATCAGCTAAGAATAGGTCAGCTTAAATTGAAAATAAAAGCTAATTTAATGAAAAATAGCTTTTATATTTTTCTGCCATGAGTAGATGCTTGTATGCAGATATTTCAAAGTTAATATGACTTCATGGCACCATGTCAATCTCATCAGCTTTGGGATTACATGAGTTTTTGGATGTGAATCATTCCTTCATGGTTCCAATATGGTCACTTTATTCCAAATTCCTTACCCAAATGCCAATGTAATTTTGTTAAAGCCAGAAAGAACAGAAACTGTGGCCCGTGGGATGGCTCAATGGAGAAAGACACTTGCCATAAACCTGGTGACCTGGCAAAAGAGTATGTTTATACTTAAAGTAAAAAAAAAATAATAATAAAATAAGTAAGACAGATAATCTCAGTGAAGATATTTCCTATATTACAAACATAGAATTGGTTTGTGAACAATAGATCTAAGTTTCTGGAAAATATAGTGTAAAATGATAAACTCAAAGGAAATTCACAAATTTGATGAGGGAAGAGAATAACATCGGATTAGAGAAGCATATAGAAAAGGTAAAATAGACGGGCGTGGTGGTGCACACCTTTAATCGTAGCACTTAAGAGGTAGAGGCAGGTGGATCTTTGTGAGTTCAAGGCCATCCTGGTCTACAATGTGAGTTCCAGGACAGCTGGGGCTAAGAGGGAGACCCTGTCTCGAAAAGACAAAAAAAAAAAAAAAGAAAAGGTAAAATGCTGAACTTCCCTTGTATATTTGTTTTCATTTCTGTGTTAAGAAATATAACAAACTTAGCAACTTGCAAACCATACAGATTTTAATGTTTATTTTGTTTTGACATTTGTATATACATGTGAGTTTCTGTGTATATATAAACATGTGAGTATGAATGCTCATGAAGGCCAGGAAAACTCTGTCAGATCCTGGGAGCTGTAGTTAATGGTAGTTGGTTGTGAGTCACTTGATGTGGATACTGTTAATTGAGCTCAGGTCCTATGAAAGGGCAGGAAACATTCAACCTGTACATCACTGATTCCAGTCACACAATTTTTGTTTAATATTTAAATTTAATTATATTTTTATTTATGTGTATGAATGTACTGTCTGCATGTAGGTTTGTGCACCCCTGTCATGCAATGCCACGGAGGTCAGAAGAGGGTGTCAGATTCCCCTGGAACTGGAGTTACAGATGATTCTCAGCTGCCATGTGGGTGCTGGGGATCGAACCTGGGTCCTCTGCAAGAGCATTCGGTGCTCTTAACCGCTAGGCCGTATCTCCAGCCCCACAGTCACACATTTTTTTTTAATTCCTATTACTGTAGTGCAAAAAATCCATATATGGATATTTCCTTGGCTATGAATCTCATCAGGGTAAAATAGCTGTATGAGCCAGGAATTCGCATCTGATATCAGCTCACTGTTCTTAGTTCACTGATTAATATTCAGTTCTATGGAATTCTGGGATAGAAGGTCTTTGTTTTCTTTTAGCCTTTGGTAGAAATGGCTCTAAGATCCTACCAGACTCCAGAAATTCTTACCAGATGGTCGCAGTAAGCAGATATTAGTGTGGATGGCTGTTTTACTCTCAAAAGAACAGAAAACAATTGCATCTATCATGATCTGGAAATTTTCTGTTGTCAGCTGGAGATTACAGTATGCTTTTAATGTGATGATGTTAATTTAGGCTTATTTAGATAATCCTTCTGTGTCCAGATAATGCGCATAATAACCTTAATTACATCTACAAATGTCTTTAACAAAGTATCTAGATTTGGGCTGTATTGAATAAAACAGAACGGTGTGTGTCAAGTGATTAAAAATTTTCCTGGATCATCTTACATTTATGACTATAACTGAAAGCAATGAACAAATGTAGAATACACAGAATAATATGTCTATTTAGCCACAAAGTGACAACAGCTAGAGTGTAGCTGTTGCTTTGAACAAGTATGAACACTGGGTATTTACAGTAGTCAATGTGGACTGAACTAGTTTCACATGCTCTTGTTAAATGATATCCTTTAACCAAAATATGCACAGGAAAAACACAAACTTCATGTATTTCCATCTAGAATTTTCTCTAATATAAATAATGAGTTCAAGTTCATGGAAGCATTCTTTTAGAAAATAAAATTGAAAGAAAATTGTTTATAATACGATATAGTAATATGTTTTTTGTTGTCAAGATAGTCAAAGTTTTTCTTTATCTAATAACTCATAATGAATGACTTTTTTCTTTAATTACGCATTAAGAATAATTTACTGTTTATAACAAACATCAGTGACAAGGTTTTTTTTTTAAATTTTTTCATCAAATTCCAGTAAGTATTCATATTTGTAATGCTTAAATGTCTAAAAATTTACTATCAATTAGGTTAATGCATTTTATGATGTATACTTTAATAGATTAAAATAAACAGTGCAAATAAATAAACAAAAATTTTGCGGCATTTTACTAAAATTTCAGTAATACAATTAGTGTAAATTAAATGGTATCTTATTTATTTATTCTTTTATTTATTTTTATATACATGTGTATAATGCCTGTATGTATGGAAGTGCACCCATGTTGTGCAATGCCTGTGGAGGACAGAAGAGAGTATGGGATTCCCTGGAAATTGAATTACCAACAGTTGTTTTCTGCCCTGTGGGTGAATAGATTAGAACTTGCATCTTCTGCAAGGACAGTAAGTGCTCTTAACCATGAATCATTGCCCAAGCTCCTTAAAATACTTATCCTAGACATACTTTTGTGTTTTATGTATCATTAAAGTATTACTACAATGGTTTAAGTAGATTTAAAATAATCTGTACATATGTTAATGACTATAAGTACTGATATATACTATATTATTTGATCTTTACTATATTAAATTCAAACATTTGGAAAAGAAATAAAATTTGAAATAAAAAATGTAAGAAAATAGGGAAATTCAAAAGGATGGAAGTTAAAATAATATTGGTAATGGTTTTGGATGAATGCTGTGATTTATTTTCAATCTACCTTTCTCTAAGTTCCAGATCTTGTATTAAGAATACAGTATTAACTTATTAACTTGCAAGGATGAAAATCTTATTTAATTAAATTCAATACTCATAAAATTTAATAAAAATGTTAAAATTAAAATATTTGAATTTAAAATTCCTCTTACATAAAAATTAGTATAATTGTGCTCTAATTTTCTCAGTCTCCCAATTACAGCTACTTTATATAAGCAACATGGTTTGGTAATGTTTGGTACATATTTTATTGCTTTAAAATACAGGTTTTTTGGAGTTGTTTACTACCTACAAAGAATGAAAAGCCTGATTATACTATCCTGTCATATTTCTACACACACGTTTATAGGTCTCTGAATGAAATAGGCTGATGACACATTTCTATTTTCACAGGTCAAGAACCTGACCCATTATACGGATCATGAATGAGATATATTATACAGATTCCATATGATTGAATTGCCCATGCTCATATAATAGTGACCTGGTAATATTTATCTTTCAACAGAAGCATAAGAGTTCTAATTTGAGGCAAAATTCTGGTGTAATTATTTCCATCATGAAAATGATTTCAAGGAAATAGTATTTTATTTTTTTACATTTATACATTCATCATTTCATACACACATATAATGTTTCTATTGTACTTTACCCATTATAGTTTCTTATCCTCAGTCACTCTTGCCAACATTTCAAACTTGGTTTTGGCGTTCTGTTGTAATTAGCACGAAAAATAATATTATAGATTAACTTTCATAAGATAACATTTTAGACCTTAAAAGATCTTTACTATGATTTGTACTTCTTTTCCTAAAAAGATCATATTTAGATAAAACATGTAAAAGTGGTATATTTTGGGGTGCCCCTAATATATAATGTACTGAATTTTTGTTTCTTTTAAGTACAAAATTATGTTACTTGATTGTCTGAGAATTTCAGACACCCTCTCCTATCTTGATCTCCAGCATGCTAATTCCTGTCTAAATTCATGTTGCTCTATGATTTTAAGGATTATTAATCTAATTTTTGCCCAAACATTATCTTGTGTGGGGTTCTACACACGTCTCTCAATAATGACCTTAAATATTAATGGTCTAAATTCCCCAATCAAAAGACAGACTGGGTGAATGGATTAGGAAACATAATTCATCTATGTGTTGTCTACAAGAAACCCATCTTACCCTCAAGGACAGACACCAACACAAATCGAAAGGATGGAAAAAATATTTCAAGCAAATTGTACAAAAATGCAAGCAGGAGTTGCTATTCTAACATTAGACAAAATAGAACTCAGAGTAAAGTCGATCAGAACAGACAAAGAGGGCCATTACATCCTTATCAAGGGAACAAGTAAAGAGGAATACTTCACAATCCTAAAGGTCTATGCACCAAACTCAGGTGCACTGAACTATATAATCACAAATCTACAGTTCTTCAAGACACAAATTAATCCCAGCACACTAATAGTGGGGGACTTCAATATCCCACTGAGCCCTTTGGATAGATCCAATGGAAAAAATAATAAACACCGAGACATTGGAACTGAACAATACAATACAACAGGTGGACCTCACTGGCATCTACAGAATATTCCAGCCAACACCAGAGAACATACTTTTTACTGAGCACCCCCAGGCAACATTCTCCTAAATCGACAACATGCTGGGAAAGAAAGGAACCTCAACAAATATAAAAGGATTTAAATAATTCCATGCATTATATCAGACCACAGTTCAATAAAGCTCAATATCAACACCAGAATAAGCCCGACTAGCTACAAGAACACATGGAGACTAAACAACACAATCCTGAATAATGAATAGGTCAGGGAAGAAACAAAGAATGAAATAAAATTATTCATGGAACTAAACAAAAACGACAATACAACACAACAAAATCTGTGGGATACGTTAAAGGAGTCCTAAGAGAGAAATTTATAACCTCAAGTGCCCACATTAAAAAAAAAAAAAAAAACAGAAAGGGAGCAAATAAATAAACGTTCTAATAATACAGCTAAAAACACAAGACAACAACAAATGGACCCTAAACCCAACAGACAGGAAAAAATAACAAAAATCAGAGAAGAAGTCAATGAAATAGAAACAAAGAAAACAATACAAAAAAATCAATGAATAAAAAACTGGTTCTTTGAAAAGATAAACAAGATAGATTGACCTCTAGCCAAGTTAACCAAAAGAAAGAAAGAGCAACTCCAAATTAATAGTACTTGTGATAAAAAGGGAAAGTTAACAAAAGATAAAGGAAAGATCCAGACAATCATGCAAGAATACTTCAAAACACTATACTCTACTAAGTTTGAATACCTAAGAAAAATGGATGAATATCTGAAATCCTGGGAAACAACAAAACTTAACTAAGAAGGGGTCAGAAGTTTAACCAGACCCATAACATTTGAGGAAATTAAAGACATAATAAAAAATACCTCCCAACTATAAAAAGCCCTGGCCCAGATGGTTTCACAGCAGAATTCTATAAAACATTTAAAGAGGTCTTACAACTATTACTACTCAAACTATTCAGAAGGATCCAAGCAGAGGGAACTCTCCCAAACACCTTTTATGAAGCCAGCATCACTCTAATACCACACACAGGCAAAGATACAACCAAAACAGAGAACTATAAACCCATCTCATTAATGAACACAGATGCGAAAATTCTCAACAAAATACTTGCAAATCACATACAGACCTACATCAAAAAGATCATCCACCATGACCAAGTTGGATTCATACCAGAGATGCAGGGATGGTTCATCATATATAAATCAGTAAATACCATAAAACACACAAATGGTCTGAAAGACAAAAATCACACAATCATCTCAAATGATAAAGAAAAAGCCTTTGACAAGATCCAGCATTCCTTCATGTTTAAAGTTCTAGAGGGAATTGGACTGAAGAGGACATTCATAAATATAATCAAAGCCATTTACAATAAACCCACAGCCAACATCATTCTAAATGGAGAAAAATTAGAAGCATTCCCCTTAAAGTCAGGAAACCAGCAAGGCTGCCCCCTATCACCACTCCTCTTCAATATAGTGCTTGAAATGCTTGCTAGGGCAATAAAGAAATAAAGGGAAATTAAAAGAGTCTTCATTAGAAATGAGGAAGTCAAACTATTCCTGTTTGCAGATGATATCATAGTTTACCTGAGAGATGCTAAAAACTCCACCAGAAAACTAGAAACAATTAAGAGTTTCAGTAAATTGTTAAGATACAAAATTCACCTAGAAAAATCAGTAGCTTTTCTTTACACCAACAACAAGCAACTGGAGAAGGAATATAAGGACACATTACCACTCAAAGTACCCTCAAAAATAAAAATAAAATACCCCATAAAATAAAATACCTAGGAACAAACTTAACCAAAGACAGCAAAGATCTCTACAACAAAAATTTTAAACCCCTGAAGAAGGAGATTGAAGATGACATCAAAAGATGGAAAAATCTCCCATGCCCATGGATTGGAAAAATCAATATAGTAAAAATGTCCATTCTACCCAAATTAATATACATATTCAATCCAATCCCAACTAAAAATCCCCATGAGTTTTTTTCATATACTTGGAAAAAAAATCATTAAATTCATGTGGATAAGCAAAAGATCCAGAATAGCTAAAGCAAACCTGAGTGAAAAATGCAATATAGGGGGATCACCTTACCAGAGTTCAAGCTATATAACAGGACTATAGTCATAAAGACAGACTGGTACTGGCACAAAAAACAGACCCATTGACCAATGGAACAAAATTGATGATCCAAATTTCAGCTCATACAATTTCAGCCATCTCATATTTGATAAAGTGGCCAAAAAAAAGCTCATTGGAGGAAAAAATAACATCTTCAGCAAATGGTGCTGGTGAAACTGGATCACCATATGTAGAAGAACAAAATTTAACCCCTTCCTCTCACCCTGCACAAAAAATCAACTCCAAGTGGATCGAAGACCTCAACCTGAAACCCTAAACTCTGAGGCAAAAGAAGAAAAAAGTGGTAGCAATCTAGAAGACAAAGGAGTAAGAAAAGACTTTTTAAATCAAACAGTAGGTGTTCAGGAAATAAGGTTAATGGCTGACAAGTGGGACCTCATCAAACTCAAAAACTTCTGTACAGGGAAAGAAACAATCAAGAAAGTGAAGAGAAACTCACAGAATGGGATGAACCCTTCACCAGTGATACACCTAACAGAGCATTAACATCCAAAATATATAAACTGCTCAAAAAACAAAGAAGAAAACAAATGACTCACTCAAAAGATGAAGTAAAGAGCTGAATAGAGACTTCACCAGTGACGAGATAAAGACGCCTGAGAAACTTCTCCAAAAGTATTCAACATCATTAATAATTAAGGAAATGCAAATTCAAACCACTCTCAAGACATCATCTCACTCCAATAAGACTGGATAAGATCAAGAAAACAAAAGAAACCAATTGCTGGAAAGGTTGTGGGGAAAGGGGAACACTCATCTACTGCAGGTTGGAATGCAAACTCGTACAACCACTGTGGAAAGCAGTGTGGAGATCTTTAAAAGACTCAAAATGATTGTACTAACTGACCAAGCCATACCACTCCTGGGTATATACCCACAAGATTCATCCTACTGCAAAGGTGCATGCACATCTATGTTTATTGCAGCTCTCTTCACAACAGCAAAGAGCTGGAACCAACCCAACTGACGAGTGGATAACAAAAATGCTAAAAACTTCTGTGCAATGGAGTTCTATGCAGCGGTAAAAAAAGAAGGCATCATGAATTTTGCAGGTAAATGGATGGAACTCGAAGCCATTATGGTAAGTGAAGTAATAAAGTGTCCCCAAATAAACAGGGAATGGTTTCCTTCATTTGTGGATGCTAGTACCAAATCCTCCAAGTGAAAGGCAATTTGAGCAATGTTATTTTTATATTTCTATCTGAAAGCCACTGTGATGTTATAATGTGAATCTCTTAATGAGCCCTAGAATTAACTTACCATTAACTTTCAGGCATGGTAATTAATGTATATGGGTGGAATGTATATATTCATATTTTAGAGAAATATAAAATTAAAGGGAAAATGTGTGCTCTTCAACATATATCAGAGTTAACATACAGTTTATTCATGGAGGACATAATTCTGGTACATATATGACATTTATATAGGCATATTTTAGAGTAATACAATAGGGAGGGAACCACCACAACATAAGGACTGGGTCAAAAAATGGACTGATATAGTTAAATTCTTCCCAAAACAATAAACCTTTGCAGAGGAAAACATTAAAAAGACTGAGAAAAAGATGCAGGACATGTATGGCAGAATGCATGAACTGGGATGGGGTGAGGGGAAGGGAAACGGGAATTTGTCTAAATTGAGCTGAAAAATGATGTCTGAAATAGACAAAACATCAATAAAAGTATTATATTATAAAAATTACTTGGAAATTCTATCCAACAGAATGCACAAATTAATTGCCAATATATCAGGGCTTAAGTCAAATTGGAGGAACTGAATCATTCAAATAAAATTTTAAATTAAGTAAAAGTGCAAAATGGAATATGTATTAACTTTAAGTCACCATGAAAAGATCAAATCTGAATGATGGTCCCAGAAAAAGAATTCTAAATCCAAGGCATAAAACATATATTAAATAATATCATAGAGGAAAATCCCCAAATCCAGAGATAGAGATGCTTAATAATGTACAAGAAAAACAAAGAACACAAAATCACATTAGAAAAGGGACTCCCGCCAGGTGTGGTAGCACACGCTTTTAATCCTAGGACTTTGGAGTCAGAGGCAGTTGGATCTCTGTGAGTTCAAGGCCAGCCTACAGAGTGAGCTCCACTGCAGCTGTTACAAAAGGGAGACTCTGTCTCAAAAATACTAAACACAAAACAAAACAAAACAACAAAAACAACAAAAAAGAAAAGGCACTCCTAAACAATATATAAGTTAAAACATTAAATATACCTCAGATGGTGCTGAATCTAGAAAACCACCAGTGAAAAATAATGAGAGTTCAGAGTGCATGCACCTTGGTAGGACAATTACGTAAATCCTAAATACTCATGTGTGGTATGTAAACATAGCCAAATACACATGGCTAGAGAGGTCACAGATTCTAGAGAAAAACCTACATATTTCACATGCCAAAACAAATGCAATTTCTACACTATGAAATCTTAGACTTACATTTGGTGGAGCAGAGTTTATTTATTGTAAGTGGGTGACTCCAGAGATTCTGAATATTTTCCAGTGGATGAAATCACACTGAGTGATATCTGAGTATAAAAACTTACTTGATAGGCATTAACATATATGAAAGCATGTCTGGAATCTAGTGGGAGGCAATAGAGTGTACACATAAGGAAGGATATATATATATATATATATATATTTATAATAAAATGTATTTTTTGAAATGAATAAATATTTAATAAAATATATTTTGAAAAATAAAATTTTAAAAATCAATGAAATAAAAACCTGGTTCTTTGAAAAGATAAGCAATGTAGATGAATGCAACATATCATAAGACAGTGAAGACACAAATTAACAAAACTAAAAGCAGAGTGCACAGAGCTTAGATCAGGAATTGTCCAGGACGACCTAAAGCACAGATTCATTGCAATCCCAGTTAAAATCCCCAAGAGTTTCTTCACAGGCTTGGAAAAAATCCTTAATTTCATATGGAAAAACAAAAAACCACAAATAGCCAAAGCAAGCTTGAGTGAAAGAGCAATAAAAGGGGGATCTCTATACCAGACTTCAAACTATACTACAGGGCTATAGTCATAAAAGCTTGGTACTGGCAGAAAAACAGACCTGTTGACCAATGGAAGAAAACTGAAGATCCAAACTTGAGCACATACAATTTCAACCACCTCAAATTTGACAAGGGGTCCAAGAAGACACAATGGAGGAAAGACAGCATCTTCAGCAAATGGTATTGGAAAAACAGGATCACCACTTATAAAAGAATAAAGTTAAGCCCCTCCCCCTGTACAGAAGTCAATCCCAAATGGATCAAAGATCTCAACATGAAACTCAAAACTCTGAAGGTGATAGAAGAAAAAGTTGGCAGCAGCCTACAAGAGATAGGCTTGGGAAAAGACTTCCTAAATTAAACAGAAGCTGTCCAGTAAATAAGGTCGACAATTGACAAATGAGACCTCATTAAACACAAAAGCTCCTGTACACCAAAAGAATCAATCAAGGAAGTAAAGAGAAAATCCACAGAGTGGGAGGAAACCTTCAGCACAGATACATCTGACAAGGCATTTATTTCCAGAATATATAAACTACTCAAAAAACAAAGAAGAAAGAAAACAAATGACTCACTCAAAAAAAAAGATGGAACAAAGAGCTGAACAGAGATTTCACAAGTGAGGAATTAGAGATGGCTGAGAAACATATTAAAAGGTGTTTAACATCACTAATAATTAAGCAAATGCAAATTGAAACCACTTTAAGACAACATCTCATCTCATTTTGATAATAATGGCTAGGATCAAGAAAAAAACAAATGACACCAAGTGCTGGAGAGGTTGTGGGGAAAAGGGACCACTCATCCACTGCTGGTGGGAATGTAAACTCATACAACCACTATGAAAAGCAGTGTGGAGAACCCTTAGAAGTCTCAAAATAAGCTTGCCACCTGACCCAGAGTGGTGGTTTGCATGAGTGTCCCCCATAGGCTGTACGTATTCAGACATTTGTCTCCAGGTGGTGGCGCTGTTTTTGGAGGTCTTAGAAGGTGTGGCCATGCTTGGGGAAGTGTGTCACTGGGGGCAGGCTTAGTGAGTTTTAACAAACCTCTGTGGTCTACAGTTGCCCTCTCTGCTTCCTGTGCTCTTTGTGAGATGTGACCCTCGTTTTGCTGCTCCAGATCCAGCCGCCACGCCTCCCGCCACAATGGACTCTAATTCCTTAGAACCGCCAATCTTAAGCTCAAATAAACTCTTCCTTTTATAAGTTCCTTGGTCATGGTGCTTTATCACAGCAACAGAAAAGTGACTAATACAGTTATTGGTACCAGAGAGTGGGCTGTTGGCTGTGAAGAACCTGACCATGTGTATGTTTGGAGAAGTGTGGAAGACTTTGGAACTTTGGGCTGGAAAGGCTGTTGACTATTGTAAGCAGAGCTTAAAGGGCCATTCTAGTGGAGGCCTGGAAGAAAGCATGGCTGCAAAAGATGTGGTTCCAGGGGAAAATAAAGACTTAGGCAGCAACCGGGATATTTTGATAAAGAGTCTGGCAGCAGTTTGCCCACAGCCCAGATGCTTGCCTGATGCTAAGTTGAAAAGCAGTGGACTGATGTCTTTGGCGGAGGATATTTCAAGACAGCCTAATGTAGAAATGGTGGCGTGGCTTTTAATGGTGAATATTATACAGATCTACAGTGAAAAAGAGCAGATGGAGCAGAAAGAAATGCAAAATGTACAGTTTGGATCTGAAAACCTTACTAGGAAGATTAAAGGTGCCAAGGTGAAGGAGAGGCCTGCTATTTAAAGAATAATGAAAATGAATTAAGGAGAATGCTAGGGCCTTCAAGTTACAACAAAAGGATAGTACCTTCAGGGCAGACCACACCAGCTAAACCATCCAACAGTCCAGGCAGAGTAAAAGTTGTCAAATTGTGGTTGGAATGGCAGGTCCATCCCAGGATTGCAGCCAAACTTGCGGTTTCATTCACGTTGGTGTGGCTTTAGAGGCATGAAATTTCGCAAGAGTGAAGGGTCTTCAGTTTTTCCTCCATGGTTCGGAGCCAAACTGAGGCCAGACAGAGTGCAGCTAGTGGTGTCTCTGAATAAAGAAGGCCTGATAGGCCATTGGCGTGAAACTGTGAATGTGAAGCCTGGTGCGCATCAAGAAGAGACCCAAGAGACTTCAAGAGCCAAGAACCCTGTGAGATATTGTTCAAAGGAGAGCTGCATACAGGGAGTGGTACCAGCCTAGAAAGAGATGTATGTTGCAAGCAAAGCTGGCAGAGCTGAGCCCATCTTAAGCCCTTTGGAATGTCAAGTCCCAGAAGTTGACATTGGATACTAGGACTTGAGTTTGCCCTGCTGGTTTTCGCTCTTGTTTTGGATCCAGTGTTTCCTCACTTTGCCTCTATTCTCCTTTGGAAATGGCATGTATGTGTATTCAGTTCAACTGTACGTTGGGATTTTGTAATTCATCTTTTGATTTTACAGGAGCTTAAGTTTGGAGATTGGCCTGAGTCTCAGAGGAGACTTTGGACTGTGGACTTTTGAATGTCATTGAGACTGGTACAGACTGTGGGGACTTTTAAGGTTGGACTAAATGCATTTTGCATTTTATATGGTCAGGAGCCTATGGGGGCCAGGGAGTGGAATGTTGTGGTTTGCATGAGTGTCCCCCATAGGCTGTAAGTATTCAGACATTTGTCTCCAGTTGGTGGCGCTGCTTTTGGAGGTCTTAGAAGGTGTGGCCATGCTGGGGGAAGTGTGTCACTGGGGGCAGGCTTAGTGAGTTTTAACAAGCCTCTGTGGTCTACAGTTGCTCTCTCTGCTTCCTGTGCTCTTTGCGAGATGTGACCCTCAGTTTGCTGCTCCAGATCCAGCCACCACGCCTCCCGCCACAATGGACTCTAATTCCCTGGAACCGCCAATCGTAAACTCAAATAAACTCTTCCTTTTATAAGTTCCTTGGTCATGGTGCTTTATCCCAGCAACAGAAAAGTGACTAATACACCCAGTCATACCACTCCTGAGTATGTACCCACAAGTCTCTTCTTACTGCAGAGATACATGCACAGACATGTTTACTACAGCTCTCTTCACAATAGTGAAGAGCTGGAACCAACCCAAGTGCCTGTCAACTGATGAGTGGATAGAGAAAATGTGTACATCTACCCAATGGAGTTCTATGCATCAGTAAAGAAAGATGTCATCATGAACTTTGCAGGTAAATGGATGGACGTAGATGATATCATGTTAAGTGAAGTAACACAGTCCCAGAAAAACAAATGACGTATCCCTCATCTGTGGATGTTAGTGACAATTACCTAGTTGTAAGTCAAACTGGGACACTTTAATGTTATATTCCTCGTGATCTGAAAACAACTATGCTCTTAAATTGTGAATCCTTTAACGGGTTCTCGAACAAAGCTACCATTTATTTTCAGTTAGAAAGTTTTGGTATATGGATGAAGGATATGTTTGCATACTTTAGAGTAATATAAGATCAAAAGAATGAGGAAAAACTAGTTTGTCATGACATTATGTTTAACCACAGTATTTTATGGGAGTGCTTCTTAGTATTCCTTACACAAGGCTGCTTGAGCTTTTGTCCAAACCTTTTCTAAAATATTACACATTAGTTAAAATTATCAGGCTGGTGTAACATATTCTTTCTGGATACTTAATGAGTATGCTTAATGCCCATATTAATTTGGCCATGGACCTTAAGGGATAATTTGTTCTTTGCCCTCAGAGGTCAACTAAGTCCCAGGGGATTATGCATGGGGGCATCTCTTGAAATGTCCTGGAAATTAGAGTAACCAGTCTTCCTCTGCAGGGGGGTCATGGAAGTCCACTAATGGGACTTCAGTCAATGTCCAGTCTTTAAGAGGAAAGTCCGCCCATACTTCAAAAAGGGAAGCCTGGTCTAGAAGACCTGACTTTGTCATCGAGTGGATGGAACTGTTAATTGAAAAGCCAAAAGGAGCAAGCCCTCCCCCACCAAACCTGAGTGACCCTTAAAGTCCAGATCCTAAACTGTCCTTGAGAAAACAAAAATCTTGGTTAATCTGGGCTAACTGTGTGGGCTTAAACATCCAAAAGGAAAGTATAACCAGAAATAAGTAAATAGGCCTGAGTGTGGGAAAATTTATTTAGGATGGGTAGTGTTCTAAACCAATGGGAACTCCCTGGCTGCACCCATGGGGTGGGGTGTAGTGACAAAAAGGTTTAGGATTTGGCCCTGGGAGTTGAGTCATGCTGTGTGTATAACTAGACATTTTTAAATAAAATGTTCTCTCTGTATTTGGACCTTAACATGTATCCATTTGATGTGCTTTCTTGCACGTGTTTTCCACATAGATTGTCCTGGGAATAAATGGGACACTCCACACCTGAGAAATTGTACTTCAGGTATAAAACTTGAGATCTTAGTAAAAAGACAAAAAGTTAAAAAAAAAAAAAAGATCACAGTTGTTTTTACTGTCTTACTGGCAAGTGCAGCTGCCCTGTGGCTTCCACTGCTTTTTTCCATTCTTTAAAGACATGAGACACAGCTTTTCAACCTTCCAATATGGATTGAAGACTTATGTCCCTCCAAGAATCCTCCAAACCTTCAGTGCCAGATGGGAACTGCTGAGACATCCAACTTGTGGACTGAGGTAGTACTGGGGTTTCAGCCTCTTCAGAGTCTACCCAGGCTGTATCATGGATACTAGTACAGGTAGATCAAGACAGGATGCAGTGCTTACTGGACCTCATTTGGTGACCATGGGAAGGGAAAACCCCAGTGTGGAGCACAAGGGCAGAACTGATGGTGGTTTGGGCTTGCCAAGGAGGGGCCTTCAAACATGATATAAGCTGACATGTTAAAACCTATGATATATGTGGCATGCATATATGCATATTTCAGAGTCATGGATACTGGAAGGAATAACAAGAACAACAACAACAAGACTGGGTCAAAGAACTGACTGAAATGGTGAACTTCTGCTTAAAACAAGAAACTTCTGCATTGAGAATTTTTAGAGAGACTGAGAAAAAGATGAAAAACATGTTTGGCAAAATGCGTGAGATCTGGTGGGTAGGTTGGCAGGGAGGGGGCACGGGTCTAGATTTAATTTGAAATTTTGTATGAAATTCACAAAGCTTAAATGAAAAAAATGGCTTCAAGGGGCTGGAGAGATGGCTTAGTGGTTATGAGCACAGAGTGCTCTTGGAGAGGACCCGGGTTCAATTCCCAGCACCCACCTGGCAGCTAAGAACGGTCTTTAACTCCAGTTCCAGGGGAATCCGAAGCCTTCTTCTGACCTCTGCGGCATTGCACGACATGGGTGCACCAGCCTACATGCAGATAGTACACACATACATATAAAAAAATGGCTTTGAACAAAAAACAAAAAACTAAAAGCATATCGAGACATCACAATACACTTCAAGGAAATTTACAAAGTCATAAGGGCATAATTAATAACCTACTAATTCAAAAAATCTCCATGAAAAGCATGAAATTCTAAATACAACAGACCCCACAAGTAAAATCTGGAGAAGATAAATTATTAAAACACATATTTATCAAGCTAGGAGCTTGTTAGGGCAGTAATTAAATGTTTTGGCTTATAAAAGCCCTGGTCCAGATGAATTCATAGCAGAATTCTGCATGACATTTAAACCAGAATTATTATCTTCTTTTTTCCCCCAGAAAACGTAAGTAGAAGGAATAATTCGAAACTTTGATACAACTAGTATTATTCAAATATCAAAACCAGATAGAGAGACAAAATAATACATAAACATTATATGCCAAAATCCTTGATTAAGATAAGTACAAAAATCTCAACAAAATACACACTAACAAAATATAGATATATCTAAAAATAGATATAATTCTACCTCTTCTTTTCCATCCTTATTCCTTCTCTTACTGCTCTAGCAAGAATATATCCATTATATTGAATAGGTGTAAAGATAGTTGTCAGCTTTGTGTGGTTCCTGAGGTTAATGGGTATGCTCCCTGTTCTTATGCATCTAGAATGATGTTGGCTATGAGTTTGTTTTATATAGCCTTAATTATGTTGAGCCACATTCCCTCCAGTCCAGTTTCCTCTAAGACCTTTAACATAAATGCATGATGGATTTTGTCTAAGGCCTTTTCTGCATCTTATGAAACGACCATGTGATTTTTCTATCTAAGTCCTTTTATGTGATTAATTATACTTACTGACAACATATATTGAACCATCCTTGCATCTCTGCAATAAAGCCAACTTGATTGTGGTGGATTATAAATATATATATATATATATATATTATATACATATATATATATTATCTGTATGATGTTCAAGAGTATTTTTGAGAATATTTCATGTATGTTAAAAGAAGAAACAGGCCTATAGTTGTTTTGTTTTTGCTGTTATTGTTGTTGTTGTTATGTTGTGCCTTACCCTGAACTTATGGAAGGAATTTTGGAATTCTCTCACTGGTTCTAATTTTTGAATAATTAATGTAGTATGGCTTGTAGATATTCATTGAATAACTTGTAGAATTCTATTCTGAATCCACTTGATCCTTGCATTATTTAGTTGGGACATTTTGCATTGTTTCAATTTCCATTAATTTTTGTGGGTTTTTTAAGGTATTGATATCTTCTTGATTTAGCCTTGGTATATTTCATTAATGCAGATATTTGACCATTTCTTTTAGGTTTTAAAATTTATTAGTTGGTAGAATTATAAAGCACTCCCTTGTAACTTTCTGTATCTATTTTTAGTGGCATTTTTTAAAATTTATTTATTTTTGTATGTGTATGAATGTACTGTCTGCACGTAGGTTTGTGCACCTGTGTCGTGCAATGCCGTGGAGGTGAGAAGAGGGTCTCAGATTCCCCTAGAACTGGAGTTCTCCTGGAATTGGAGTTACAGACGATTTTTGGCCGCCATGTGGGTGCTGGGGATTGAACCCGAGTCTTCTGCAAGAATAGTCGGTGCTCTTAACTGCTAGGCTATCTCTCCAGCCCCCAACTTTCTGTATCATTTTTTAATGTCTGGTTTGATCTTTCACCTTTCATCACTGAATTTGTTGATTTGATTTATTCTTTTTCTTTTCTTTTTAGTTAACAGGGTTAAGAGTCTCTCTTGTTTATCTTTTCAAATAAACAGCTCTTATTCTCCTTGATTGCATGTTTTGTTTTCTTTATTTATTTTCATTAATTTTTGCTCTGATTTTTGATATTTTTCCTAAAATGCTGGAATTGTACTTGGTTTTTCTTGCCTTTCTAGAGCCTTCAGTTACACACAGCTGGAGAAGGTACAAGACCTACAGAAAATTTTGCATCTGTCACATCTCTAGAGAATCTAATTTCATACTGTATACTAAATAGATATAGTTATATTTACAGACAATACTACTCACTACTTATCAAAGCTTCTTTTTGCAAAATATGGAGATTACAAAATTCTACAACTGGTCTCACATAGAGACCATGAGATGCCTCACCCTAGTGAAATATCTATAATGGACCATCTATATCTAATATAATATAGTGGAAATATTAATGTGTCTTTCAACTTTCACCAGTGTATCTTACTCACGTAACAGAAAGCAATGAACACAGAAAGTGACAACTAGCCTAAGTGTAGAGTATAAGAGACTGTGGAATATGTATTTCTGGATAGAATTAAGATTAAATCTGAATCACCCAGGGCTCAGGAACCATTATGAAAGGGGGGGTATTCTAAGAGGGAGGGGTGGTGCATGACCTTAAGGAAGCAGACTGTTCAGGTTTATTGGAACTCGCACATATGAACTTATAAAAATGGTGACAGACACACTAGACTCATGTAAATTCAATGATACAAAAACCCATCATGGAGCTTGTGGAATGGGCAGGAGGACCCACATTTATTCAATGGCTGCTGTTCACTGCTGCTTCAGTGACAGTCCATCTTCTTTAAGGGAGTGATGCTACATAGGCTGAACAGGCTTCTGTGTGTAAACTCACACTGAGGGATATCTAGGTACACAAACTTGGCCTTAACATATATGACAGAATGCATGAAATCCCGTGGGCACAATGTGGCAGGGTTCAGCTAGGGAAGGGGTGTCTAAATATGATTAATATGTGCATGAGTTGCACAAAATTCAATAAAATATATACTGAAAAATGAATACACACACATATATGTGTGTGTGTGTGTGTGTCTTTCCCCACCCCCCAAAAATGGGCACATAAGTTCATTCACCTTGACCTAGGTGGCTTTATCTCAGATATGCAAAGATAAATCATCATACACAATAGTGTAATAAAAAATAAAAATTGATTTAAAGGCATATCATGATCATATAATAGATGCAGATGAAAATGGTTCAATTCTCTGCGCACATGTGCTGCTACAGCATACTTATCACCAGTCCCAGGGGATCCAATGTCCTCTTCTGACTTCCACAGATATTGCATGAGAAAGAGGCACCTACATACATGCGACAACATAAATCATACACATAAAATAAAAATAAAAACATTATTAAAGAGATGCAAAGTTGCCTTTGACAAAATCCAAAATCTCTTTAAACTAATAGAGAGAATAAGATTGTAGTGAGCGTACCTCAGTGTACTAAAAGCTCTGTATGACAAACCCATGGATAGCACCATGCTAAATGGAGAAAAACATTAAGAAAATCTCACTGAAATCAGGAAAAAGACAGATCTTCCCACTGTTTCCATTCCTAAAAAACATACTGCTTGATGTTTTAACTAGAACAGTAAGGAAGAAAGAAATGAAAAAGATTAGGGGAAAATACATCCAAATACTCCCATTTACAGATGACTTGATTATATGTATAAGAGATCCCCAAAACACCCCCAGTAAACTCTTAGAATTACTAAAACTATCAGCAAAGTGGCAGTATACCAAACACATTAAAAACAGTAACATTTCTATAAACCAATGAAAAAAATGTCGAAGAAAACACAGAAACAATTCTGTTCCTAATAGACTCAAAATATATCTTGGAGTAAACCTAATGAAGGCAATGAATGATGTTGCCATGTTTAGTTTTAATTGCCATCTTGAATCAAGTTAGAACCACCTAAAAAGGGAGTATCAATAATGGATCATCTAGAACAAGGTGGCCTATAGTCATGACTGTGGAGGATTGTCTTGATTATGTTAACTGATATAAGAAGATCCAGCCAAATATCCATAGCACCATTCTCTGGGGAGGTGTTCTGAATTATAGAATAGTGAAGAAAGGAAAAAGAACAATGCCAATTCATGTTTTCACTTCTCTCCTTTCTTGCTTGACTATCGATGCGATGTGACTTCCAGTTTTAAGTTTTTGCTAACTTGATTTCCTTGCTAAAATGGAATTGTGGACTGAAATAAATACACCCCCCATTTCTTTAATTCAGAGTCCCTTTTAAGAGAAATATAACTGAAACTAATACAATCTTCTACAATGAAAACTTTAAAACTCTTAATATTATTGGAGAAAGACAGGAGTAAATGAAAATAAAAACTTCCTATGCTCATGAATTTACACTAGTAATAGTGGGAAAATGACTACCATATATGTGGTTAATATAAGAAACATCCCTGATAGGCTCATATATTTGCCCATCTGGTCCCCAGTTGGTGGCTCTTTTTGTGGAGCTCTAGGAGGTGTGGCCTTGCTCCAGGAAGTATGTTACTATGGCTAGAACTTGAGAGTCTATAGGGTCACCCTACTTGTTGTTTATTTTCTCTGCTTTGGGTTTGCAGTTGAAGTTATTATCTCTCAGCTTCCTCCTCTGGCTGATCTGCCTGAGGGATATTTATCATATCAAACTGACTCCTAGTGATATATTGTTATGCTCATACATTAATGAACATCTCAACTCTCATCAGATTTTTTTTACATAGGAGATGTTAATTGACACAGAAACCTACAACTGATCAATGTGCAAAGAACAAGAGAGTACAGACTCCTTATCACTGAACAGGACAGCTGTGTCAAATATCTGCTTTCCAAAGCTCAGGGATCATTGTTGTAGGATGTGGGGGGGGGCGGATTATAAAACCAGAGGTGGTGAATGACCAGAAGAAAATTGGATTTTCCAGACAATTGGTCAATTATTCATATGAAGTTTCAACAATTGTGGCAGTATTCACAAGTCACATCTAAGCTCACGCCAGAAAAATGTCCAATATAGATATGGGGAAGGGGGAAGAGACCCCAATCCTTTCTGAGGAATTACTGGAAATCCATGGCTGCTGAGAGGAAGGAAGTCATTCTCAGTTAACTTTGAGACTATTGATAGATTGACCAGGTTCCAGTGGATAAACCCACGACAAAGGGCATTTGGTAATTCTAATTCAAATTTGACTCTATAGTCATATATATATATATATATATATATATATATATATGTAACATGAAAATGGGTGGAAGATAGTAAGAAGAGTGCAAATGGCTAAGGAAATAGATTTAAATATGTTCAAAACTATGTTATACAGAAGTCACAATGATTCATTCAGTAAAAGGAGTAAAAATATAATTAATTAAAAAGAAGAGTTTCAATGGAGATATGATACATTATCTAGAAAAAGCTGTTAAAAGAAAATATGGGTATAAACAAAGATAAAAACTCAATGCCAGTGATTAGATATCTCCTTATGAGTTTCTTAGTTTCTTAGCCTCAAGGGACTTCTGGCTTTTGCAATTGCTCTTGGTTGCTCATCAGAATTAAAGACTCTATTGCTAAAGGCACTTGGCATCTTGTTTTTATGACATTGAGAAATCAACTGGTACCGAACCACGTTTCTTCCCTGCCATCTAACTTTCATAGTCCTAGTAGATTTCTGATAGAAAAAAGGCATTGATATCTTACCTAACTATGATCACTATGAGGTAGGAGATCAATCAGCAGCAAGCTGTTCCCATTTGCATAGTATCATTAGTGTTATGGGGTTGTAAAGGACAATTATCATTGAATCTGAGCCTTGATCCACAAGAGAGAATCCATGTCTAGTACTATAAACCAGGTGAAAAAAATGACAGTGGAGGTCATAGGCCCTGAGTGAAGGCAAACTGAATAATGTTTAGTTATGTTAACAGAGTATCAAGCAACCATTTAAACATTTTTGTTTTCTTTATAATGTTTAAAAATTCATACATGTTGGGGCTGGAGAGATGGCCTATTGGTTAAGAGCACCGACTGCTCTTGCAGAGGACCCGGGTTCAATCCCCAGCACCCACATGGCGGCTGAGAACCATCTTTAACTCCAGTTCCAGGGGAAGTCGACGCCCCCTTCTGACCTCCGTGGCATTGCACATCACGGGTGCCCAAACCTACATGCAGCCAGTACATTCATACACATACAAGAATAAATTAAAAAAAATTCATACATGTAAACCATGAATCTTCATCATATCTGCCCCTCACTAACCATCTCCCACTTCCCTGGCCTCCAGCATAACTTCATTCCAAGTGCATACCTTCTTTTATACCAGTGTTTCCTTTAAGTACATGGATGTGAGCATGCTTCATTGGAACATGATAAACTTAAAAGTTTTTATACCGAAAAGAAAATTATTCTCCTTCCCCCAGCAGACATTAACTACCAGTAGCTCCTCAGTTACAAGTTAGACCTTGATACCCCCCCTCCTCAATCCATGATGAAAGTTTAGCTGGCTTGATCATGTGCAAGTCTTGGATAGGTAACCACAGCTACTTTGTATTCATGAGTGCAGTGGTGGTCACATTCTTCTTGTACCCTCCTCCATGCTGCTTCCTGAGGCTTGTGTGTATGAAGTTGGGCTGATATTGATAGCCCATCTGCATCTGCGCACTCAGAGTCACTCATTCTCAGTATTTTGAACTCTTAGGACTCTGTGAGTTAGGTACTATACACTGCAATAACAAACTTCTCTGAATCAGGTTCAAATAATTACAAATCTGTGCAAAGGATGTATAATCATACAGACAAATGTTGCACTTAGTCTCATGCAAGCAAACACTGTTTCCAGGGAACTTAGGTGAACACAGGGACGCATAATTTTACAAGTTGATTACAGTACATGATGGATGAGTATTCAGTCATAAACAAGTTACTTAACCTATCTCAGATAAGGCTCAGAGAACATTGCAGAAGAGCCGGCAAGAATGTAAGTGCATGAAGATAAGGAGATGAGCTGAAAGATGCTATCTTCTGACAACACAGCTATTACTATTACAATCTCACAAGCGACTTCAGATACTTGCACTGGGGTCTGTACCAGAATTGGTCCATCAAAACTCAGGCATAAATGGAGGAAGGCTTTACCTTACTGGTGAGCTATTTGGGAGTGATAGATTCAGGAAAAATGTGGAATCATTTATGTAAGTTGTGTACACATTGGTGACCTTAGAAAACTCCAGTGGTTGCACAGATAACCAATCATTTTAAAACTATATAGGTCACATCATCAAAATTCATAAATCCATGAAAGGGACTAGTAAGCAGGAGAAGGAATTCATTGGCTGGGAAGAATATAAGAGTACATCAGAGGAGAGAATAATTAGAATGAATTATATAAAAGAATGAAAATGCCAATGAAAAAATACTATTAATAAAAATGAAAATTTTGTAACTTCTGTATCATTAAAAATTAAACAAATATACAAAATAATATGAGGAAAATATTTGAAATCATATTTCAGAATAAACATGTATTCAAACTAAAAATCTCTTACAATTCATGCTATAATTGTGGGTTAAAATAACAGACTGAAATACATAAATACACAGAATTACTATTTGGTAGTAAAAATGAAAAGACTTTCTATAACTGTAAATTTTTAAAAGGAAGGCATCCTATTTGAAAAGTTCTGAGTGGACTTTTTGTGTAAGACTCTATCTGAGGAGCAAATAAACATAAAACATAGGGTGACTATCACTAGTTATTATGGAAATACAAAATGAAACTGTAGTGAGATAACACTATATATTCATTAGGATGTGTAGAATAAAAGCTGATAGCACAACTGAAGATAACTGAAGCTCAAATTCTTTTTTGATGGTGACAGTGCAGCTTGGTACAACCACTTGGGAAAACACTTTGGCAAAATCTCAGAACATTAGCAGTTCAGCAATTTTACTAATGTATTTAGCAAACATGCTAGCACAATAACCCTGCATGCTAATGTTTATAGCAGCTTTACTCACAACAATAAAAGGCAGGAAACAATTCAGATGGTCTAAACAAGTACATTGAGAAAGAAATCGGCATATGTAGCTCTCAGCAATTAAAATGAACAGTACATTCATATAATGATATGGATGAATCCTTAATGCATTGTGCTAAGAAAAACTAACTGGACCAAAATACCACACTGTATGATTCTATTTTGAAGGGATTCTAGAATAGACAAGCTACATGAATATAGAACAGATTATTGGTTGCTGGGGTTGAAGAAAAAGACGATGGCTACAGAAACATGGGAGAGCATGGGTCTGTGAGACAAATTTTCATATTGACAACCTGTGTAGCAAGTTTAAATATTAGAAGATTAAGAATGGAAATATCTTCAGAAGAAATAGAGAATAAAACAGATAATTCACTTTTCTGTAGAACACTTAGGGTCATTTTCAAAGAGCAATTATTTGCTTCAATGTAAAAATAGATCATAAAAACTTGAGAAAAGTGAATTCCTGTCTGGAATATATAAACAGGTTAACTAAGACTAGTGGAAAATTCAAGAGACATTCATGACTTATTGATATGACTGTAAGTTTATTCTCTGACCAATCTTTCCCCAGGTCTTAGAATTATATTCACTATTTCCCTCAGTTTTTATCTTTATTTTCTTAAATATATGGATAATATTATTATGCTCTGTACATCACATAATTATGATTTTAATTTTAAAATTATAATTAAAATGAGAAACTACTCTCTATAAAACAGACGCAAAATTATTTTATTTAAATCACACAAATATTAGTCTCAAGATGTTGACTTGAACGCAAACATAAACTTATATTTTTGGCTTATTTTATGAACTAGATAATCACCTGGATTTACCCCATACTTATAATATACCAAATATAACATATTTGGTATATTATATAATATCAGCTCTTGAGTGGTGTCTTTTTTAATAGTTGTCACAGTGCTTTGTTTTTTCATATGTTAATAAGTTTAAGAGAAAAAAGATTTTCCCACTACAAAAAAATAAAGTTGATTTTGTAAAGCAACTACTTAAGTTATGAGCCCTCGAAACCACTTTTTAAGAAATTATTTTGGGTCTGGAGAGTTGACTCCATGGTTAAGAGCACTGATTTCTCTTTCAAAGGACACATGTTCAGTTCCAAGCACACTCATAGCATCTAAAAACTATCCAGTAACTCCAGCTCCAGGGGATCTGATAGCTTCTTCTGACCTCCACGAGCATTGCACAATAAGGGTACAATTACACCTATGCAAGCAATATACTCATACACAATAAAATAAAAAATACAGGAAAATATTTCATTTTACATTTTTATATTTTAGTGTCTGATATGATTTTACTTGTAATATGCATTTTCCACAAAAGTTTTTTTTTTTTTTATTTAAAGGTTTGTAGACTTCTTCAGCAGGGTTGTTCATGGGGCATAGATTTGTTTACATTTATTCATTCTTGCATTGCTAATTAAAAATGTGTTTCATTAAACTTGTTAAAGAATACTTAGGGAGAGACTGAACATGGTGAAATTAAAGACCCCTAAGCTATAAAATAATTTCAACAGTTGAGCTGTTAAAACTAATGTGGGTAGGAAGAGTGTCAAAAGTATCTACTACTTATCACAGTGTATAAAATGCAAAATAAAGTGTACATGTCAGGTAGTCACTTAATGTTAACTAGTATTTTTATAATACAGAATATCGATAGAGATCATAACAACATGGCTTGTTAATTCTTAAATGTTAGTATCATAACTATGCACAATTTACTTCTGATTTCCTAGCAGACTTCTTGATTATGCAGCTGGGAAACACTTCCATTCCTAATAGGGACATGTTGACTTAGAATGCATATATATATATATATATATATATATATATATATATATATATATATACACATATATTCCCTTTTTTGAATCACAGTACTTTGAATAATAACGGATAAATAGCAGAACAGAGTTTTTGCCTATGGATTCTTAATTCTCTCTTTCTGCATTTTGGATTCCAGTTCTATTATTCTTCTGTTTTCCAGTACACTTATTCTGGCTTTGCTTTCACGAATTCCTGAAAAGTGATACCTTACTCATAAGAACATGTGTTTTTCCTAGTCCATGTTTCAAAACTGCTTATTCCCATTCTTTATAGCTTCCATTTGGCAATCTAATCCTTCATCTATCATTTGAGTATTTACTCAAGTTATTTTCTGTAAACAATTCAGTGATACAATTCGCAGTAAAATAAACTATTGGACAACATCCTTCTTCAAATAGATGGTATTTTCTAACTACAAAAGCTAATTTGGATGTAATGATGGAAAAATTAAACAGAAGTATTTGCAATCTAAATGATCTTTGGGCATGGTGGCGCACACCTTTAATCCTAGCACTTGGAAGGCAGAGGAAGGCGGATCTCTGTTAGTTCAAGGCCTGGCTGGTCTACAGAGTGAGTTCCAGGATAGGCAGAGCTACAGGGAGACCCTGTCTCAAAAAGACCAAAAAAAAAAAAATAGAATTAGGCTCTTGAAAGAGGTAGGTTCAATATTTATATGAATGTGCAATCCATTTATATGCTTGATGATATTTATTGATTTTCATATGTTGAACCATCCCTGCATCTCTAGTATGAATCCATCCAATCATGATGGATGGTCTTCTTGATGTGTGTCTGTATGCAATTTGCCAGTATCCTGTTTAGAATTTTGGCATCTGCATTCATTAGGGAAATGGGTCTATAGTTCTCCTTTTTGGTTGCATCTTTGCCTGGTTTATGTAACAGAGTGATGTTGGCTTCATAGAAGGAATCTGGGACAACTCCCTCCATTTGTATCCTTCTAAATAACTTGAGTAGTAAGGGCTGTAAGTCTTTTTGAAATATTTTATAGAATTCTGCTGTCAAAGCATCTGGGCCAGGGCATTTTTCAGTTGGGAGGCTGCTTATTACATCTTCAATTTCTTCATATATTATTGGACTATTTAAGCTGTCGATCTCTTCTTGGTTGAGCTTTAGTGATTCCCAGGATTTCAGATATTCATCCATTTCTTCTGGGTTTTCAAATTTAGTAGAGTATAAGTTTTTAAAGTAATCCCGTATGATTGTCTGGATCTTTTCATTGTCTGTTGTGATATTTCCCATTTCATCACAGATTCTATTGATTTGGAGTTGTTCCTTCTTTCTTTTGTTTAACTGGGCTAGAGGTCTGTCTATCTTGTTTATTCTCTCAAAGAACCAACTTTTGGATTCATTGATTTTTTGTATGGTTTTCTTTGTTTCTATTGCATTGATCTTTGCTCTGATTTTTGTTATTTCTTCTTGACTGCTGCGTTTAGGGTTCATTTGTTGTTGTCTCTCAAGTACTTTTAGCTGCAGTGTTAGATCATTCACTTCTGCTCTTTCTGCTTTTTTAATGTAGGCACTTAGAGCTATAAACTTCCCCCTTAGGACTGCTTTTAAAGTGTCCCATATGGATTGCTAGTTGATCATTTTATTGCTGAGGGGTGCTCCATGGTGGGTGTACTGTCTAGGAAATTTGTATTGTTGGCTTTTATTAAAATTTGTATTATTGGCTTTTATTAAAAAATCATTGTGAAAAAAAAGTGTCCCATAGGTTTTGCTGTGTTGTATTATCATTGTCATTCAGTTCTAAGAATGTTTTTATTTCTTTCTTTATTTATACCTTGACCCATTCATTATTCAGGAGAATGATGTTTAGTCTCCATGTGTTCTTGTAGGTTTTAGGGTTTATCCTGGTGTTGATATTGAGTGTTATTGCACTGTGGTCTGATAGAATGCATGAGATTATTTCAATCTTTTTTGTATTTGTTGAGTTTTTCCCTGTGTCCCTGTATATGGCCCATTTTGGAGAATGTTCCGTGGGGTGCTGAGTAGAAAGTGTATTCTCTGGTATTTGGGTGGAATATTTGATAGATGTCTGTGAGGTCCATTTGGTGTATTGTATCATTCAGTTCAGATGTCTCCCTGTTTATCCATTGTCCTGTTGATCTGTCTAAAGGATTTAGTGGGGTATTGAAGTCCCCTACTATTAGTGTTCTGGGGTTAATCTGAGCCTTGAGATCCTGAAGAATTGTCTTTACAATGTTTGGTGCACTGGCGTTTGTTGCGTATATATTCATGATTGTGAGATCTTCATCGTCAATTGTTCCTTTAATGAAGATGTATTTGACTTCTCTGTCTCTTTTGATTTCTTTTGCTTTGAAGTCTATTTTGTATGATATTAGAATAGCATGACCAGCTTTCTTTTCGGTACCATTTGCTTGTAATATTTTCTTCCATCCCTTCACCTCAAGTTTGTGCCTGTCCTTGAAATTGAGATGGGTTTCTTGTAGACAGCATATAGATGGATTTTGTTTCCTAATCCATTCTCCCAGTCTATGCCTTTTGTTTGGGGAGTTCAGCCCATTAATATTTAAGGTTATAGTTGTAAGGTGGATGTTGTTTCCTTTCACCTTAATGTCCATTTGGTCTTTCAGTCTCTGATTCTACTCATACGGTTATGTTTTTATTAGTTTCTTTTCCTAGGTGTTTGAGGAAAGTTGCTCCTCTATTTTGCCCTTTGAATTGCTTCAAGTATTTTCTGGATAGTTGGTTTTCTGGACATGTATTTTGTCATCTTGTTTATGTCTTGGAAGACTTTTCTCTCTCCTTCAACTGTAATTGACATTTTTGCTGGGTAAAGTATTCTGGGTTGGCATCCTTAGTCTTTTAACACTGGGAATGCTTTGCTCCATGTTCTTCTTGCTTTCATGGTTTGCACTGAGAAGTCACTTGTAATTCTGATGAGTTTCCCATTGTATGTGACTTGTTTTTCTTTTGTGGCCTTCAGAATTTTATCTTTGTTTTGGGCACCTCGCATTTTGACTATGATATGGTGTGGCAGTTTCTTTTTCTGATCTTGTCTATTTGGAGTCTTATGTGCTTCTTGTATTTAAATGGGTTTGTCTATTTTTAGTTTGTGGAAGTTTTCATCTATTACTCTGTTGAAGATCTGATCAATACTATTCTTTTGAGATTCTTCTCCTTCCTCTATTCTTATGATACAGAGATTTGATCTTTTCATAGTGTCCCATATTTCCTGGTTGTTCCACTTTTGTGTATTTTTAAATTTTTCATAATCTTTATTTGAGATTTTTAGTTGCTCTGTGTTATCTTCCAGAACTGATATTCTTTGATCAGATTCCTCAATTCTATTTCTGAGGCTTTTTCCTTTCCTTTCTTCTTGATTGGATGAGTGTTCTATTTCCTTTTTCATTTCATCCTGTGATTTGTTTAATATATCCATTTCCTTTTTGAGTTTCTCAATCTCTTCTTCGTGCTCCTAACTTCGTTGGTTGGCTTCCTTTTTCAGTGTTTCTAGCTCCTTAACGTGTTTGATTTTTTTATCTCTCTAGTTCTTTCTAGAGTTTGTCAATCTCTTCATTTAGTTCTTTTCAAACTTTGTCATTGTATCCCTCTATGTCTTTTTGAGTTTTTCATTCTCTCTCTTTAGTTCTCTGAATTCTTCTTTATTTTCTTTAATTTCTCTGCATAGTTTGCAATTATTCCTCTAAGGTCTGTATCTGGGGTCACCTCCAGGGGGAATCCCATTGTAGCTATCTCCTACAGGGTTGGTAGAGCTTGGTGCAGAATTATCCTGCACCATTTCCATGTTGTCCCTTTGCCGTGCCACTGGCATGTGGGTTTCCCTTTTGTGATTCAAATCTCAAATGCCTTTTCAGTGTGTTGAAGGCTGAAATCTTGCTTTATTTTGCTTGCCTCCTTCCGATGCTTTTTTTTTTCTTTTCTTTTTCCCCCCTCCTTGTTTATGGAGTGTTGACTTGTCTAGTTTTCATGCTTTCACTTTTGTTTTTATATTGAATATTGGAAGTCTAAGTCACTCTTCCTTTCCTGTTCTGAAGGTTCTCCTAATCCACTGCATACTCTCTCCTCAATTCCAGTTGATGCCGGTGGGGGGGTGTGGGTGGGAGGGCGTGGGGGGTATCCTGACTTAGCCCGCACCCTGGTACCTGCCTGGAGCAGCGGGCTGCTCCAGTTGATCCTAGCAGGTCTGTAAACTGAGCCCCAGACACAGTACCTGACTATGGCACCCAAGCAAGGCCCAAACCCAGGACTGCTTCTGGCTCCTTAGGGAGGGGCAACCCAGCCAGGCACCCACACTCTGCTGGGGCTTAGGGCTCCAATCTAGGCCTGCCAGCCACTAGCACCTCTGCCACAAACCAGCAAATCAATTGTCCAGCACCCTGAGAGTCAATGTCCTAAGTTCTTACCTGCCTGGAGCAGTGGCGGCCTGCTCCAGGTGATCCTAGCAGGTCGGGAACCTGAGCCCCAGACACATGACCTGACTATGGCCGAGAACTAGTTTTAGAAGCACCGTTTGTTGAGGATGTTGTCTTTCCTACATTGTGTGCTCTTGTCAACTATGTCCTATCTCTGGTGGCTGAAATTGCATGTACACATGTTTGGGTCTTCTTTTGTGTTCCATTGATCTACATGTCTATTATGGAGGCCGGTACCATGTTGTTTATATTACTACAGGTCTGTAATATAATCTGAGATATTGTATGGTGATCCCTCCAGTGTTGTTCTTTTTGCCTCAGATTGCTTTGGTTATCTAGGGTCTTTTGTGATTCCATATAGAATTTTAGGATGATTTTATTATAGGTCTGTGAAGAATCTTATGGTTATTTTGATTGGCATTGCTGTGAATCTATAGATTGCTTTTGGTAATATGGTGGGTTTTACAATATCAATACTACCAATCCATGAGCATGGCCTTTCCATGTCCTTGTAAATTCCTCTATTTATTTAAAATTTTGAAGTTTTATTTGTAGAATTCTTCAATGTCTTTAGGTTTATTTCTAATTTTTTTTGAGGTTTCATGAGGTGGAGATTTATCAGTATATAGAAAGGCTATTGATTTTTGTATGTTGATTTTGTAACTTGCCAATTCACTGAGAGTATTAATTTCTTTCTTTTTTTTTCTAATTAAATTAGTTTTTATTGATGCTTTGTGCATTTCATACATTTTTTCCAATTCAGTTCAGGCTTATTTCCCTTTCCCTCCCCCCCACCCCCACCCCATCCCAGATCATGCATTCTGCCATAACTGTCCTGCATCTTTCTCTCAGTTTTTTTTTTTTTTTTTAGCTATAAGTGATAATCCATGAGTACAAGCATCCTTCATGCAAAACCTATCTGCAGGCTGTTGTGCCCAAACACCTACAGCCCCACCATCCAGTGGGGGGTGACAGGTTGTTTGTTCAATCAAGTTGATCAAATGAGTGTCCAGACTACATTGCTGTAGTTTCACCATTCACCCCAATCGCAGCCCTTACATTCTACCACGCCCCCTCTTCCGCAGATTGTTCCCTAGGCTTAGAAAAGGGGCACAGGTGGATGAGAGGCAAAACAGTCCACTCTCTCTGGAGCTGTTGACTTGGACTCTGGTCAATTCTGGCTGTTTCCTTTCATGGGCTGACAGTTTGTCCAGGAATAACCTTTCGATCCTACTAATGAAGAACAAGCAATTAGATATATAGGTATTTAAGCAGCACTAATAGTTATGGTAGGTTACTTTAGCATAGACACATGTTTGGATATGTTAATCCATGAATTACAATTTTCCCCCCTGTTAAATATGACAGGGTCTTACTGTGGCTTATAACATCTCCTAACCTGTAGAGGATGTAAGCTTGTGGCATCAGCCATGGGTTATTTCTCCAAGGGGAGAGCCAATAGCCAATTAGATTTGGGATATACAGGCACATGGCTGCCTCTGCTGCACAGTATTTCCAGGCAGGTGAGGTGTAGCTGGTGCTGACGGTGGAGTCTTGCTTGACTCAGGGAGACCCATATTTGCTTTATTGGTTTAGTGGCCTTTGGTAACACTCTCTGGCATTCCAGAGGCCATCTGTACACTTGCATGTGTGGTCTCAATACATCCCTCCCATGTTAACGTCAGGTCTTCGGCAGCAGGGTCTTATTGCCTCTCCTCCTGTAGGTATCCCAACTTAGAGGCAAGGAGCCCTTACCTTTTGTGGGGCCTTGGATCCCCTGGCCAACATCCACCTGGTAGAACAATCCATTGCTGATGTCAGAGCTCCTGTATTAATATATTTTGCCTGAGTGCATAGCCCTAGGACTTTAGTATTATATTTGGTTCTGAACAGAGAGTAATCCCTTCCACAGTTCCCATGTCTAGTAGTCAATTAAAGAAAGCAGTTTTACCGGTTTTATAAGAGATTACCTCTACAATAGTTGTCTCCAATTTACAGTTGGGGAGCGACCTCATCATTGTCATATTTCTCCTTGTTCTATGGGTGGGAAGGCAAGGAAGTCTCTCATATCAGAACCTTTGTGGCACCTAGAAGGTAAGTTTCATTAGGACTCATTATAACTAGTTGTTACATGTAGGATCCACAGAGGGGTTCGATGTTTATGGCAATCTGAGGCTTTTCTTCCTTTGAATGTTCAGACGGGTCAGCCTTTCCGTTGCCACTTTTTGGTACATCCTACTCAATGCAAACCTGTATCTTTTCTTTCTCAGCCGTTAAGTTGGTGACGTTTTGTCCTGTTGGAACAAACAAATCTTTTCCCATAGTTAGTTTTAAGATTTGAATTGCAAGGGTTTGATGAAAAGGTTTCATGTCTTTCTGTATCCCCCCCCTTTTTTTTTTTTAGCATATGAGTCTCCAGAAGACAGAGAGTATTAATTTCTAACAGTATTCTGGCAGGATTTTTTGAACTCTTATACAATATCATCTGAAAATAGTGATAAGGAGACCTCAACTTTTCAACATAGTACTCCTTTAATTTCCTTTACTTCTCTTATTGCCCCTACAAATTTTCAAGTACTATATTAAGACGGAGTGGAGATAGTGGACAGCTTTGTTCTTTTCATGATTTTAATGGGAATCCATTATGTTTTTCTCCATTTACAATGATGTTTTCAATGGGTTTGTTGTGTATAGCTTTAATCATGTTCAAGTATGTTTCATCCATACAAGTTCCTTCCAGGACATTTAACATGAATAAATGTTGGATTTTGCCCAAGGAATTTTCTGCATCTACTATGATAACCACGTGATTTTTATCTTTGAGCAGAATTATTTGTTTTATTGCAGTTATTGTATTGTAAATATTGAGCCAACCCTTCATCTCAGGGATAAAGCTGATGTGATCATGGTGGATGGCCTTTATGATTGATTTTTTTCTGTGTGCAAAGTTTGAAGATTTTTGAGTATCTTTGCATCTATGCTCATTAATTTTATAAACCTATAGTATTCGTTATTTTTGTTTGTTTAGCTGCTATTGGTATTAGAGCTATACTGGCTTGATAGAAGGAAGCTTTTTTTTATTGCTGTGACTTTATGTGGTTTTGGTTTTAGAGTGAAATAGACTTGAGAGAAGGAGTTTGAGAATTCCTCCTCTGTTTCCATCTTTTTAAAATTTTAAGCAGAATTGGTGGTAGATCTTCTTTGAATGTATACATACCTGGGCCCGAGGTCTCTTCAGACAGTGGTTTTATATTTTTGTTTTCAATTTCCTTATTTCAATTGCCTTAAACAAGGTCTGTTTAAGCAATAGATCTTTAATTTTCATGGAATTCTTTTTTTAAGTTTTTTTTATTTTATTTATTTTTTATGTGTATGAATGTACTGTCTGCATATAAGTTTGTGCACCTGTGTTGAGCAATGCCGCGGAGGTCAGAAGAGGTCTCGGATTCCCCTGGAACTGGAGTTTTCCTGGAATTGGAGTTACAGACGGTTCTTAGCCACCATGTGGATGCTGGGGATTGAACCCGGGTCCTCTGCAAGAGCAGTCAGTGCTCTTAACCGCTAGGCTATCTCTTCAGCCCCAGAATTCTTAACTTTAGAAATTAAACCATTTTCTTATATTTTTAAAGCTTAATTAATTATAGATTTTAAGATATTCTCTTCACAGTGAGTTTGTGTGTGGTGTGCTCAGGTTTGGGCCTTGCTTGCTAAGACCATCTGAAGCACAGATAACAGCTGGCACCACTCCAGACAGGTAGAATTTAGAATAGATTGACTCTTGGTTTGCTGGATATTGATTCATTGGATTGTGGCAGGGGTGCTGTTGGCCTGCGGACTTGGTCTAAACCCTAAACCATTGCAGGATGTGGCTGTCTTGGAGGGGTCACCCTTCCCCCTTGCAGCCGGCAGTGACTCTGGCTCTGGCTCTGGCTCTGGTGCCATAGTGAGTTCGTGTTCGGGCCTTGCTTGCTAAGACCAACTGAAGCACAGATAAGGGTCCAGGGCCACTCCAGACAGGTACCAGGGTGTGGACTAAGTCAGGCATCCCGTCTCCCCCCCCCTCCACCCACTGGAATTGAGGAGAGAGTATCCAAATGAATTTTTTTGGAGAACCTTCAGAACAGGAAGCGAAAAGTGACTTAGACTTCCAATATCCAATATATAAACAAAATTGAAAGCCTGAAACCTAGAAAAGTCAATACTCCTTAAACAAGGATGAAAAAAGAAAGAAAGAAAGAAAGAAAGAAAGAAGGAAAGAAAGAAAGAAGGAAAGAAAGAAAGAAAGAAAGAAAGAAAGAAAGAAAGAAAGAAAGAAAAAGCATCATAAGGAGGCAAGCAAAACAAGGTTTCAACATAGTGAAAAGACATTTGTGATTGGCATCTGAATGCAGGCAAAAAAATAAATAAATAAATAAATAAATAAATAGGAAGCCCTCATGCCCAGGACATGGCGAAGGGATAACATGGGAAAGGTGCAGGATAATTCCGCACTAAGCTCTACCAACCCAGTAGAAGATAGATACAATGGGATCCCCCTGGAGATGATCCAAGAAACAGCTCTTAGAGGAATAATTGCAGACTTATGCAGAGTAATTAAAGAAAATAAAGAAGTCAGAGAGCTAAAGGGAGAGAATGAAAAACTCAAAAATTACCTAGAGGGATACAATTTCAAACTTTGGAATGAACTAAAGGAAGAGAATGACAAACTCCAAAGTGAACTAGAGGGAGAAAAAACAAACTCAGAAAGGAAATAGAAACACTGAAAAAGGAAGCCAACCAATGAAGTAAGGAGCACCAAAAAGAGATTGAGAAGCTCAAAATGGAAATGGAAATACTAAAGAAATAACAGGATGAAATGAAAAAGGAAATAGAGGGCTGGAGAGATGGCCTAGCAGTTAAGAGTGCCGACCGCACTTACAGAGGACCCGGGTTCGATCACCAGCACCCACATGGCGGCTGAGAACCGTCTAAAGCTCCAATTCCAGGAGAACTCTAGTTCCAGGGGAATCCGAGACCCTCTTCTGAACTCCGCTGCATTGCACGACACGGGTGCACAAGCTTGCATGCAGACAGTACATTCATACACATACAGAAATAAATAAAAAAAAAAAGAAAAAGGAAATAGAACACTCATCCAATCAAGAAGAAAGGAAAGGAAAAAGCCTCAGAAATAGAATGGAGGAAGCAGAATAAAGAATATCAGACCTGGAAGATAGCACAGAGCAACTAAAAAGCTCAAATAAAGAATATGAAAAAAATAAAAATACACAAAAGTGGAACAACCAGGAAATATGGGACACTATGAAAAGATCAAGCCTCCACATCATAGGAATAGAGAAAGGAGAAGAATCTCAAGAGAATAGTATTGATCAGATCTTCAACAGAATAATAGACGAAAATTTCCCTGAAATAAAAATAGACAAACCCATACAAATACAAGAAGCAAATAGGACTCCAAATAGACAAAATCAGAAAAGAAACTCCCCAAACTATATCATAGATGCCCAATACAAAGACAAAATTCTGAAGGCTACAAAACAAAGTCACATACAAAGGGAAAGCCATAAGAATTACAACTGACTTCTCCAACCAAACCATGTAAGCAAGAAGAAAATGGAGCAAAGCATTCCCAGTATTAAAGGACAATGGACGCCAACCCAGAATACTATACCCAGCAAACATGTCAATTATATTAGAAGGAGAGAGAAAAATCTTCCACGACATAAACAAGATGATAGAATACATGTCCGGAAATCCAACTCTTCAGAAAATACTTGAAGCAATTCAAAGGGCAGAAGAGTGGAGCAACAATCCTTAAAAACCTAGGAAAAGAAACTAATAAAAACAGATTAAACAGTCCTGATGATCTCTGCTCCCCTTTGAAACTAGAAACTTCACAAGCCTGGCCTACATCTTCTACATATCCTTCAGCAAAATTGTTCCAAGGTCCATACACAAGATCTTTAGGCATTCAATGATTTTTCTAGCCCAAAGTTCCAAATGCTTCCACAATCCTTCCCCAAAACACCAAGGTCATGTCTGTCACAGCAATGCCCCACTCTCTGGTACCAATTTCTGTACTAGTCTGTCTTCGTTGCTGTGACAAAACACTCTGACAGACACCAACTTGGGGAGGAAAGGGTTTATTTAGCTTACATCACCTGGGTCACAGTTCATCACTTAAGGAGCCCAAGGCAGTAACTCAGGGCAGGAACCTGGAGGCAGGAGCTGAAGCACAGGCCATGGAGGAATGCTGTTCACTGGCTTGCTCCACTGGCTCATGCACAGCCTGCCTTCTTATACTGTACACAATCACCTGCCCAGGGTGGCACCACTCATTGAGGGCTGGGTCCTCCCACATTGCTCAACCATCAAGACAATACTCCACAGATGTGGCCACAGGCCAATCCCATGGAGCCAATTCCCCAATTGAGGTTCCCTCAACCCAGGTGTGTCAAGTTGACACTAAAGCTTTCCAGCACAATTGACCCCTTGTCAACTTGACACACAAAACACATCAGTATTAAAACACCACCTTTACAGTTCTTATTCCCAAAGTATGATGTTAACATTAAACACAACCTAAGACAGTACAGCCTTAAAAGCCCCACAGTACTTAAAATATCCAAACATTTAAAAGTTAACAGTCTGTTAAAAATCTCTTAACTGTGGGCTGCTGTAAAATCCAAAACAAGTACCGTCTTATTTCAGAGGGAAGAATCAGACACACTCAAACAAAACCTAAATCCAGCAAAGTAGCTCAAGGCTGGACACCTGGGATTCACTCACGATCTTCTGGGCTCCAAAGGGTTTCAGAAGCTCCCCCTCTCCCACTCTGCAGTCCGTGGCACACACAGCTCATCTCAAAGGCCCAGGCCGACTCCATTCCACACCCTGCCGCTGCTCTTGGTGGTCGTCCCATGATCCTGGCATCTCCAAAAAGCTGGGGTCACTACTGAAACTGAGGCAGCACCTTTACCAATGACCTCTTTCGACCTCTCCTGGTGCCAAGCCTCAGCTTCTCTCCATGACCCCTGCAATCTTGGGGTCTTCACTGCAACCGAGGTACACTTCCACCAATGGTCTTTCCTGAACTCTCACAGTGCCAAGCCTCGGCTGCTCTGTTACCCCCTCAAATTTCAACACCAGAACCATATAGGAGACTCTTATACACTACGAAGTCCTGCTTCTGGCTTGATATGGAGGGTTGGGCCCCTTCTGGATCACTGCTTCTGTGTGTTGTCCCTGAAGGAATTCTTCCCAGAAGATTTCACCACAGTGATGCTGGTCTCTTGTTACTTACAGCTGATTTTTCAGCCCCAGCTAGCCAGCATCAATTGTCCCAGTACAACAAAGATTTCCTTCAGGTTCTGGTCTCTTGTTACTTACAGCTGATTCTTCAGCCCCAGCTGACCAGAACCCACATATTGAACAGTCCTGATGATCTCTGCTCCCCTTTGAAACAAGAAACTTCACAAGCCAGGCCTCCATCTTCTACAAATCCTTCAGCAAAACTGTTCCAATTTCCATACCCAAGATCTTTAGGCATTCAATGACTTTTCTAGCCCAAAGTTCCAAAAGCTTCCACAATCCTTCCCCAAAACGCCAAGGTCAGGTCTGTCATAGCAATACCAAACTCTCTGGTACCAATTTCTGTTCTAGTTTGTCTTCTATTGCTGTGACAAAACACTCTGACTGACACAAACTTGGGGAGGAAAGGGTTTATTCAGCTTACATCTCCTGAGTCACAGCTCATCACTCAGAGAGCCCAAGGCAGGAACTCAGGGCAGGAACCTGGAGGCAGGAGCTGAAGCACAGGCCATGGAGGAATGCTGTTCATTGGCTTGCTCCCCTGGCTCATGCACAGCATGTCTTCTTATACTGTACACAACCACCTGCCCAGGGTGGCACCACTCATTGTGGGCTGGGCCCTCCTACATGGCTCGACCATCAAGACAATACTCTACAGATGTGGCCACAGACCAATCCAATGGAGCCAATTCCCCAATTGAGGTTCCCTCAACCCAGGTGTGTCAAGTTGACACTAAAGCTATCCAGCTCACAATTCAAAGGGAAGAAGAGAGGAACAACTATCCCCAAGCACCTATGTAAGGAAATTAGTAAAAACATAACTGTAGGAGTAGAATCAAAGACTAAAACTCCAAATGGATAATTAGGTGAAAGGAAGAAACATCTATCTTTCAATTATAACCTTAAATATTAATAGACTAAACCCCCCAATCAAAAGACATAAACTGTGAGAATTGATTGGGACTTTTTTGGAGAACCTTCAGAACAAGAAGTGTGCTGTAGGCTTCCAATATCCAATATATTAAGAAAATTGAAAGCTTGAAACCTAGACAAGTCAATACTCCATAAACAAGGAGTAGGAAAGGGCAGAAGAGAGGAGCAACAATCCTCCAACACCTAGGAAAAGAAACTAATAAAAACATAACCATAGGAGTAAAATCAGAGGCTAGAAATCCAAATGGAAAATAAAGTGAAAGGAAGAAACATCCATCTATCAATTGTAACCTTCAAGATTAATGGGCTAAAATCCCAACTGCTTTTTTGAGACTCATGGGTCAAAAATAAAAACCTTAAATATAAAAGGGGGATATAGATAGATATGAAAACTTTTTGTCAAAAAACCTTGCAACCCAAATCATAAAATTAACTACGGGAAAGGGAAAGGATTTGTATGTTCCAAACAGGCCAGAGTTATCACCCAACTAATGGCTGAGAAAGAAAATGCAGCTTTGCAGTGAGTAGGATGTACCAGAAATGCCAGCTAGAAGGATTGATTCTCTGGGTATTGAAGGGAAGAAATCTCAGATACTGCTTGCAGGCACAGGCCCCTCTGTGGATCCGACTGAGTAACAAACTATTTTTTAATGATCCTAACGAAGCTTTATCTTCTAGGTGCCGCAAAGTTTAATAAAGACACTTTCTTAACTCCCCCATAGAATAAGGAGAAATGATATGAATATGATGAGGTCGTTCTCCAGCTGTAGATTGGAGCCACTGTTATAGAGGTATTCTCTTGTAAAATCAGTAAAACTGCCTGTCTTTAATTGAATAATGATACATAGAAATCTGAAAAGGATTGATGTCTCTATTCAGAACCAAATATAATGCTAAAGTCTCCTTAGCTATGCACTTAAAACAAAATATTATTAATACAGGAGCTCTGGACATCACAATGGATTATTCTACCAAGGAGATGTGGCCAGGGGATCCAAGCCCACAAAAGGTAAAGCTCCTTGCTCTCCAAACTGGATACTCTGCCAGAAGAAGCGGCGATAAGGCCTTGCTGTTCGAAGACCTGTATAAGCATGGGAAAGCATGTATGAGACCGCACTTGCAAGTATGGTCTCTGGAATGCCAGAGAGTGTTACCAAAGGCCACTAAACCAATAAAGCAAAAATATAGGTCTCCTTGGTCAAGGCAAGACTCCTCCGTCTAGACCAGCTACACCTCATCTGCCTGGAAATACTGTGCAGCAGGTGGCAGCCATATGCTGTATACCCAAATCTAATTGGCTATTAAGCTCTCTCCTTGGAGGATAACCCACGCTGATGCCACAATCTTACATCCTCTAATGGTTTAGGAGATGTTATAAACCACACCAAAGCCCTGTCATTCTCAACAGAAGAAAATGTAATTCATGATTAACATACCATCAACATCTGTGTCTTATACGAAGTAACCTACCATAACAATTAGTACTAGTTTAAATACTATATATCTAATTCATGTGTTTCATTAGTAGGATCAAAAGGCTATATATTATACTGTTTTAGAATACCTATATATCTGATTGCTGTGCTTCATAGTAGGATCGAAAGGTTTATGCCTGGGAACAAGCTGGCAGCCCATGATAAGTAAAACTGCCAGAATTGACTAGAGACCAGACATCAGCTCCAGAGAAAGTAGACTGTTTTGCTTCTCATCCACCCTGTGCCCCTTTTCTAGCCTAGGGAACTAATCTGTGGAAGAGGGGGCGTGGTATAGAATGTAAGGGCTGTGATTGGGTAATGATGAAACTACAGAAATTAAGATCTTGACACTATATTGCATCAAGTTGATTGAACATCACAAGCCCCCCCCCTTATGGATGTGGGACCATGAGCTGGNAACTGGAGCCTGCAAGGTTTGTTGAACTCACTAAGCCTGTCCCCAGTGACCTACTTCCTCCAGCATGGCCACACCTTCTAAGATCTCCCAGAACAGCACCACCACCTGGGAACAAAATGTCTGAATACTTGAAACCTATGGGAGTCATTCTTATTCAAACCACCACATTCCACTCCCTGGCCCCTATAGGCTCCTGACCATATAAAATGCAAAATGCATTTAGTCCAACCTTAAAAGTCCCCATAGTCTTTACCAGTCTCCATTCTATTCAGAAGTCTACAGTCCAATGTCTCTTCTGAGACCCAGGCCAATTTCATAACTGTAAGCTCCTGTAAAATCAAAAGGCAAATTACATACTCCCAAAATACAGTGGAATTGAATAAACATTCCCATTCCAGAAGGGAGGAATAGAGGCATAGTGAGGAAATACTGGCCCAAAACAAGACAGAAAACAGAAAGGGCAAACACCAAGTCCAGTAGCTACATGTGTGACTTCTGGGACTTTACTTCCAAAGGGCTTAGATGGCTCAGCTCTTCCAGCTTTGCTTGCAACATACATCTCTTTCTTAGGCTAGTACCACTCCCTGTATGCAGCTCTCCTTGGCAAATATCTCACAGCTCTGGCATCTTGAATGTCTTCTTGGGGTCTCAGTTGCCAAACAGGCTTCACCTTCACAGCTTCATGCAATGGCCTATCAGGGCCTTCTCTATGCAGGGACACCCCTGCTGCACTCTGCCTGGCCTCTGCAGCTCTCTGAAACCACAAAGGAAGAACTGATGACACCTTCACTCTTGCAACCTTCATGCCTCTAAAGCCAGCACTACATGAATGAAACTGCTGAGTTTGGCTGCAAGTTCGGGATGAACTCTAGCCTACTTCAACCACTTTCACAATTTTTCTCTGCCCTGGACTTGTTGGAGCAGAAAACCCTTTCAGTATTTTTCTTTCAAATGTTGGAGGCTTAGCTGGGTGTGGTCTTGCTCTGAAGGTAATCTTCCCATTTTTTTCTTGTAAATCTCAAGGCCTCTCCTTAATCACTTTAATCTCCTTATCAAAGGGAGCCTCTCCTTCACATGCCTTGGCTCCAACATTAATCTCCCTCCTGTACTTTTCCAATCCAAACTGTATATTCTGCATTTCTTTCTGCCCTATTTGCTCATTTTTGCTGTAGATCTCTATACTATTCACCATTAATAGCCACACCAACATTTCTATATTAGCTTGTCTTGAAATATCCTCCACCAAAGAAATTAGTCCATTGCTTTTCAGCTTAGCCTCAGGCAAGCATTTGGTCTGTGGGCAAACTCTAGCCAGACAAAATTTCCCAGTTGCTGCTTAAGTCCTTATTTTCCTCTGGAAATACATTTTTCTCAGCACTGCTTTCTTCCAAGCTTCTACTAGAATGGCCCATTAAGCTCTGCTTATGGTAGTCAACAGCTTTTCTAGCCCAAAGTTGCAAAATCTTCCACATTTCTCCAAACACCCACATGGTCAGGTTATTCACAGCCAACAGCCCACTCTCTGGTACCAAAAACTATATTAGTCACTTTTCTGTTGCTGTGATAAAACCACCATGACCAAGGGAACTTATAAAAGGAAGCATTTATTTGAGCTTAAGATTGACAGTTCCAGGGAATTTAGAGTCCATCATGTCAGGGAGGCATGGTGGCCACAGCTGGAGCAGAAAGCCAAGGTTCACATCTTCCAATGAGCACAGGAAGCCAAGAGAGAGAGAGAGAGAGAGAGAGAGAGAGAGAGAGAGAGAGAGAGATCCAGGAGCGAGAGAGAGATGAGAGATGAGGGAGGAAGAGAGATGACGGAGAGAGGGGAGAGAGCGGGAGAGCAGAGAGCAGCAAATGGAGCTGCAAGGTGGTGAAACTCACTAAGCCCATTCCCAGTGGATGTACTTCCTCCAGCATGGCCCACCTTCTAGACATCCAAAAACAGAGCCACCAACCGGGGACAAAATGTAGCATATTTGAGTCTGTGGGGGATCTTCTCATTTAAAACCCACCACACAACACCATTATTACCAAAATTATGATGTCTGAAAATAAACGATAGTATCCAATTCCAAAAACATGTTCAGGGACTTCACATTTTGACAGTGAGTTGCCTTCAGGTTAAAGGAAAAAAAATACTTTACTTACAGTTCCACATTACATAGCAAGTTGAAGAGTAACATCAAGTGTTCTATTTACTGAAAGAAAGGGAAAAGAAAAAAAAGGAATTATTCAGTTTGCCTTACAAAGAAAGATTTAGTGCTTGATCACAGATGAGGGACACTATACATCATTGTTTTTCTGGAACTCTCTTAATTCTATCAAATTGGGCCGTTAGAATAACCAAATTATACTGTGGTCATTTATTTGAAATAATTTGTAAAAACTGTGCTGTTGTAGGTGCTGATGAAGATTGTCGAGGGGACATCTCCAGAGTATATCGGGGAACTCTGTGTACCTTTTCCACTCCATTCTACTTTACACTCAAATTTTGTCCTACAAAATTGAACGTCAATCTTGAAATGTAAACGATAGATCATTAGAAAACTTATTCTAAGCTATCCCAACCTAATGGATAGGTCTTATATAGACTTAGATTTGTCTAGAAAGTATACATATTAGCTTCTACTATTTCTGTCAATGGACATCATAATCTGTCTTGGCCAATTACCATCAAACATTGTACCCTGCCTAATGCTCAAATGCTTTGAATTTTGGTTCTAGTGGGATAATTGCTGTAAAATGTCTAAACAATATATTGAGTTTCCTAGATTAGTTCCTCCCACAACTAAGTCTAATTACAGACCTGATTCTGCCTGGTAGCCATAGTGGAGTTTGAGGTCGCTTGCTAATTTTAATGTCAGACGATCTAAGCATGAAGTACATGAATGTATTCTTCTCAAGGAAAATATCCACTAGACATCTTCATTTCTTGTTGTTTATTTATATGCTTCTTCTGGATGTTACTTCAAAAGTCTGTCCTGTTTTTGTGCTACTTGTAAAATTTTATCCATATAATATCAAAATCTAACACCTCACTCTTTAGAGTGTATTTTGTTCCTTTGGTTCTTTGAAACCCTGATTCAATATTCTTCAGCCACATTGAAGGAGAGTTCTAGATCAAGGACTTAGGAATCTTAATAAGTCAGGAGGTGGCTTTAATGAACCTGGTACATAAAAATCTTGATCACTGATTTGGCTAAGTAAACGAGTCTCATCTGCACTCTTCATGGTTGGGTCTATTCTATGAACTAAGCCTGCTACCTATAGCGCTCATTGGATGACCTTCATTTTGGAACTGGCTACAAACATTCGTTGTGGGAAGGGAGTGTGTTTTGCTTTACCAGCCAAAGATATAGCTCCCTTTTATTTTCTATTTTTTAATTTAATTTTTATTGATGCTTTGTGCATTTCATACCTTTTTTCAATTCAGTTCAGCTTATTTCCCTTTCCCTTCCCCACCACCCCCCACCCATCCCATAATCATGCCATTTGCCCTACTTTTCTGCATCTTCTCTCAGTTTTTTTTTTTTTTCCTTTTTAGCTATAAGTGACAATCCATGAGGACAAGCATCCATCATGTAAAACCATTGAAGGCTGTTTTTGCCCAAACACCTACAGCCCACCATCCAGTGGGGGGGGGGTGACAGGGTTGTTTGTTCAATCAAAGTGATCAAATAAGTGTCCAGAACATATTGCGTGTTTCCCACCATTCACCCCACTCGCAGCGTTACATTCTACCACGCCGCTCTTCTGCAGATTTTCCCTAGGCTTAGAAAATGGGCACAGGTGGATGAGACGGGTCACAAACAGTCCACTCTATCTGGAGCTGTTGACTTGGATCTGGTCAATTCTGGCTGTTTCTTTCATGGATTGACCCAGTTTGTCCAGGAATACCTTTTGATCCTACTATGATGCACAAGCACATTAGATATATAGGTATTTAAGCAGCACTAATAGTTATGGTAGGTTACTTTCGCATAGACACATGTTTGGATATGTTAATCCATGAATTACATTTCCCCCCTTTTTAAATCTGACCGGGTCTTACTGTGGTTATAACATCTCCTAACCTGTTAGGATGATGTAGGCTTGTGGCATCAGCCTGGGTTATTTCTCCGAGAGAGCCAATAGCCAATCAAATTCGGGATATAACAGGCATATGGCTGCCATTTTTCACAGTATTTCCAGGCAGGTGAGGGTAGGCATGGTGTTGACCGTGGAGTCTTGCTTGACTCAGGGAGACCCGTATTGCTTTATTTGTTTAGTGGCCTTTCGGTTACACACTCTTGCATTCCAGAGGCATCTGTACACTGCATGTGTGGTCTCAATACAACCTTCATCCCTCTCGTGTAACGTCAGGTCTTCGGCAGCAGGCTCTTATTGCCTCTCCTCCTGCATGTATCCCAACTTAGAGGCAAGAGCCCTTACCTTTTGTGGGGCTTGGATCCCTTGGCAACGTCACCTGGTAGAACAATCATTGCTGATGTCAGAGATCCTGCATTAATATACTTGCCTGAATGCATAGCCCTAAGACTTTAGTATTAATTTGGTTCTGAACAGGCGTAATCCCTTCCCCAGTTCCCATGTCTATTCGTTCAAATTAAGAAGGCAGTTTTACCAGTTTTATAAAAGATTACCTCTACAATCGTGGTCTCCAATCTACAGTTGGAGGAATGACCTCATCATAGTCATATTTCTCCTTGTTTCTATGGGGGGAAAGGCAAGAAAGTATCTCCTCTTCAGAACCTTTGTTGCACCTAGAAGGCAGTTTCATTAGGATTCATTATAAATCGTTGTTACATGTAGGATCCCACAGATGGGTTCGATGTTTATGGACCTCTGCGCTTGTTCTTCCTTTGAATGTTCCGACGGGTCAGCCTTTCCGTTGGCCCACGTTGGTTTACATCCTTACTCAATGCAAAGCCATATCTTTTCTTCTCAAGCCGTTCAGTTGGTGATGTTTTGTTCCTTGGACCAAACAATCTTTTCCCCATTATTTTCGTTTTAAGATTGCATTGCACGGGTTTGTCGAAAAAGGTTTTGCCTTTCGGTATCCCCCCCCCCGTTCTTTTTAGCCTTGAGGCTCCAGAAGACCGTTGTATTATACCTAACTATAGGGTGGAATAAAGGCACGCTTTCATAAAATTCACCCATGTTTTTTGGGCGACTATATATGATTAACTGTGGGAACGGCAAACTTACTTTTTACGTGAAAAGAGCTGAAAGAGAAGGCGACACGGTGAGGGGATACGGGACAACAGAGAAATGAGAGAGTAACAGTGGTGAGATGGTGCAAGTCCAAAGGGATGGCTGCTACAAGGAGGGGAAAAAAAGGGTTGGAAGGCAACAGCCCATACTTATATGCTACAATTTTAACTCAGATGCATTACAGTGTTTATCAGATTTGTAAGCCAAGGTTGGGGACGATCCACAGTATTTACGGTACAAAGTTCCTTAAAACACCATGTGTCCTGAGACAGTGTCTAGGCGAAACTGGGGTACTTGTTGAATTCATGTCAATTAAATATGCCTAAATCGAATATATACCCGTGTCCTTCTCCCACCCCTCCCACCATTCCCAATTCACCATTTCAGCTTACAATTTTATGATGAAACGTTTTTTTCTTTATGTTGTTCTTTTACTTATGCATCCCTCTCCCAGAGAAATATTTATATCTGGGTTGTTGGTACTTGCCTCCACATATGAGAGAAATTTGTTGTTTGTTTGTTTAAAAAAAAAAAACTGTGTTACTTCACTTAACATATGTCTTCCAGCTCCACCCATTACCTGCAAAGTTCATGATGTGGTGTCCTCTATTTACTGCTGCATAGAACTCCATTGTATACTGTACCACATTTTCCTCTATCCACTCGTCAGTTGAAGGGCACGGTGGGTGGTTCCAGCTTTTTTGCTACTGTGAACAGAACAGCAATCTTTAAACTAGCTGTTGGCATGTATCTTTGCACGTAAGTTGTTTCTTGTGGGTTATATACCCAGGAGTGGTATGACTGGGTCAATGGAAGGCTCCTTTTGAGTCTCTAAGGGTTCTCCACACTGCTTTCCATAGTGCTGTAAAAGTTTACATTCCCTCAGCAATGATGAGTGTTCCCTTTTCCCCACACCCTCTCCCGTAACTTGGTATCATTCGTGTTTCTGATCCTAGCCAGTCTTATTGGGAGTCAGGTGATATCTCAGAGTGGTTTTAATTTGCGTTTCCTTACTTATCAGAGATGTTGCAACTTCTTAAGCTGTTTCTCGGCCCTCTCTAATTCCTCTCTGTGAAGTTTCTATCAGATCTGCCTCCATCTTTTGAATGATTCATTTGTTTCGTTTTCTTTGTTTTTTGAGTAACTTGATTACTCTGGAAATTAATTGCTTTGTCAGATGTATCGCTGCGAGGGTTCCTCTTCCACTCTGTGGGTCTTCTCTCACTTCCTTTATTGCTTCCCTTTGTTGTACACTAGCTTTTGAGTTTAATGAGGTCCTTGGTCAATTGTCGATCTTATTCTTGTGCAGCTTGCTGTCTGATTTAGAAAGTTATTTCATAAAACCTATGTCTGTTAGTACCATCCTGCTGCCAGCTTCTCTTCTATCACAACCTCCAGAGTTTGCGTTTACGTGAGGTCTTTGGTTCATCTGGCTGGGAGTTGACCCTTTGTACAAGGTGAGAGGGGTTTAGGGGTTTTCATTTCATTCTTCTACAAGTTGGTTTGATCCAGTTTTGCCCAACACCACTTGGATGGAAGATGCTTTCTGTCTTTCTTCAATTGTGTCTTCTTGGCCCCCTTGTCAAGTATGAGGTGGTTGAAATTGTCTGTGCTCAGTTTCGGATCTTCAGTTTTATTCCATGGTCAACTGGTCTGGTTGGGCCAGGACCTAGGCTGGTTTGTTTTTTAGGACCAATATAGCGCCCGGAAACGCGAGCCCACCCAAAACAACCATTAAAATCTGATTCAATATGTGCTTTTTACCTTCTTGAAATAAAGAAGGAAAAATTAAAATCCTTGAAAATACTTGGATTGTTTTTGTTGTTGTTTTATCGAATTTATTCCCAAGGACCAAAAAGCATTGTTTGCTCATAGTCTATGTAGATCTAATTATATTTTAGAAAAACAGCCATTAAAAAATTAGTCTCTCCTAGGAAAAACAACCCTGTGTTCTTGTGGACACTTGGACACAGCATTTCCATGTGTTCCTTATGTACACACCATTTCCTAGCCTGCCCTTTGGCACTGAATCTCACTGTGTTGCTCAGCCTCATAGTACACAAAACAGTAGATTTTTCTCAGTCATGGGCTGGAGATGCCAATCAGTGAAGAAAACACCACTTCCTTTTACAAAACTGATGGACCTGCCTCTAGTGAGCATTTGGTGTTAGTGAAAACAGAAACATAACGGTTCCTGTGAAGTTGTGGACACTATGATCTACATGGGATTCTTGAGCAAAAAGCAAAGATAAGAGTTAAACATGATCTAATGCTTATTTTAAAAGTCTAGAAAGATGATCTGAATTTTTTCTAAAATATAAATTTAATTCAGGCTTTAAGAAATTCTTAGTAATGATTTAATCTTTGTATTAAAGCAAACTTTATGTTTAACTCTTCATAGGAATTTCAGATAAATAGAGGAAAAGGTGTGTCTTCTAAAATATAATGCCACAGAAACAGGTGCTTCTGGGATTTAAAACCTTCCTTAACTTTTTACTATGTTTATATAGTATAAATATTTCCCCAGTTTACCCAAAAGCAAGTGCGCAGATTTTCATAAATACCTTTATTTAAAATGTAGCTTGCATCGCCTAAGCTTTATGATGTATTCACTGGTGCAATTAAAATGTTTGAGCTCCTGGTCTCACTGTGAAGCTCTGCCTAGCCTGGGTCTTACTGTGTAGGACCAGTCTTGGCCTCACCAAAATTTTTTTGTTTTTTTTTCCCCCTCCCCTTNGTGCCACCCTGGGCAGGTTGTGTATCATATAAGAAGGTGGGCTGGGCATGAGCCAGGGGAGCAAGCCAGTGGACAGCCTTCCTCCATGGCCTGTGCTTCAGCTCCTGCCTCTAGGTTCCTGCCCTGAGTTCCTGCCTTGGGCTCCCTGAGTGATGAACTGTGACTCAGGAGATGTAAGCTGAATAAACTCTTTCCTCCCCAAGTTGGTGTCAGAGTGTTTTGTCACAGCAATGGAAGACAAACTAGAACAAACAGCATGGGTGGACATTTGTCCAATGCTGGTGGTTAGCCCAGCAATAAAACACAATGCTATGGACTGGGATTCATAAGATGAACACAGCAGATGGCATATTTAAATTTAATTCGCTATTTGAGTTATTCTTGTGTTGTCTCTCTGAATGTTCCTACAACATTGTTGAGAAACACAAGGCTGTGCTTCCAGCAAGCTTGCCATGTAATGGGGCGCTGGACCAACAATGCTAAGAATGAGCACCAGCCTTTCCACAGAGGCACTCTCTTCTGTGAGGGGGGGACAGGAGAGAGGTGACTGGAGACTGAAACATCAAGAGTAAGGTAAGAAAGAAGCCTGTTGGCAGATAAAGACAAGAAGCCCTTCCTTCCTCTAACAGACCATGCACAGAATACAAGAGACAAGGCATATAAAGGGCTGCACAGTTGCAGCTGGGGCTTTGGGGGCTATTTTCTTGGCCCACTCACCCACTTTTATTCTCAGGAGTGATTTTCCTTTCTTAATAAATTGTCTCTACTTTGAATTGTGTGCCCCTGACACAAACATTTACCCTGGGACATAACAGCCTGGACATGGGTGCCCTCTGCACTCAGATCAACAGCCGCCTCCTAAGCATGCTTTTTCCTGATGTGCTGGACTTTCTCAGTGTTTCTCTGACCTCCATTACTATTAAAAAGTATTTTTCATAATTTAATTTCTTCATCTCCCCTCCTGGCAGCTGCTGCAATTTTTCAACTTGTCTGTACTTCTGTATTCCTCTCAAAGTCTGTAAGAAATGTAAATGAAATCCACTATTTTCTTTCAAAGAGAGTTATACCTTTAAAACATAAAACAGAGTCACCTGCTGTCTGCATCTCCTTTGTCTCGGGTTTATGCTTCTCAGCTGGGGACTGTCAGCTCTAAGGACTGAATTCTGGACAAGCTCATGACAGAATATTTATCTAAGGTCAAAGTATATGCTCAAGTTTGCATCTTGCTCTCAAAAATTCCACCGGGCTTACCAATTTCATGGCTTTTTAGTTTCTTTAAGATGTGAGACAGAGCTCTGACCACCCAGAGTGAGGAATAGAGCCCCTTTGCCTTAGGAATAAAAACTCAGTGGGATTCCCATGAGGTGCGCCTGCCTCCCTCCAGAAGTAACTGCATGCCAATGTGCTTTGGATTGTGTGGTCATTTTCCTGAGACCCCCCCCCAGACCCATTTCTAACAAATCTAATAAAATCATCCTCTACCCACTTTCTGAGTCTATTTTGAAATCCTTTTATTAATGAGACTAAGAATCCAAAAAGAGAACCTCAGTTTCCCTTGTAACAGTGTGTGATGGTGTGAATGAGAATGACCCCCATAGGCTTCAAATATTCAGATGTTTTGTCCCCAGTTGATGGTGCTGTTTTGGGAGATCTTAGAAAGTGTGGCTGGAGGAAATATGTCACTGGGGAGGGGCAGGCTTAGTGAGTTAAACAAGCCTTGCAGTCTCCAGTTGCTATCTCTTGGCTTCCTGTGCTCATTGGAAGATATGAACCTTGGCTTTCTGCTGCAGCATCCCTGCCACAATGGACTCTTAATTCCCTAGAACCATCAATTGTAAGCTCAAATAAACTCTTCCTTTTATAAGTTACCTTGGTCATGGTGGTTTTATCACAGCAACAGAAAAGTGACTAATACAGTTTTTTGGTACCAGAGAGTGGGCTGTTGGCTTTGAAGAACCTGACCATGTGGGTGTTTGGAAAAATGTGGAAGACTTTGGAACTTTGGGTTAGAAAAGCTATTGACTGCTTTAAGCAGAGCTTAATGGGCCATTCTAGTAGAAGCCTGGAAGCAAGCATTGCTGCAAAAAATGTAGTTCCAGAGGAAAATAAAGACTTAAGCAGCAACTGGGATATTTTGGCAAAGAGTCTGGCTAGAGTTTGCCCACAGCCCAAATGCTTGCCTGAGGCTAAGGCAAAAAGCAATGGACTAATTTCTTTGGCAGAGGATATTTCAAGACAGCTTAACATAGAAATGGTGGCATGGCTGTTAATGGTGAATATTACACAGATATACAGTGAAAAAGAGCAAATGGGGCAGGAATAAATACAGAACGTACAGTTTGGATTAGAAAAGTGCAGGAGGGAGACTAATGTTGGAGCCAAGGCATGTGAAGGAGAGGCTCCCTTTGATAAGGAGATTAAAGTGATTAAGGAGAGGCCTAGATATTTACAAGTAAAATGGAAAAAGTGAAATTGAAGTGATTGGGCTGGAGAGATGGCCTAGCGGTTAAGAGCGCTGACCGCTCTTACAGAGGACCTGGGTTTGATCCCCAGCATCCACATGGCAGCCGAGAACCGTCTGAAACTCCAATTCCAGGAGAACTCCAATTCCAGGGGAATCCGACACCCTCTTCTTACCTCTGCGGCATTGCACGACACGGGTACACAAACCTGCATGCAGGCAGTACATTCATACACATACAGAAATAAATAAAATAAAAAAAAAAAGAAATTGAAGTGATTAAGGAGAGGCCTCAAGATTTACAAGTAAACAACAGAAACAGTACTTACAGAGCAAGATCACACCAAGCTAAGCCTCCAGCTTTTGAAAGGAAAATACTGAAAGGGCAGAGAAAAGTTTCAAATGTGGTTGAAGTAGGACAGAGTCCATCCCAAACTTGCAGCCAAACTTGGCAATTTCATTCACGTGGTGCTGGCTTTAGAGGCAAGGAATGAAGGATGCAAGAGTGAAGGGTCATCAGTTCTTCCTCCACGGTTTCAGAGAGCCACCAAGGCCAGGCAGAGTGCAGCAGGGGCATCCCTGCATAAAGAAGGCCCTGATAGGCCATTGTGTGAAGCTGTGAATGTGAGACTTGGTTGGCAGTGGAGACCCCAAGAAAACATTCAAGATGGCCAGAGCTGTGATAGATTTGCCAAGGAGAGCTGCATACAGGGAGTGGTACCAGCCTAAAGAATAGATGTATGTTGCATGCAAAGCTGGAAGAACTGAGCCATCTAAGCCCTTTGGAAGTATAGTCCCAGAAGTCACACATGGAGCTACTGGACTTGGTGTTTGCCTTGCTGGTTTTCTGTCTTTTTTGGTCATTTTCTCACTATGTCTCTATTCCTCCCTTTTGAAATGGGAATGTGTATTCGGTTCCACTGTATGTTGGGAGTATGTAATTTGTCTTTTGATTTTACAGGAGCTTAGAGTTAAGAGATTGGCCTGTGTCTCAGAAGACTTTGGACTATAGACTTTTGAATAGAATTAAGACTAGTAAAGACTATGAGGACTTTTAAGGTTGAACTAAATGCATTTTGCATTTTATATGGTCATGAGCCTGTGGGGGCCAGGGAGTAGAATGTGGTGGTTTGAATAAGAATGACCCCCATAGGCTTCAAGTATTCAGACATTTTGTCCCCAGTTGGTGGCACTGTTTTGTGAGGTCTTAAAAGGTGTGGCCATGCTGGGGGAAGTATGTCATGGGGGGGGGGGCAGGCTTAGTGATTTCAACAAGCCTTGCAGGTTCCAGTTGATCTTTCTTGTCTTCCTGTGCTCACTGGAAGATGTGAACCTCAGCTTTCTGCTCCAGCCCTGTATTAGTCACTTTTCTGTTGCTGTGATAAGGCACCATGACCAAGGAACTTATAAAAGGAAGAGTTTCGTTGAGCTTATGATTGGCGGTTCCAGGGAATTAAAGTCCATTGTGGCGGGAGGCATGGCAGCTGGATCTGGACCAGCAAGCCGAGGGTCACATCTCGCAAAGAGCACAGGAAGCAGAGAGAGCAACTGTAGTCCACGAGGCTTGTTAAAACTCACTAAGCCTGCCCCCAACAATGCACCTCCAGCATGGCCACACCTTCTAAGACCTCCAAAAACAGTGCCACCAACTGGAGACAAATGTCTGAACACTCACAGCCTATGGGGGACACTCATTCAAACCACCACAAGCCCCAACCACCATGCCTCCCCACCACAATGGATTCTTAATTCCCTGGAACTATCAATTGTAAGCTCAAATAAACTCTTCCTTTTATAAGTTCCCTTGGTCATGGTGGTTTATCACAGCAACAGAAAAGTGACTAATACACAGTGAGACTTGTGAAAAGCCATGTAACAGGGAGAGCATTGTGTGTAGTTTGGCTAATTAAATAATACCAGACACTATCAAGGATAGGAATGTGGCTTTCATTTTAGTGTTCTAATTCAAACCTAAAAGAAAATCTAAACATGTGCATTTTAACCTTAAGTGTCCATGTGTCATGAGACTATTTACGTTTTGTTTAATTTTAATAATTTTCTGTGAGGGTTCATCCCTTGAACATGGTGCATGTCTGACTGCCTATTAGAACATATCTGATTAATGTCAGACCAAAACTGTAGACCACCACATTCTAAAAATGAAAATGTCTTAAGTGTATGCTTCTATTTATGGCAGCTGTCAAAATAGTTCCTGCTGATGCCATGTTCAACAGACTAGCTTCTGAGTCAGATCAATGTTTGGAAGCAACAAGCAGTTGCTTCCAAAATAAACAGTCAAGGATTCTTGGATATCTTAAAAATCTCAAACAAGATGTCAGTTTAATGATTTAATTCTTAGTCCTTTGGAAGAAAGAATTTTATTATTTAGAAGTATAGGAAATAATGCCTAGTCTCCCAAATTTTGCACAATCTGTAGATATCCAAACATTGAAATCTTTCATTCCCAAAAGACAAAATCCCAACACCTGGTGTTAGCTGTTAGGTCTGAGTTTCCCAGAATTCCAAGGGACATACAGATGTTCACTTCCTCCAGAGGCTGCCAGTCTATGACTTCTTCCCCTTTACTTGAGGTCCCACCCAAAGGATTTAAAAGAATTTACCTCAGTTGCCATCTTGTTTGTTTGTCAGCTGACCAGCCACCCACCAGGTGACCACAGCTGCCATGCCCTGGAATTTCCTGAAGTAAATATGTTCCCAGAGTGACTAAGCCTCATTTGCCTGTCTTTTATCAGGGGTTTGCACCATTATAGATCTAACATAATGATGCCACAAACTCAGTTGGGGGTAGAGACACTTTGGGTTGGGTGAGGTGATGCTCACTGGATCTCTCCTCAAAAAAGAACATAACGTTTTTTATTACAACCCCCTGGAAATTGCCAGAATCATTTTTCTCTGGAGACTAGCTTCCACATTTTACAACCAGGTACCATATCCACTATCTACTATTCTCTCTCTCTCTCTCTCTCTCTCTCTCTCTCTCTCTCTCTCTCTCTCCCTCTCTGCCTATTGTGCTGTGTTGAACCCAGCTATACTTGCGGCTCTCTAGCTGGGTTCCCAAGTCTGCCCCACTCCAAACCCTCTCTGCACTTTTGGGATGCAGAGATTGAGACTGCAGACCTTAAGGTTCCATTCTGAAATCATCCCCCCACCCACAAATGAATCACTCAAAAGATAGAGCAAAGAACTGCTGGTGGGAATGTAAACTTGTACAGCCACTATGGAAAGCAGTGTGGAAAACCCTTGGAAGACTCAAAATGAGCTTGCCATTTGACCCAGTCATACCACTCCTGGGCATATACCCACAAGACTCATCTTACTGCAGAAATACATGCACAGCTATATTGCAGCTCTGTTCACAATAGCAAAAGGCTGGAACCAACCCAAATGCCCCTCAACTGATGAGTGGATAGAGAAAATGTGGTACATGTACACAATGGAGTTCTATGCAGCAGTAAAGAAAGACAACATCATGAACTTTGCAGCTAAATGGATGGAGCTAGAAGATATTATATTAAGTGAAGTAACACAGTCCCAGAAAAACAAACGAGGGGATCCAAGCCCCCCCATCCAAAAGGTAAAGGCTTCTTGCCTGTAAACTGGGATACCTACAAGAAGAGAGGTGGTAAGGCCCTGCTGTCAAAGACCTGATGTAAGCATGGGAAAGATGTATTGAGACCACACTTGCAAGTGTACAGTTGGTCTCTAGAATACCAGAGAGTGTTACCAAAGGCCACTAAACCAATAAAGCAAATTTTGGTCTCCTCAAGTCAAGCAAATCTCCATCAGCATCAGCTACACCTCACCAGCCTGAAAATACTGTGCAGCAGTGGCAGCCATATATATGTCTGTATATCCCAAATCTAATTGGCTATCAGCTCTCTCCTTGGAGGAATAACTCATGGCTGATGCCACAAGCTTACATCCTCTAGTTGTTAGGAGATGTTATAAGCCATAGTAAGACCTTGTCATCTTTTACAGGAAAAACATAATTCATGGATTAACATACCATCTGAACATCTATGTGTCTATACCAAAGTAACCTACCATAATAATTAGTACTGTTCAAATACCTATATATCTAATTGCTTGTGCTTCATTAGTAGTATTGAAAGGTTATTCCTGGACAAACTGTCAGCCCATGAAAGGAAACAGCCGGAACTGACCAGAGTCCAAAACGACATCTCCAGAGAAAGTAGACTATTTTGCTTCTCATCTGCCTTTGCCCATTTTCTAAGCCTAGGGAACAATCTGCAGAAGAGGGGGCATGGTAGAATGTAAGGGCTGCGATTGGGTGAATGGTGAAAGTACAGCAATAAATACTGGACACTTATTTTATCAACTTGATTGTACATACAAGCCCCCCAGCTGGATGGTGGGAGCCTTGGGCTGTGTGGGTTTGGGCACAACTTCTTGCAAATTGGTTTTACATGAAGGATGCTTGTACTCATAACTTATTACTTATTGTTAAAAAATGAAATAAAAGAAAGTATATATATTAAAAAATAAAAAAATAAAAAAGTGAGGGGATGTGGGGAATTTCCCATTGTCCAGATTTAAAAGATACAGATAAGTAATTAATTAAGTCAAACCTGTCTGTGTGTTATAACTGTCTCCCAAGTGTCTTTGAGATTCATGTAACTGTCATGTGTCCACATTCTCTTGTGTGTTGATTTCTGTCAAAACAAAGTGGCCACTTCAAGGTTCTTTCATTCTGTATTATGCACAAAAGACCATTATGACATGCCTCTTAAACTTTTTTCAAAATCCTAATTTGAACCCTGGTTCCTAAGTTTCTATACTGGTTATCTGAAAATTTTATTTGTTATCTGTTAGACTGAATTTGATTTCCAAATTAAACTGTTTTAAAATGATGTTGTTTGTTTACAGGTATTCTAACTTGAGTCTCCTTTCAAGTTGTTTTCTTGTTTCCAGACATCTGAAGACCTGATTTTTTACCCTTATAAGTTCACTAACAGGTGTTTTTTTTCTTCTCCTCTACTTAACCAGGCTTCTGACAGCTGTGCCATTGTTCCTCTGACTAGAGACCAATTTAAAATTCCCTGGATTCATTCATACTCTGGTATTTGAACAGTAGCACATGACTTCCCCTGGATACTTATAAATTGCAATAAACTGCAATCTCTTCCCTCCAATGAAACAGCCAAAAATGTTTTTTGGTATTGTCCATTGCTGAATTGTCTTGATTTTTGTACTGCCTTGGTAGGACTGAATGTCTCCTGACACCTCATTCTTTAGGTTTTCCTTTCTAGAAACTGTCTTTAATTATTGTATTGTAACTTTAGTTATGGCTAGCCTTCAGTGTAAATTGGATATATAATTCTTTTTCCATCACTTGTTAAAATATTTCAGTAAGTTCGTAGTTTTAGAACTAAAGGAGCAAGATGTCAATGACAGCACGTTAAGAAAAATGTATTAGCCATCTCAGCCCTTGGGAATGCAATTAGGTCTGTATGCTTTAAATGACATCTCTAAAGGTGTTTTTTTTTCTCCACATGAAAGCATTCATGTCTGACAGCAATGTATGTGACTCTGTTCAGTACAAACACTAGGATAAACGTCTCTTATATGAATTTGTGGATAAATGTGTGTATGTATGTGTATGATACTGTTAACAACTCTGTAATATAGTTACAGCATATTAAGAATCTAGCAGACCGTAGATAGTGTACATTGTTTTCTCCAACTTGTATATGTCCATTTATGATAGCAATGTATGTGCCTCTGCTCAGTACTACCTTTATAAACTGCCATCACCAAAATTAAGTTTTAGAACCTTATGTATGAGTGTATGTATGAAGTACTGTTCACTTTTAAGAATTCTATAATGTAGTTATAGCATATACAAGAAATTGTGTTCCACAGCTGGAGATTCTCAGTACTGTGCAACCTGTGGACAGTCTATAAGGACAGACTACAAAAATTAATTTTACAACCAAAATTCTAAGTCTATCCCTTTGCAGGAACTACACACCTTGTTACAGCCTCAGGATATACATATATTTTATATATCTGTTATACTTTGCACATGTTACTTTTAATATTTTTAAGAAAAATTAGGTTTCCTTCCAGGGACCACAATGGGATAGTCTGAATGAAACCAACTTGGGTGAACTTGATTTAAGTATCTCCTGTCTGCTCTAGGTATCTGATTATGCCCCCCCC
>VZQC01013896.1:945074-990099 GCA_009823505.1 Rhizomys pruinosus
TTGTAGTGTCTGCATGCAGATTTGTGCACCCGTGTCGTGCAATGCCTCGGAGGTCAGAAGAGGGTGTCGGATTCCCCTGGAACTGGAGTTAAAGACGGTTCTCAGCCGCCATGTGGGTGCTGGGGATCGAACCTGGGTCCTCTGCAAGAGCGGTCGGTGATGTAGCTGGGCGTGGTTGGCGCACGCCTTTAATCCTAGCACTTGGGAGGCAAAGGCAGGCGGATCTTTGTGAGTTCAAGGCCAGCCTGGTCTACAGAATGAGTTCCAGGACAGCTGGGGCTACAGGGAGACCCTGTCTCGAAAAGGCCAAAAAAAGAACAATCAGTCCTCTTAACTGCTAGGCCGTCTCTCCAGCCCCAACACTAATGTTTTTGAAGAATGTTAAATAATGTGACAGGTCAGATTCGGCCTTCAGGTAGCACAGTCCATTACCACAAAGTCGATGGCTCATATTGTTACTGAGCATGTGTGCAGGACAGACAGATGAGCTCTTGGTGGACTGTAGTAGTTGGAGGTATCCTGGAGTTGCTGGGGAACTAGATGAGAAAGCTCTGCAAAGCAAAGAGGGTGATTGAAGACATTGTCAGAGAAAGCATAAGAGACCCAAACCCACAGCTGGGGGTTGGAGAGATGGCGCAGAGGTTAAGAGCCCTTATTGCTCTTTTAGAGAACCAGAGTTTGGTTCCCAGCACCCATGTCAGATGGCTCATGACCACCTACCTATAAGTCCGGCTCTAGGTGATCAGATGCCCTCTTCTGGCACCTGCATGCATGTACACACACAGATTACTGCTCAAATGTGTTTGAATTTATAGCTAGAGGAAAAGAAACCAGAACAGAAGAAATTCAGTTCTTGTTACTAAGTTTTATTTTAAGGAATATTGTTTTTTTAATAATATTTTATTTATTATTTTATATATATAAGTGTATTGCAGTGCCCACAGAAGTCAGAAGAGGGCATCGGGTCCCCTGGAAATGGAGTTATGGACAGTTGTTAGTCACCATGTGGGTGCTGGGAATCAAACTCGGATCCTCTGCAAGAGCAGCCAGCGCTCTTAACCACTGAGCCATCTCTTTAGCCCCAGGAATATTGTTCTTGAGATCTCTTGCATGTTGCTCATGTTGGCCCTGAACTCGTGGGCCTTAGTTACCATACTGCCTTGTCCTCCCAAATACTTTGGCTATAGGCTTGTACCACAATACCTATTTAAAAGCAGTCTTTTATAATAATCAGTGTAGTATTTAAATAATACAATAAACTTGAATTTCTTATTTTATTTTATTTATTTATTATTTATGTGTATGAATGTATTGTCTGCATGTAGGTTTGTGCACCCGTGTCGTGCAATGCCTCGGAGGTCAGAAGAGGGCGTCAGATTCCCTTGGAACTGGAGTTCTCCTGGAACTGGAGTTATAGACGTTCTCAGCCGCCATGTGGGTGCTAGGGATCGAACCCGGGTCCTCTGCAAGAGCAGTCGGTGCTCCTAACCACCAGGCCATCTCTCCAGCCCCTTGAATTTCTTAATTGTACATACATATCTAGATTGATCCTTTATAAACTTAGGGACATTAAGTTAGAGTTTAATTTTTAAAAATAATCTTCCTAAAACATGTTTTTCAGCCGCCTGTCATGGTTAGATGGTTCTGGATTGGGATTCTCACTGGAATACCCTGCCATTAGTTTACATGCAGTCTCCAGGGACCTAAATGCTTATCCTCGAGAGCATTTGTATGTTATGGTGAATGCCAAATTTGGAGGTATGTATGGTGTCATCTAACATAGTGCTTCCTTTGATAGTGTATTTTTATTTTTAATATTTTTTATGTGTAAGAGTATACTGTCTGCATGTATGTAAGTATACCCATGCCATGCAGTGCCCACAGAGGTTGGAAGAAGGCATTGAATTCCCCCTGGAACTGAAGTTGAGGACAGTTTTTAGCTACCATGTGGGTGCTAGGAATCAAAGCTAGGTCCTTTGCAAGAGCACCCAGTGCTCTTAATCTCTGAGTCATCTCTCTAGCCCTTTGTTTTTGAGAGCTCTTGCATGTTGCTCATGTTGGCCCTGAACTCATGGGCCTTAGTTACCATCCTGCCTTGTCCTCCTAAATACTGAGGCTATAGGCTTGTACCACCATACCTGTTTAAAAAGCAATCTTTTATAATAATCAGTGTAGTATTTAAGCCATTAACCACTTTAAATAATAGTGTATTAAGAAAAATTAATTACACTTCTAAAATAATTTGGACACTTGAATTTTTTGTTGTTGTTGTTATTTTATTTTTTTGACACAGAGTCTCCCTTTAGTCCCAGCTGGCCTGGAACTCGCTCTGTAGACCAGGCTGGCCTGGAACTCACAGAGATCCGCTTGCCTCTGCATCCCGAGTGCTGGGATTAAAGGAGTGTGCCACCACGCCTGGTAGACACTTGAATTTCTTATAATAGGCGTTGGTTTTGTGTGGCTCTGCCTTTTACCATCAGTATATTTGTACTTTTTGATTTCTTCTGTTACTATGGATACATGGGTTTCTACTTTTTGGTCTACTTTTCTCTTTCTAAAGCTTCCTTTAGAGGAGTGAAGCTCTGTATATTTTGTGCTTCCAGAAATGTAACGTGGAATCACTTTTATTTATTTAAAGATTAATTTTTATATTTTAAAAATATTTTTCTATCCATTTTTTTATTTTTAGTATTTTTCGGGGGGGATCTTTTTGAGACAGGGTCTCCCTGCAGCCCCAGCTGTCCTGGAAAACTCTGTGTAGACCAGGCTGGCCTTGAACTCACAGAGATCCGCCTGCCTCTGCCTCCCAAGGGCTGGGATTAAAAGCACATGCCACCACACCCAGCTTCTTTTTATTTTTATGTGTATGAGTGTCTTACCTTCATGTGTCTAAGTGCACCTGTGTTGTGCAGTGCCCTCAGAGGTCAGAAGAAGGCATCGGATTCTCTGGAACTGGAGTTATGGATGGTTATTAGTAGCCATGTGGGTGCTGGGAATCCAACCTCGGTCCTCTGCAAGAGCAGGTAGTGCTCTTAACTGCTGAACCATCTCTCCAGCCCCAGAGGAATTTTTATTTCATTACAGTAGCTGTTCTCAACAGTAGATGGGAAGAATTTTTCATGCACTTTCATTTACCCCATCTTCCTTGCCATTTGTCTATGAGTTTTTAATTGGGGGGTAAGGGGGCTACTGGCATCTAATAGCTAGATGTTAAGGATGCTTCAGCATATCCTACAATGCACAGAGCATCTCCATACAACAAGAATTATGGATTACAAATGTCAGTAGTTCCAAGGTTTAGAAGCCCTGGATTATAAGATACCCAACTTTTACTATTGGAAGATAATGTTAAAGGTTTATTAAGATAATGAGTTGCTTTTCCTTGAACTCATGTATAACAAACAGTCCCATGAATTGTCTCCATTTCTAATCATTTATATTTAGTTTCGAATACTAGTTATTAAGTTTTAAAAAGTTTTAGCAATTTCATTGGCCCCAAAATATTCTCACAGCCGGGCGTGGGCGTGGTGGTGCACACCTTTAGTCCCAGCACTCGGGAGGCAGAAGCAGGTGGATCTCTGTGTAGACCAAGGCCAGCCTGGTCTACAGAGCAAGTTCCAATCCAGCTGGGTTNACACAAAGCCACAGAGGCACCAAACCCAAACCCGACCCGCTGGTCACAGGCTGCAAAGGTGAAGGGCGGTCCCGCCCAGACGGCCACCCCCTACAAGAGGGCTCAGAGTTGCGACCCTCTTCCAGCAGCCCAGGAGACAGTCTACCCCAAAATCTACCTGCCTGAGTGACTTCCGGGTGCCTGTGCCTCAGGAGCCGCTCTGCACAAAGCTGCAGAGGGAGGCACCAAACCCAAACCTGACCCCATAAAGAGTTTTCAACAGTTCCTGATAAATGTTAACTGCAATTTCCAATACATATGATGTCCAGATTATTTTCCCTGAGCCTATAGAGAAAAGACAAAAGATTGCTGTTCTTGAGTCTTCATGAAGTCTTTGTTAATCAATCCAATATATAGACTTAAGGAAAGAGGAATAAAAATCGCACACATGGGGCGTTTTGAGGTTTAAATTATTCCTAAGTGAAAACTACAAACTTGGTGGCAAGATAGTCAAATAGAGCTTAATTCTGCCATAACTGGCAAATAGTTAAAGCAGGAAGGAGACATAGTTTGGGGAATGGAAAGAGGGAAATAAGGGAATCTCCCTAAACTGGAGGACCTTGAGGACTAGCAGTGTGGCTGGAGGTAGAGGGAGTGGAGTGCTGATGCTCTTCAGGAGTCAGGACAGCTGAAGTGCCTGGTGTTTATGTGTGTGTGGAAAGCCAGAGCATTTAATAAGCTCTCTGTTTGGATCCCCTCTCACCAAAGTTTTAACTCCAGTTTATTGGGAAATATTTTTCCTATGAAATGGGAGTGAAGACAATAAAGGCAATAAATAAGAAATATAGGATTCTCTTCATGGCTCAATTTGAAAGAAAGCATTATCTGTAGATTAATTTCCCTAAAGCTGTTCCAACGCAAGTGAACTAAGTGGAGAGGAAATTCTCCTGGTGATTCCAGCCAATAAAACCACTGTTAATGTATTTTGGATTTGAATTATGCATGCTGACTTTTTTACACTTATTTGAATGCATTTGTTAGTCACACTACAATCTTGACTCTGGCTATATTGAAATACCCCAATTACATGGTAATAAGATACATATGACTCAGTTCTCAGAAATCATTAAGACACAAATAGATCATTCTCTAAGATCTATCTATCTTTCTATCTATCTATCTATCATCTATCTATCTATCTATCTATCTATCTATCTATCTATCTATCTATCATCTATCTTTTTTAGAAACATCAAAGTATGCAGATGTCAGTCAGTCAATGTGCTGAAGATTGGGCCCAGTCCCTCTCGCATGCTAAGCAAGAGTTCTACCACAGAGGTACGTTCGGTTCGTTTGAGTCTGTGGTAGTTTGAATAAATGTCCTCCAGAGGCTCTTAGCAGAGGTTCAGGAGGTGTGGCCTTGCTGGGGAAGCATGTCACTGGGCTTTGAGAGGTCATAGCCAGTGCCGTTTCCAGTTTGTCTTTCTCTGCTTCTTGTGCCTGCTTGAAGATGTGAGCTCTCAGCTTTCTATTCTGGCTGCTTCCAGCACTGCCTCCCCCACTGTGATGGACACTTAGCTCTCTGAAACCACAAGCCCAACACACTCTTCTGTGAGTTGCCTTGGTCATGGTACTTTTATCACAGCAACAGGAAGTAATTAATAAACAGTCTGACATGTTTCTTTAGGAATTTTCAGGGCCTGGAAAATACTAGTATATAATGTTAATCTTCCAATGTGAGTTTTTAGCTATGGAATTTTAAAGGTTTTGAAAATACTGCTTAGTTTGCCTTGATACATGATTTTAGTGCTAGAACCTCTTCATTATAATACTTAGTTGCTCTTTCTTTCTCTTTCTTTCTTTCTTTCTTTCTTTCTTTCTTTCTTTCTTTCTTCCTTCCTTCCTTCTCTCTCTCCCTTCCTCCCTCCCTCCCTCTCTCCTTCCCTTCCTTCCTTCCTTCCTTCCTTCCTTCCTTCCTTCCTTCCTTCCTTCCTTCCTTCCTTCCTTCTTAGCTTGTTTTCTTAATTTTTCCATTCTAAGAAATTTGCGTTGAGGTGGGTGTTGTGGTGCATGCCTTTAATCCTAGCACTTGGGAGGCAGAGGCGGGTGGACCTTTGTGAGTTCAAGGCCAGCCTGGTCTACAGAGTGAGTTCCAGGACAGCTGGGGCTACAGGGAGACCCTGTCTCAAAAAGACAAAAAAAAAACAAAAAAAAAAAAAAAAAAAAAAAGAAATTTGCAATTAAATTAAAATTTCAAAACAAATCACAGGTTTGTGTTGATTAAAAATGCATTATACCCTTAAAAAGAAACCAATTATTAATATACTGATGAACATATTCACTAAATGATATTAACCCAGTCCTTTCACTACCATATTTTAATGGAGATGGTTAATATTCTTTATGTAAAAGTTGTCTTTCTAATTGGAGAACATCTTTATACTTTTTCTTTTAGTTTTAATGTAGAGTGCAGCTTCTGAGTGCAAGTGGACACTCACTGCAGCAAATCAGCTGACTCACTGCAGGGCAGTGGGGATGTGTCTCATCTTGTCTTTCTAAAATGAATTTTGGTTGTTTTCAGATTTGCTATTCACACACTCAAAATTAAGCATCTTTCTCATTGTCATTCAATTTGAGCGAGAGGTAGAGCCAAGAGAACACAGGAATCTTTGATTTAAAAATCATTAGATTTTATTTTCTGCTGTTATGCAAATCAGAACTAAGAAAACCCACTGAACTGAGGCTGCCATTCTTTATGTTTATTTTGATAACCTAGAAAATTTATGAAATACACCATCCAGTGCTTTGAAATGCAATTTCTTTGGAAGGCCATTAACATACAAACAACAAACCTAAAAATGGCATACAGAAAACAGAATAATGTTGCCTGAGTCCAGCTCCAGCAGGTTCAGTTCTTAAGTGGGTGGTCACAAAGGTGAAGAAATTAATCAAATAAGACACAAGAATCTCTTTCTTTTTTGTGACCCGAGGAGCATCTATCTTCCCTGCTCCTGTGCAGAGGACCTCTCGGGTTTGTCACTCTGCTGATTTCTTGACCTAAGGATTACAGAGAGCATCCATTTGCCTTCTCTGGTCCTGCGCAGAGGGCTTTTCAGGTTTGCCACTCTGCCGAATTCTTTTCTTCTCTTTTCTCTCCCTCAGGTTCCTATGCTTATTTTTTTATACTCTAAAACTAATACAGATTATGCAAGCCTAAGCTAATGATGAAGAAAATAACCCAACTTCCCCGTAAATATTTTTCAGAAAATTCACACCTGAAATCATTCTTAACATCAAAAAAACCGGTAAAACAACCAATAATGGTACAATCATTTAGTTGAGACATCAAGAAAGTAAAATAATAATAGTACAGCCATTCAGCTAAGCAATTTAGCAGTTTTGCAGCAAAGCAGTTAATATTAACTTTTAACTCTGAGGACTTCATTATTTATGCCCTGTGGTTACATAGGTACTGGGCAGTGTAAAAAGTGAGCTTTAAAGCTTTAACTAGAGAACTTTATTTTTCTTACTACTGTATCATACTTTTAAGTTGTATACATAGTGACATTATTTCTCACAAAGTACTCATTTCTAGAAAAGGCAGAACTGTCAGTTCCACTCTTTGAGGCAGAAGCAGGTACCCTAACTGCTAGAAAGCTGAAAGTCAAGCAGGCCAGAAAAATGAGAATTAATATAAGAAGAATTATTAAAAACCAAGGTCAGCTGGAGAGCAGATTTCAACCAGATGAGTCAGGTCACTGGAACTTTGTCAAGCAGTGAACCTTTCATGAATGGCTCCTCTACAATGTAATGGAATACATAACTTTTAAATGTTGTAAACAATATCCTGGGGGATCCAGTAATATTACATTGTAATAGTAGAGAAACTTGAGTTCAGGGACATCCACCAGGATGTCTCAAAGGGTGCCTGTTGAAACATCCATGCTTTTATGTTTCAGGGCAAGGGCAAAAAATTGTACCAGGAACACATGGTTAAAATAGAAACAGAGATAGTTTATGATTATTACTGGGTAAGGAAGAGAATGCCTTACCTAATATTTCTAGAGCTAGGTTCAAGAGCTTGACTGGATAGGGCTTAACTTGGATGATGTAATGCATGAGTTTTGATAGGGAGCTGGGGCATTGGGGAACTGAGATGTACAAAAATACTAAATAAATAAATAATAAAAGAATGGGAAAGCACTCTAGAGAATGGCAGTGGGGCAGTGGCTGAGGGAAAAGTGTGCTCTTGAAAGCAGAGTGGGGGCCTCGCGGCATAGGACATTTCATAGAACATTTTACCTGGCCCCTGGCTCACCCACATTTCTGTACTACAGACTTGTCTTACTCATGCTCTAGTCCTTATAAGGCCCAGATGAGGAAGGGCTTCCAGTCTTTCTCTGCTAACTGAGTTTTTTCAGGTACTCATTATGATGTTTCAGACTCCAGGCTGGATTTCCCTGCCACATTTTTTTTTTTTTTGTCTGTGTGTGTATGAGTTACAGAGACAGAAAGACCATCAAAGCTCACTTCAGATAATAAGCCGTCTTTAGATTAACACTCTGCAGAAAAAATTAGGAGAGTACATTGTGTGATGATTGTGGTTAAGGACTAGTGGGTTCTGAACTTTAGGAGGTTTAGAGTACATTTTCTTTTTTTCAGAAATGTGTATTTTAGAAACCTAATTAAGTGTTGGGCTAGAGAGATGGCCTAGTGGTTAAGAGTGCCCACTGCTCTTGCAGAGGACCCGGGTTTGATCCCCAGCACCCACATGGTGGCTGAGAACCATCTGTAACTCCAATTCCAGGAGAACTCCAGTTCCAGGGGAATCCGACGCCCTCTTCTGACCTCCGTGGCATTGCACGACACAGGTGTACAAACCTACATGCAGACAATACATTCATACACTTAAAAAAGAAAAAGAAACATAATTAAGTGTAAAACTAAAAATAGAAATTAACAGCTTTCATTAGTGACAGGAAAAGAAGACAGGAAATACAAAGTAGGTTAACAATGAGTAACATCTTTAACGGGAGCACCAGGAGGTATTAAGTCTCCTTGACACAAACTCAATGGGAACCTGTGACTATTAAGTGAACACTCCTCAGGCTGTGTATGGATTGGTGGAATGAATAAGGAACTGACTGACATGGGGAATTGGTTTTTTTAAAAATGTGAAAATGTTTGAGGTTGACATTTGTTAAAAACCATTCTACTAAAATGGAATAATTTTCAATAAATACACAAGCAGCTAAAAATGTCAACGGATGGCTCAGTCTTCTCTTTTGAGGTCTTCTGAGCAGTGCTTTTCTCATTTACTGTGGCTCTTTTACTTGGAAATTACTCACAACAAAAGGACAGATTTCTCATTTTTGCAGCTATAAGGGATAAGAGAGATATTATTTGAATTGTAAAAGCCCTTTATAATGATACTTACTTTAAAATAAAGATGATTCTTGAAGCTGAAGAACAATTACTTTTCACTTTTGCCACCTAATACACTGCAAAGTTACAATTGATAATCTGACTTTAATTATTAAATATGAAATAAGTCTCCCTCTTCTCCATCAGGCTACTTAACTTTAATTTTTACAATATAATGGAGTAGGAAAGGCCAAAGTTTCCTTACCTAAACTCAAATAGAAAACGTCATTCATCTTCCAGGAAAGAGTGGCTTTAACCATAGATCAAGTTTCATAGGTACTTAGGGAAATAGGGTCCAGGAGGAAGCAAAGGGCCCAAGGCTTTTTGGCAACGCTTTCCCAAGAATTAAACAATTTCTTCTCTGAAACTATACTTTATGTCTCTAACCTCTTCCTTGCAAATACTAACTCTCCTACCCATGAAGGGGCATCTTACCATGGGGCTATAGAAGTGATGAAACTCCATGGGGAGGGGTCATCAGAGTGTCACAAAAATGATTAGAGAAAAAAAGTAGATTGCATAGACTGGAAAAGTTTTCTAGGGCTTCAGAGATCCGTGTAGAACAATAATTCTCAGACTTAGGCATTCACTAGGATTGCTTGAAGGGTTTGTTTGAATAGATCTCAGAACTTCAGTCCCAGATTTTCTGATTCTGTTGGAATGGAATGGGCAACAGCCTGCATTTTCTAGCAAAGCTCTTTGAGAACCACTTGAAAGTTCTGGTAAGTGGGCCATGATTCACTTGTAAGCCTCAACTGGGTTTCAAATCAACAGAAAGATGGATGGAATTGCTCATCATTGATGTAGCCAATGGATCACAGAGAAACCAGAGCCACAGACATAGGTAGAGTCTGGCCACCTGTGGCTGTACTGTCTTAAATTGGCTGTCTGACCCTGTCTGGTAGGTGAGAAAGGCCTCGTGATACAGAGCTCATGATATTTACAGATCGTGATGCAGGGGGTCTGGGAGTGGGCCCTAAGAGATGATATCATTCTGTCTATATAAAGGCTGAACAGTACACAACAAATTGAATCTTCATAACCACCAGTCTGAGGTTTCTGTCTGGGGATGTTGTCAGTTCACAGCAGGTGAAAATGTGGCCACAGGATGGTGGCAAATTCCCCAAGGCCAAGGGTCTGTGCCAGCATATAGCCGTCCGGGCTGGGCTGTGGGGCGAATTTCCCAGAGCCAGCTGATATTTTGCACTTGGCCCAGCTACCACTAGAAGCCACTGGACGCTCCTCCTCCTTCCCTCCCCTTTCATCCAGCAGACACAGGCTGCATCTCTGAGTGGGGGAGAGCGCAAACTACACATAGATCAATTGCTTATAGCAGGGCACAGCTTAGTATGTTCATCCCACTGTGTCATAGCACCATTATTATTTTGTAAATGTGCCATCACACACACACATACATGCGTGCGCGTGCACACACACACACACACACACACACTAGTGATGTGCTCAGTTATCTTGGACATTAAGATCCCAATGATTTAATTCTTCCAAAGAAAACTCAGTAGACATACTTTTTATTTGCAACAGAATATTTAAATTGATGCAGGTCGTCCTTGAATCATTCACCAAATGGTTATACTTTGTGAGAAAAAGAGAGGAGTGAGAATATAATCACGCATTGGATTTAAGTTGCTTCTCATTAGGGATTGACAAATACAATGAGAAAAGTACCTAATACTGAAAATTGGTACTGAGAACCGAGGTTGTTGCTGAAGAAACTTGATCATGTGATTGTTAGGCCATCTGAACTGGTTTGCAGAAAGAATGTTTGAGGTTGTGGGCTACATAAGTCCTAGAAATCTGTAAGAGGAACTCAGGCATTCTGATGGGAATTTAGAAAAACAGATGCAGATGGTTAGAAATGGGATAGTCATGAGGTTTTATAGGAGAGCAAAGATTGTATAGGGAATTGGGTCGGAGGCCATTTGTGTCATATTCTGTCAAAGAATCTGACAGCACTCTGCACATACCCTGGACATTTGAGTGAGGCTGAATTCAAAAGAAATGGACCGATTGTTTTGACAGAAAACTAGAACTCAGTAGACCATAACTATCAGATTGTGACAAGGTTATTGCTAGTGCATTTACCCAGGTTTACAGCAAGAGGAAGTAGAAAGTAGAATAAAAACACATGAAAAATGTGTGTTTTGACAAGGGAAGGAGATTGAATCTAGTCAACACTAAGGTGGGCAGGTGCAATTATAACAGAGTTTTGTACTTTGGGGACCAGATTTCAAGCAATGGAGCTGGGACTGACCTGGAAGCCACTTCCCCTCAAGGCTAGCTCTCATAGCTTTGGAGAGCACTGAGAAACTGCTAAGGGAGAACAACAATTGATTGTCTAACACCAGCTTTTTTTTTTTTGACTAGTTTTTTTTTTTTTTTTTTTTTTTTTTTTTGTCTTTTCGAGACAGGGTCTCCTGTATCCCCAGCTGTCCTGGGAACTCGCTCTGTAGACCACTGGCCTTGAACTCACACAGATCTGCCTGCCCTCTGCTTCCCAAGTGCTTGGATTAAAGGCGTGCGCCACCATGCCCGGCTTTATTGACTAGTTTTTAATGCAGTTAAGGCAAATGAGTAGTGAAATTAAAATGTTCAAAATCTAAACTTAATAAAATATACATGTTATATTGAAAACAGATCAAAGCAAAAACTTGCTTTTGTCTTAATCTAGCACATATATGGAGCTATGTATTATGATAGTTCATTTTGATTAACAATATGATTGGATTAATAAATACCCAAAGTATTAGTGAAGTCCACCCTTAGGTATTTCAATGAGGAGTTTCTAGAGAGGTTTAAGTGAAGAGTGGAGACTTACCCAGAAGTGTGTGGCAATGTTCCAAGAGCTGGGGACCCACAAGGAAAAGCAGAATATGAGCGGGGCACCAGAATTCACCTCTGTCTGCTTGCAAATCCACTCGGGTTTCTGTAAGCAGTCTCACTCGATGCACCCATGCTTCCCCCTAGGATGGACTGCATTCTGAAGCTGTAAGATCAAGTAAATCTTTTCTCTCAGAAGTTGTTTTCTGTCAGGTATTTCACAATAGCAATGAAAAGTTAACAGTATACATATATACAAACTTGCTCCTACAACCAGCAAAAGCTTCAAAGAGACACTATGTATCACATTTCAATTTAAAGATGTCACTAATTGAAATATAATTATGGACTAATGACTTGGAGAATGGTCTCTGGAGTCAGACTGTCTAAGTTCAAATCCCAGTTCCACACTTGCCAAGTGTCCACATTTCAGCTGATTCTTTGGTCTCTTGACAGAACAGTTTCTTCATCTGTGAAATGAATCAATGTTACACAGGTCACAGTTAATACTTTGGCAGAGATATAATGAGATGCTGCACATGATGTCTCAGCCCTGGGCTGTGAGTGTCCCCCTGATACTGGGGTGGGAACCCTCCTTTTGGCTTCCTAATGCCTCCCTCCACTCTACGTGAAGGAACTGAGTCTCCACTGCATTTGAATCTCTGTACAAGAAAGCCCACTCTTAAAAATACAAAGAAAATACTTAAAAACAAGTAGATTCTAAGGCTGGAGAGATGGCTCAGCAATTAAGAGGACCCAGGTTCAAATCCCAGCACCCACATGGTGGCTAACAACTGTCCATAACTCCAGTTCCAGGGGATATGATGTCCCTTTCTGGCCTTTGTGGGTATTGTATGACATGGGTGTATTTACATACATGGAGGCAATACACTCATACACATAAAATAAAAACAATAAATAAAATATTTTTAAAATAAGTATATTCTGCCATAGAGAGACAGATGATTAGACTTGATGTTCTTGAATATCACTTTAGTCTTCTGGTCATCAAGTCACTCATCAAATAGCCATTGGATCCCTACTATTTTCCAGGCAGTCCCTGGTGTCATTTCAGTTTCAGCATTTTCAAGCTTCCTGGTACATATCAACCTGCAATATATTTTGGAATCTTGCCATTTTTCCTTTCAAAGCCTGGCTGAAGTTCGTGCAAAGTTTCTCTGTGTTCTCAGGATAAACATGAGGTGCAATTAAATTACTAAGAAATATTTAATAAGGGAAAACATAAAAGATGGGGAGACAAGTACAAGCAGAGATCAATGCAATTCCCTTTCAAGAAGCAGCTTACTCTTCTCAAAGACTGAGATGCCTCTCAATCCTCTAATCATGATTTGTCTGGTTCTTTTTAAAAATTTATTTATATTTTTTCTTAAATTTTTATTGAGCTTTTGTGCATTGTATACAACATTACTTAATCAAATTTGACCCGTTATTCCATCCATGACCCACCCCCAAGCCCCTCCCAGAACTCATGTATTCTGCCCCACATGTTTAGTCCTGTCTTGGATCCTTTTCTCAGTCTTTTTAAACTTTTTCGACGCAGAAGTTTAGTGTTTTGGTCAGTTTTTTGAAAAAGTCTCTTTTTTGTTCCCTTTAATTTTATATTACTCCAAAATATGCATATGCACACTCCACACACAAACCAAATTTACTAAGTCTGAAAATAAACTATAAGTTAATTCCGAAACATGTTTAGGGATTCACATTTTAACGGTAAAATTGCATGCAGGTAAAAAGAAATATAACTTTACATTCTTAAATTACATAGCAAGTTGATGTATGTTTTAATGTACTTTGTTTTTTTGTCTTTTTGAGACAGGGTCTCCCTGCAGTCTTAGCTGTCCTGGAACTCACTTTGTAGACCAGGCTGGCCTTGAACTCACAGAGATCCACCTGCCTCTGCCTCCCAAGTACTAGGATTGGAGGCATGCATCACCATGCCTGACTTTAATATACCTTTAAGGAAGAGATTTATTCTTTCTCATTAATCTTAGGACTTAGGAATATAGAGACATAAACTTCAAGCTATATCTATAATAACAGTCAATGTGGTATTATTTTAAATAATAAATTACCCACCTTGACTTAATATAAGGATTTGCTGCTAGGATCTACAAATGAGGGACACCATACATCATCTGTTTCTCTGAGACTGTGTTCACTTAGCATAACAGTTTCTAGTTCAATCCATTTGCCTGCAAATTCCATGATGTCTTCTTTCTTTACTGCTGCATAGAACTCCATTGTGTAAATGTACCACATATTCTTTCTTTTTTTTTTTTTGGTCTTTTTGAGACAGAGTCTCAGCTGTAACCCCAGCTACACTGGGGAACACACTGGAACACACTCTGTAGACCATGCTGGCTTTGAACTCACAAAGATCCATCTGCCTCTGCCTCCCAAGTGCTAGGATTAAAGGCATGTGCTACCACACCCAGCATGTGCCACATTTTCATTATCCACTCATCAGTTGAGGGATACTAGGATTATTTCTAACTCTTTGATATTGTGAAAAGAGCTGCAATAAACATGTTTTTTGTTATTTTGTTTTTTGTCTTTTTGAGACAGGGTCTCCCTTTAGTCCTAGCTGGCCTTGAGCTCACTATGTAGATCAGGGGGCCCTTGAATTCACAGAGATCTGCCTGCCTCTGCCTTCCAAGTGCTAGGATTAAAGGCGTGTGCCACCACAGGGGGGAACAGCATGGTTGTCCATGTATCTCTGCTATGTGATGAATCCTTTGGATATACATCCAGGAGCGGTATGACTGGATCAAATGGTAGGTTTGTTTTTAGTCTTTTTTTTTTTTTTTTTTTTTTTTTGGGGGAAAAGGCGCGGGGGGGGGCCCGGGAGAAGGGGAAGAAGGAACGACGCCAAAAAGAGCAATAGGCAACACAAGCAACACATAAACCAAAGGGACGGAGGCGGAAAAGAAACGATAAGTGAGTGGCCGAACAGGGGGAGGGATGCACAAGGTTAAAGAACAGTAAAATTGCATGCAGGTAAAAAGAAATGAAACTTGGACAACAAATCTAAATGACAGGCAAGTTGATGTATGTTGGAATGTACTTTGTGTTTGTTGCTTTTTGAGACAGGGTCCCCTGGCATTGGAGCTGTCCTGGAACTCACGTTGTAGACCAGGCTGGCCTGAACTCGCCAAGAGATCCACCTGCCTCTGCCCCCAAGTACTGGATTGGAGGCATGCATCCAACCAGCCTGACGTTAATATACTTTTAGGAAGAATTTATTCTCTCTCCATAATCTTAGGACTTAGGAATATAGAGACATAAACTTCAAGCTATATCTATATAACTATAGTCAATGTGGTATTATTTTAAATAATAATTAAATCTAACCCACCTTGACTTACTATAAAAAGGATTTGCTGCTAGGATCTACAAATGAGGGAAACCATACAGACATCGTGTTTCTCTGAGATGTGTTCACTTAGTACCAATTAACAGTTTCTAGTTCAATCCATTTGCCTGCAAATTCCATGATGTCTTTCTTTTTACTTGCTGCATGAACTCCATTGTGTAATGTCCACTATTCGTTCTTTTTTTTTTTTTTTTGGTCTTTTTTGAGACAGAGTCCTCAGCTGTAGCTAACACCAGCTAACTGGGGAACACAACTGAGAACACACCTGTAACCATGCTGGCTTGAACTCACAAAGATCATCTCCTCTGCCTCCCAAGTGCTAGGATTAAGGCATGTGCCACCACCCAGCAATGTGCCACTATTTTCATCTATCCACTAATCAGTGTGAAGGGACACTAGGTTATTTCTAACATCTTCGTGATTTGTGAAAAAGAGCTGCAATAAACCATGTTTTTGTTTATTTTTGTTTTTTTGTCTTTTGAGGAAGGGTACTCCCTTTAGTCTAGCTGGCCTTGTAGCTACCTATGTAGATATCAGGGGGCCTGTGAATTCTCACAGAGATCCTGCTGCCTCTGCCTTCCAAGTGCTATGGATTAAAGGCGTGTGCCACCACAGGGGGGGAACAGCATGGTTGTCCATGTCATCTCTGCTATGTGATGACATCCTTTGGATATACATCCGGAGCGGTATGACTGGATCAAATGGTAGGTTTGTTTTTAGTGCTTTTTTTTTTTTTTTTTTTATTTTTTTTTTGGTGTTGTTCGAGACAGGGTCTCCCCGTAGCCCCAGCTGTCCTGGAACTCACTCTGTAGACCAGGCTGGCCTTGAACTCACAAAGATCCGCCTGCCTCTGCCTCCCAAGTGCTAGGATTAAAGGCATGCGCCACCATGCCCAGCTTGTTTTTGGTCTTTTAAGAGTTCTCCACACTGCTTTTCATAGCAGTTAGGATTTTGCAATCCCACCAGCAGCAAATACCAATTCTAAGACCAAATATCCACATCAATCATGGGCACATCAATGATTGATGCAGCTGTGACACTTACCTTGAGGGCAGTCAATGGCTAAGTGATTAGACTTAAAGCCCACTCAATGGGAGGAAGCTCAGGTGATGCTGTAAACATAGCCAAGTATACATGACTGGAGAGGTCAAAGATCTTAGAGAAATTCCCAAGGCTGTCATATCCCTAGACTAATATAACTTCTTACTAAGTGCAAAATATGTATCATATCTACAGACAAATACCCCAGTTACCACTCATTGAAGAAGCTTCTTTTGCACCAGACAAAAGCCATTACAGAGTATTACAACTGGTCACCCATATTGTCTGTGAATTGCTTAAGCTTAAGCAGCATATATAAAATGCTGACAACAAGTCCCCAGTTGGTAGGCAAACTGAACAACTTTATTATTATGTTTCTTTGTATCTGAAAGCAACTGTGCTGTTATAATGTGACTCTCTTAACGGGCTCTAGAATTGACCTACCACTTATATTCAGACATTGTAATTACCATATAGGGGTGGAAGATATGTATTCATATTCTAGAATAATATAAAATTAAAGGGAAAAAGTGAACCCAAGAACATATTTTGGAATTAAAAAGAAAATGCAACCTCTACACCTACGGAGGACCAGGAACCAAAAGGTCATAAATGTCCAAACTGTGGAGATTAGGAGTCTGTAGAGTGGGTCCTTGAACAGGACTACTGTATTAAACTTCACTCATCCAGGGCTCAGGGACCATTGCAGATGAGGGGCCTGGAAAATTACAAGAGACAGAGAAACAGAGAGAGGACCATATGGAAATAAAGGCCTACAAGCTTCTGAGACTGCTTATATGAATCTACAGCAATGTTGTCAGCATGCATAAGACCCATACGAATGGAACAGACAAAAACCCAGCATGGAACTGGGGAATGGGCAGCAGAGGATGTATTGGAAGCTGTTTACTGGTGTGTTAGGAAGAGCTAGTCTTCTTAAAGCTAGGGACTCTGTTTAGGCTGACTAGACCTCAGTAAATGAACTTGCATTGAGGAACATCTGTAGACACTAATTTGGCACACTAGGCCTTAACACAAATGTAGAGTGTTTGAATTCCAGTGGGGGACTGTGGGAGGGAGACAGTGGAGAAGGGGGGTATAACAGTGATTAAGACTGATTGAAAATTTCTGTATGAAATACACAATAATTCAATAAAAAGAATTAAAAACAGTTTTGTATCATTAAGGAAAAGTCCTGAACTTTGCACTTGGACAATAGGGAAGATGGCTTGAGAGCAAGATCCCATCTGCAGAGAGCACCAAAGTGTAACAGCAGGGAAAGAGAGTGCTTGAACAAAGAGAGCTTCTAGGGCATCATCGTACTCAGGCAGGGTCATGTAGAGAAGTATTTTCTTTCACAGGTTCAGTCTTGAAGGCACAGACACTGCACAAGTATTGGACCAAAGAGGCCAGACTACATCTCATGTTGGTAGTAGAACAATGCTGGAACTTGCAAGGCTTTGAGGATTTATATAGATTATGTAGATTTTCTATTTCTTTAACAAGAAAAATTGTTCATTTATCTCTACAAATCACTCAAAGAATAATTCCATATTTTTCTCCCAATTTCCTTACTCTTTTCATTCTTCATTTTTTTTTCTTTCTTGGTCCCTTTAATTTTATATTATTCCAAAATATGCATATATACACTTGTTCTAGTTTGTCTTCCATTGCTGTGACAAAACACTCTGACTGACACCAACTTGTGGAGGAAAGGGTTTATTCAGCTCACATCCCCTGGGTCACAGTTCATCACTCAGCGAGCCCAAGGCAGGAACTCAGGGCAGGAACCTGGAGGCAGGAGCTGAAGCACAAGCCATGGAGAAATGCTATTTACTGGCTTGCTCCCCTGGCTCATGCCCAGCCTCCCCTCTTATAAGGTACACAACAACCTGCCCAGGGAGGCACCACCAATAGTGGGCTGGGCCCTCCCACATTGCTCAACAATCAAGACAATACTCCAGAGATGTGGCCACATCAACTTGACACCCTCAACCCAGGTGTGTCAAGTTGATACTAAAGCTATCCAGCAAAATTGACCCCTTGTCAACTTGACACACAAAACACATCACTATTAAACCACCACCTTTCCAGTTCTCGTCCCCAACTTATGATGTTAACAGTAATCACAACCTCTGCTTCCTTGTTTCTGTCCTCCTTATTGTCTTGCCCTTGTTCCCCCCTCACTTTGGGGTTGGGTCCACAAATGGGTCTCTATTATTTTTCTTGTGTTTACGTCATACACCTTGTCACCCTTTTCTTTTACTTGTAGGACTATTAAAGGATTAGTTTGTTTACTTTCCATAAACTGCTACAGTCAATGATAACACAGTTTGGGTAAATTGTTGAAAACTTACGCCTTGGTTCCTTTCTAAGGTATGTGTAATATAACTTAGGCACTATAGGTCAAAACATAAAAATTTAAAAACAAAAAGAGGGAGGTGGTTATATCCTTCTGGTTTACAAATGGAAAACTCTGTATTCCAAACCTTTTGATAAATTTCAATTTTGAGATCTTGAAACTAACAATGGGGGGAGATTTATATTTTCCCACTGGTAAAAACACCAACATAAATGCCTGAAAAACGTACAACTTTTGGCTGTGCAGAATGGACTGGGAAATGCCACAAGAGGGCTGACCCATCTGACAGTAAAAAAAGAGGAAACCTCAGATTGCCTCAGTCACAGACACTGAGCGATCTCTCGAATTCTGATTTGGATCATGGTTTATAACGTGTCCTAATGAAGTTTTATAACCTTCCAGAGGCTGAGAAACCCTCCTACCTAGCCCTTTTATAAGGAAAAAAAAACACATGAAGGGGATAAATCAGTCCCTAATTGTAAATTAGACTCCTTTATGTCATGTTATCTGCTTTTTTTTTTTAATTTTATTTATTTATTTTTTTATGTAGTGAATGTACTGTCTGCATGTCAGGTCTGTGCACCGTGTCCGTGCGAATGCGCGGAGGTCCAGAAGCAGGGTCTCGGATTCCCTGGAAAACGGAGTTCGTCCTGGAACCTGGAGTTACAGAAGGTTATCAGCCGCCATGTGGGTGCTGGGATCTAACACCTAGGGCCTCCTGCAAGAGCGTTGGCGCTCTTAACCGCTAAGGATCCTCTCTCAGCCCCTCTTTATTAATTATTATTTTTGTATGTTGTTGTTGTTTTTTTTTTTTTTTTTTTTTTTTTTGGTCTTTCTTGAGACAAGGTCTCCCTGAGCACCGCTGTCCTGGAACTTCACTATGTAGACCAAGCTGCCTTGACTCACAAAGATCCGCCTGACTCTCCTCACAAGTGCTAGGATTAAAAGGCGTGTGCCACCAACGCCCGGCAGTCACTCTAAGGCCATATTCTTAGTAATACATATTGGTACTTTTTAAATTGGACATGGATAGGGCCTGATGAAAAGGAATAATTGTCGGTCATATTGAGGAAGCCAAATGTAATATTAAAGTACGTTCAATAAGCGGTGATACATAGGGAAGTGAGAGCGGCCAAAATATAGGGCGGAAAGGGGTGTACAGTACGCAGAAGAGACCTGATGACACTGCATATCACATGCGTGTGTAGTGATAAGTCAAAACTGCATGAACATAGGGGAGGGATTGTTGTGATGCATTATGTCCATGTCTAAGCCCCCAATAAGCGCTACCATAGTTACGCACTTATCAAGTGAGCGATAATCAGGTACGGCCATGGAATAAAGGTCCAGCGCTAGTCCGCTGCGTCTGTAGCAGAAGAACCTCCGTCACGTAAGCAATGAAAAAATGTTTTGAGACATCAATTGCTAATGTACAGTTGTCCTATGAAATGCCAGAGAGGTTACCAAAGGCAAATAAAAACAAGGAAGGAAAATATTGGTCTCCTTGAGTCAAGCAAGACTCCCTCCATCAGCAACAGTGTACACCTCAACTGTCTGGAAGNTAAGACTGTACAACTTTAAAAGCCCCACCGTCCTTTAAAAAAAATCCAAAACACTTTTAAAAGTCACAGTCTGTTAAAAGTCTTAAATGTCGGCTGCTGTAAAATCCAAAACATATACCATCTTATTTCAAAAGAAGGGAAAAAAATTAGAGCACATCAACAAAAACCTAAAAGTCCAGCAAAGTACGTCAAGCTGGACACCTGGGAGCACTCATGATCTTTCTGGGCTCCATAAGGGTTTCGGCAGCTTCCCTCTCTGACTCTGCTGTCTGTCAGCACACAGCTCATCTCGGAAGGACTCAGAGGCCCAACTCCATTTCACAAATCATCTGCTTGCTGCTCTTGTAGTGTGTCTGTCCACATGGTCCGGCATGTCCAAAAAGCAGGGGTCGACCACTGAAACTGAGGCAGCACTTCACAAATGACCTCTTCTGACGTCTTGCGTTGGGCAAAGCTCAGCATTCTCCCATCATGACCCCTGGCAATCCTATGGGTTCTTCACTGCACAAGGTGCACTTACACCAATGGTCTTTTCTTGACCTCTCACAGTGCTAAGCCTTTGGCTGCTCTCTGTGATCCTCTCAAATTTCAACACCAAAATATATTAGGAGACTTCTTTATCAAATCCTGCTTCTTGGCTTGACGACATGGAGGCTCAGGCCCCTTCTGGAACATAGCTTATTACTTGTGCTGACCCTGGAAGAAAAATTTCTTTCCCAGAAGATTTCCCACAGTGATGTAGTCTCTTTTATTACTGCAGCTTGAATTTTCAGCCCCAGGTCTGACCAGCATAATTGTCCCAGTAAAGCAAAGATTTCAATTCAGTTTTGATCTGGTCTCATTGTTCTTTACAGCATGATTCTTCAGCCCAGTGACCAAAGCCCATGATTAAACAGTCCTGATGGTCTCTGCTTCCTTTGAAAACTTAGAAACTTCACAAGCCAGGACTCCTATCATTCTACATCTCCTTCAGCAAAAACTGCTCCAGAGCTCCACAGCAATGATCTTTAGGTTTCAATGATCTTCCCAGCCCAGAAGATCCAAATGTTTCCACAATCTTTCCCCAAACCATCAAGGTCAGGTCTGTCACAGCAATAGTTTCACTCTCTGGTACCAAATTTCTGTTTTAGTTTGTCTTCCATTGCTGTGACAAAACAACTCTGACTGACACCCAACTTGGGGAGGAAGGGGTTTATTATGCTCATCTTCTCTGGGTCACAGATCCCATCACTCAGAGACCCAAAGCAGAACTCAGGTCAGGAAACTGCGAGGGATGAAGCTGAAGCACAGACCACTGAGGAGGATGTGTTTACTGCTTTGCTCCCTGGCGCCATGCCAGGGCCTGCTTTCTTATAAGTTACACAAAACTTGCCACAGCAGGTGGCACCACCATAGTGGGATGGGACCTCCACATTGCCAACAATCAAGACAATACTCCATGATGTGGCCACCAGGCCAGTTCCAACTGGAGTCTATTCCCCATTAGGTCCCTCAACCCAGGTGCTGTCAACGTTGACACTAAAGCTATACAAAGTACACACTCCACACATGAAGTCAAAATTACAAAATCTGAAAATAAACTATATTAACCAAAGACGTGTGAAGTTTCCCACACCGTCGTTTTTCCTATCTTCGTTATCAACCAAAGTTTGTTGAAGGTCCATTTCAGTTTCACTTCCTACGTTTTATATAACTTTCCATAGTTTTGGGCTGCAATTTTTTCTATCTTTCAGGTTTTGTGTTATAGTCTAATCAGTGTTTATTTTTTTAATTTTTTTATATTCTATTAATATGCTCATTCAAAGTGCCTTTGATGAATGGGGGTTCGATGGTCTCGATGAGATCCCCTTGGAGCTGAGGTTCTCCTGATTGATTAGCGCTCGTGACCGCCATTGAGTGCTTAGAGTCATTCCGTACAACAGTCTGAGGTTCCATCCATTTGATGCGGTCGTTCGATCTTCTTAACCGAGCTATGGGCCATCTTCTCAGCCCCTGTACGGTCTTGATATTTCTTTTTTGTAGAGAGTGAGAGGTAGGGTTATTTAATTTTTTTCTTGTACAAATGGTGACCAGGTTTTGCCAAACACTGTCTGAAGATGCTATCTTTCCTCCATTGAGCTTTTTTTTGTGGCCCCTTTCATAAATTGAGGTGGATTGAAGTTATATGAGTCAAGTTTGGATTCTTCAGTTTTTTCCATTGGGTCAATGGGATTTTTTTTTTTTTTTTTTATTGCCAGGCCAGGCTGCTCTTTTATGACTTATAGCTTGTAATATAACTGAAGTCTGTAAAGTAATGCCCCTGTAATTGCAATTTTTACTCAGGGGTTGTTTTTAGCTATTTGTGGTCTTTTTCTTTTTTTTTTTTCCATATGAGAATTTTAAGATTTTTTTTTTTCCCAAGTCTGTGTTACAGAAAGCTCATGAGGATTTTTGTTGGATTTGCATTGAATCTGTAAATTAATTTGAGTGTAGAAATGGACTATTTTTCACTATATTAAACTTTTCCAATCATGACATCGGGAGGTTCTTATCATCTTTTTTGTATGTCATTTCTTCTTTTTTTAATATTTATTAATTTTGTTCATTTATTTATGTGTATTGATTGGTATTTCTTTTTGATAGTTGTAAGTGCACATTGTTGAATGAATGCCCATCGGAGGTCAGAATGAGGGGTCAGTATACCCTGAACTGGAGTTAGGGACATTGGTTGTAGCCACCATGTGGGTGCTGGGATTCACGTGGGTCTTTTGCTAAGAGCAGACAGTGCCTCTTAACCACTAGCCACCTGGTCCCGACCCTTTGATGTCATTTTCATCTCTTTCTTCAGGGGTTAAAATTTTTTTGTTTATAGAGTTCTTGGTTGTCTTTGGTTTAGGTTTTTACCTAGGCTATTTTATTTTTATTTTATTTTTATTTTTGAGGCTATTTTTTTTTTTGTTTGGAAGTCTTTATTTTATTCCTTTTCAGTTGCTTTTGTTGGTTTTTGTAAGAGAAAGGCTACTGATTTTTTTTCTTGAGTTTATTTTTCATTTCTATACATTTCTCTTTTTTTTATTGTTTTTAATGTTTTTTTTTTTTTTTTGGTGGAGTTTTAGCAATCCTTTAGGTAAACTATCAATCATCTGCAAAACAAGTATAGTTTTAACTTCCTCTTTTCCAATTTAGTCTCCTTTAATATTTTGCTTTTTTACCTTATTGCCCTAGCAAGTATTTCAAGCTACTAATATTTGAAGAGGAGTGGATATAGTGGACAGCCCTTGTCATGTTCCTGCCTTTAAGGTACAGCTTTCCACTTTTCTCCATTTAAGAGATAGATTGCTTTGGGTGGTTCTGCTATATACGCCTTGACATTGCTGAAAATTATGATCCCTCGCAGCCACAATTCCCTCTAGGCACTTTTAAGCTATGACAGGATGCGGTTTTGTTGAAAACTTTTTCTGCATTGATTGAGATGATCATGTGGTTTTTTGTCTGTCAGTCCATTAAGTGTTTTTTATGATATTATTGATTTATTGAATCCCGCATCTCTGGTATGAATACAAATTGGTCATGATGGAATGAATCGTCTTTTGATGTGGGTCTGTATGCGATTTGCAAGGATTTTGTTGAGATTTTTGCATCTGGGTTCATTAATGATATGGGTCTCTTAGTTTTTCTTTCTTGTTTGTTGTCTTTGCCCTGGTTTTGGTATTAGAGTGGATGCTGGCTTCATAGAAGGAATTTGGGATTTTTTTCCCTCTGTATCCTTCTGAAAAGTTTGAGTAGTAAAACCTCATTAAATGTTTTATAGAATTCTATCTGGGCCTGGGTTCTTTTTAGTTGGGAGGCTTTTTATTACATCTTCAATTTCCCTAAGTATTATGGGTCTGTTTAAGCTGTCAGTCTCTTCTTGTTAAGCTTTGGTGAATCCGCAGGTTTCAGATATTCATCCAATTCTCTTAGGTTTTCAAAATTTAGTACAGGATAGGTTTTTGAAGTATTCTCATATGATTATCTGGATCTTTTCTTCTGTTTTTTTTTTTTTTTTTTTTTTTTTTGTTTCTGTTCTTTGATTTGAGTTTGCTTCCTTCTTTCTTCAGTTAACTGGGCTAGAGTTCTGTCTATTTTGTTTATCTTTTCAAAACAACCCACTTTTTGGATTCATTCATTTCATTTTCTTTTTTTCTATTTTATTGATTTCTGCTCTGATTTTTGTTATTTCTTCATATTGTTTGGTTTAGGTTCATTTTGTTGTTGTCTCTCAAGTGTTTTAGCATAGAATTAGATCTTATTTGTTCTCTTTCTGCTTTTTTTTTTAATTTTATTTATTTTTTGTTATGTATGAATGTACTTGTCTGTCATGTTAGGTCTGTGACCCGTGTCGTGCAATGCGCGGAGGTCAGAAGGGTCTCGGATTTCCCTGGAAACTGGAGTTCTCCTGGAATTGGAGTTACAGACGGTTCTCAGCCGCCATGTGGGTGCTGGGATTCAACCAGGGTCCTCTGCAAGAGCAGTCAGCACTCTTAACCGCTAGGCTACTTCTCAGCCCCCTCTTTCTGCTTTTTTAATGAGGGCACTTAGGATATAAATTTCCTTCTTGTGGGAAAACTTAGTTAAGATGGGCTGCATTCTAAGCCAATGGGACCCCCCTGGCCACACCCATGGGGTGGGGTGTAGTGACGAAAAGGTTTAGGATTTGGTCCTGAGAGTTGAGTCATGCTGGATATTTGACCAGACATCTTGAAATAAAATCTCTCTGCATTTGGACCTTAACATTCATCCAAGTGGTGTGCCTTCCTACACGTGTACAAAGCCACAAGCTCTCAGACCACTGTCCCATCCACTGAAACCAGCAGGAAAGGTGGCTCCACCACAACAGATAGACATCAGGAGAGAGAGAACAAAGAGTAGAAAAAGGCAAGATTTAGGGGTATGCATACCTAAGTTAAGGTTTCCTCCTGCCCCACATACGGGCGCCATTTGTGGGTAGCCCACTGAGGTTTGTGGTGGGGTCCATCTAATCCCAGGATGATCCTGCAGGGTTCTGGTTTGGCTTGGAGAGAGTGTTCCATTGTCTCCAGGCATATGTCTCCTGGCATGGTCACTCTTGCAGGCTATAAAAGCCAGTGACTAGCTGGGTGTGGTGGCGCATGCCTTTAATCCTAGCACTTGGGAGGCAGAGGCAGGCGGATCTCTGTGAGTTCAAGGCCAGACTGGTCTACAGAGTTGAGTTCCAGGACAGTCAGAGCTAAAGGGAGACCCCGGTCTCAAAAGACAAAAAAAAAAAAAAAAAAAAAAAAAAAAAAAAAAAGCCAGTGACTCCAAGGATGAGTTTAATATCAAGGTTTAGCAGCCATGCTTGGCCTTGAAACCATTTTTCATAATTTTCAGGTCTGAAAAATTTCGGTTTACCCCCCCCCTCCCCCCCCCGAAAAGACTCATCCTCCTACTGTGAAAAACCTTTCTACTTCTCCAAGTTCAGCTCCAATCTTAACTTGTTCATATGTAAATTTTCTCCAGGTAGCTCTCCTAGACCTGAGCCCACTTCTTTATGATGCAAATTAAGGCTTTTCAAGGGAACCACCCTACCAAGGGCAGCTTTTTCCAGATAATTTTAAACCTTGGCTACTTGATACCTTTTTCTTAAATTTTGCCTTTTATTGCTCTCTTGTCTTCTTGTGGGTTTCTTTCATAACTATTTCTAAAATCTAACTCTTCTTACCTAAAACCTGCCGGCTATTTGTAGATCCAAAATTGAGATTTAGCTAGTTGTATCACTTAAGTAATTCAAATCCATTTAGCCATGCTTAACTTGAAGTGTAATATTTTTACTTAACCCTGGGTACCCTAGATATCTTTTGGATAAATATATGTGCACAGTTAAAATTAATTGGTTGATTTAATTTTATCTTGCTCTTTTTAAATTGTTTCACCTTAAAGATCTCTTCTCACAGAATTCTTGATCACACGTGGTTTGAGCTCTGGCACCATCAGCCTGCCTGCTGTGCATGCATACCAGCTGCTGGACTGAGCACGTGGTATCTAAATCATGCCCTTTAAAGTTTGATTTTAGGTAACATTCTTTTGATTTCAGCATTTTGGAAACAAAGTAGATGGATTTCTAGAAGAGTTTACAGGCCTTGGTGTTCTAACAAAACAAACTTGCTCTGATAAATTGTCTTTTTTTCAGGACCTTTTTTCAGGACCATTAGTAAAAACATGAATTGATATTTTGGTTCGATTTAAATGAATAAAACTGTTTTATGTTTCTTTAAGCCCATCTTCAAGCTGTGTGTATGTATAAGTGAATGCAAGTTATTGCTTTTAATTCATTATAATCCTACAGGTTTAAGTCTAATTAGGAACTGACTGTGAACAAACATAGATTCAACACATAAAGAATGTTTGTTTTATACCCCTTAGTCTTAACAATTTTTAATTGTGTTTATAGTATGCATTTTATTCAGTTTAGGTAATTATTGTAGATTATTTTTAGTAATTGTTATTAATTAATATATTTAATAAATATTAATTATTAATATTATAAATTTCAGTCTAATGATAAATTGTTCGTTGTTGTTGACTATATTGACAATTATTATTCATAATAATTATTAATGTTTGTTGTGACTAATAATGGTAATAATAATTATTGTATAATTAATAATAATTAATAATGGTTTTAATTGTTATGATTATTGTTGTAATTATGGATAATTATTATTCTTTCCAAAGTCTTAATAATAAGACAAGATGGATAGTTCCAAAACTACAAACAACTTTGGCCTGTCTACTATTGGGTACCCTCCTCAATCTTTAGATTTGTAAATAGCATAGGGATAGTTAGACTTAGACTAGGGACAGCTTAGGCATAGTTAACCAGAAGGGACAGGATAGGGAAAGACTAGTAGACTTTAGGTATAGTTCATTGAAGGCAAATTGTTGGGAATGGGCCTAAGAGGTGGCATATGGATCTCAGCTGTGTGTTACTAGGACATTTATTCTAATTATGTAAAAATAACCCTATAACAAATTATAAAAATCTCATGTTTCTTATTGAACATCAAACAGTATGTGATTTCCTCTCTTGCAGGTGAAACTATCTTTCGTATGTATGTATGTAATGTTGTATGTGTATATTGTATGTGTGTAATGTGTACACGTGTGATGGATGTTGTACTTGTGTTCTAAGTATATTTTTTAATGTTAACAGCCAGATACCAGCAAAAACACATTGCCTCTGAGTTGGAACGTGCCCTTCCTTCTCAAGACACAAATTTATATTAAACAGCCAACACCTAATTCAGTTTCAACAAAGGTTATGGTTATCTATTAAAATTTTAAAATAATGGATCTCTACTGCACCTACTGGTTATGCCTTTCAACATCTAAAACAAAGATGCAACCAGGTTTTATACTGTGCAACAGTGGCAGCCATGTGTCTATATATATCCCAAATCTAATTGGCTATTTGCTCTCTCCTTGGAGGAATAATTCATGGCTGATGCCACAAGCTTATGTCCTCTAGTAGTTAGGAGATGATATAAGCCACAGTAAGAACTTGTCACCCTTTATAGAGAAGCCACAGTTTGTGGATTAGCATACCATCCAAACATCTGTGTCTCTGCTCACAGCTTAGCTTGTCATAATAATTAGTACTGTTTAAATGCCTGTACATCTAATTGCTTGTGCTTTGTTAATAGGATTAAAAAGGTACCCCTGGATAAGCTGTCAACCCACGAAAGGAAACAATTTGAACAGACTAGAGTCCAATTTGAACAGACTAGAGTCCAAAATGACACCTCCAGAGAAAATAGACCGTTTTGCTTCTCACCCACTTGTGCCCCTTTCCCAAAGCCTAGGGAAAAACTTGCGGAAGAGGAGGCATGGTAGAACGTAAGGGCGGCGGAGATTGGCGTGAATTGTGAGACTACAGCAATATAGACTGTACTCTTATTTGATCAACATTCTCGTGCATACAGGCTTCTCCAATTGGACTAGGGGAACCTTGGGTTGTTCCAAAATTTGGACATAGGTACTTGCTAATTGGTTTTACATGAATGTTACTTACATTCATTGCTTATGCTTGACAATTAGCTCACTTGATGGTTGGGTTTTTTTTTTTTTTTGGATATTAATTGTCCTTAGTGTGAAAATGAAGTTTCAGGTCTGACCTTCCCCCCACTGCCTAGCACTTGAAACAGGCTTGAGCAGCTGGCTATTCAAAACTCAGTTTCCTTTGTGTTGTTAGCCTCGCCCATGTGCTCCCCTGCCTCTCAGAAAAATTAAAAAAAACAAAATTAAGAGGGTGAGATGTGGGAAAACTTAGTTAAGATGGGTTGCATTCTAAGCCAATGGGACCTCCCTGGCCACACTCATGGGGTGGGGTGTAGTGACAAAAATGTTTAGGATTTGTTCCTGAGATTTGAGTCATGCTGGATATTTAACCAGACATCTTGAAATAAAATCTCTCTCTGCATTTGGACCTTAACAGGCATCCACGTGGTGTGCTTTCCTGCACGTGTTTCCCACATGGATCGACCTGGGATTAGGTGGGACCCCACCACAAACCTCAGTGGGCTAGCCACAACCTCTTAGTACTGACGTTAATATATCCCACAGGTTTTGTTGTGTCATATTGTCATTTTCGTTTAATTCCAGGAATGCTTTTATTTCATTCCTTATTTCTTCCCTGACCCACTCATTATTCAGGATTGTGTTGTTTAGTCTCTATGTGTTCTTATAGTTAGAAGAGCTTACTCTGATATTAATATTGAGCTTTATTGCACTGTGGTCTGATAGAATGCATGGAATAATTTCAATCCTTTTGTATTCGTTGACATTTCTTTTGTGTCCTAGTATGTGGTCAATTTTGGAGAATGTTACATGGGGCTCTGAGAAGAAAGTATATTCTCTGGTGTTTGGGTGGAATAATCTGTAGATATCTGTGAGGTCCATTTGTTGTATTATATTGTTCAGTTCTGATCTCTCTCTATTTTTTGTCCAGTTGACCTATCTAAGGGACTCAGTGGGGTATTGAAGTTCCCTAACTATTAGCATGCTGGGATTAATCTGTGTCTTGAGGTCCTGAAGTATTGTGTTTATAAAACTCGGTGCACCAGAGTTTGGTGCATAAACATTTAAGATTATGAAATATTCCTGGTTAATTGTTCCATTGATAAGGATATAATGGCCCTGTTTGTCTTTTCTGATTAATTTTACTCTGAGGTCTATTTTGTCTGATATTAGAATAATCACTCCTGCTTGCTTTTTGGTACCATTTGCTTGGAATATTTTTTCCATCCTTTCACTCTAAGGTGGTTTCTGTCCTTGAGGGTGAGATGGGTTTCTTGTAGGCAGCATATAGATAGATTCTGTTTCCTAATCCATTCTCCCAGTCTATATGTTTTTATTGGGGAGTTTAGACCATTAATATTTAAGGTTATTATTGAGATATGTGTGTTGTTTCCTGTCAACTTATTTTTTGTTTTCATTCTTGGTCTAGGTATTTATTTACTCTGTTATGCTTTTGTTAATTTCTCTCTTGGGTTGCTTAAGGATAGTTGCTCCTTTTTTTCTGTTCTTTGAATTGCTTTGAGTATTTTCTGAAGTGTTGATTTTTTTGACATGTGTTCTTTCATTTTGTTTATGTCATGAAATATTTTTCTTTCTCCTTCAACTATGATTGACATTTCTTCTGGGTATAGTAATCTGGGTTGACATCTAAAGTCATTTAGCACTGGGGATACTTTGGCCTGTTCTGACTTTCATAGTTTGCACTGAGACGTCAGCTGCGATTCTGATGGGTTTCCCCTTATATGTAACTTGTTTTTCTCTTGTGGCTTTCAGTATTTTGTTCATGTTTTGAGAATCTAGTGTTTTAACTATGATATGGCATGGGGAATTTCTTTTCTGGTCCTGTCTATTTGGTGTTCTATGTGCTTCTTGTATTTGTATGGGTTTGTCTTATTTCAGTTTGGGGAAATTTTCTTCTACTATTCTGTTGAAGATCTGATCAATACCATTCTCTTGGGATTCTTCTCCTTCCTCTATCCCTATGATGCAGAGGTTTGGTCTTTTCATGGTGTTCCACATTTCCTGGTTGTTCCACTCTTGTGTTTTTTTTTTTTTTAATTTTTCATAATCTTTACTTGAGGTTTCTTGCTGCACTGTGTTATCCTGTAGGTCAGATATTCTTTTTTCTGCTTCATCCATTCTGCTTCTGAGGATTTTTCCCACCCTTTCCTATTGATTGGATGAATGTTCAATATCATTTTTCATTTCATCTTGTGATTTCTTCAGTATTTCCACTTCCTTTGGAACTTTTCATTCTCTTCTTGTAGCTCCTTGCTTCACTGGTCAGTTTCTTTTTTCCTCTCAGCCTGAGATCTTTTCAGTGTTTTCACTTCCTTCCAGACTTTGTCATTCTCTCCCTCTAGTTCTTTTCAGAGTTTGTCAATCTCTCCCTTTAGTTCTTTCCGGAATTTATCATTCTTTCCTTCTAGTTCCTTCATGAGTTTTTCATTCTCTCCCTTTAGTTCTCTGATTTGTTCTTTATAGTCTTTGAATATGTCTACAATTGTTTTTCGAATGTTAGTGTCTTGGTTTCCTTTCAGGGAGATCTTGTCGTGGGATGTTCTACAGGACTGGTTGAGTTTGGTGGGGATTTATTAGGAGCTTTTCCCTTATTGTTGTTTTTCTGTTGTGTCTTTGGCATGTGTATTTGTTTTTTGTTTTTCCCCTTTGTTTATTTGGCTTCTGTTACTAATATCAAATGTTAATATGGAGGACTGGTTGGTCACTCAGTTTGCTTCCTGCTGGTTTCTTCCTCAGCTTTGGCTGTGCAGCCAAGAATCACTGACACTGCTGGATCATCCCAACTACAGTAAATCACAGCATCAGCAGTTTATACTTTCCACCACAGTACCAGTAGCTTGTGCCGGGGGGTGGGGAGTGGTGGTGGTGGTGGTGGCTTACTCCTTTGGCCTGAGTGCCAGACCCCACCTGGGCAATGAGTGTGTGTGCCACTGGCTGTCCTTCTAGCCACACATATAATTCCTCTCTCTGGCTCTAGTGATGGGTGACAGATGCCCGCCTGGGGTGGGCAGCAGCAAGCCTGTATGCCAGACACCCACTTGGGTGATGAGTGTGTGCCTATATAGACTTTCTAAGTGGATTTTGCATTATGGGATATACATGAGGCTTTAGGGACCATGATGGAATATCACACTTTAGATATGTATTTGAGTGTCAAGTTGACAAGGGATAGATCAGAATGTGGTGTTAGTTTTGCAGGCATGTAAAATGCATGACTGATAAGGGCATGGAAGTTTGTATCAACGTTCTAAGAAGCAACTGTGGCTAGATAATGTGTAGCAGGGTTGGACTCCATGCATGAAGTTCCTAAGTGGGTTGTATATGAATCTATGAAGAAGATGATTGCGTTCCTTAAGAAGACCCCAAATAAACTCAAGTTTTTACTCACCAGGTATTCAGTCATAATTAGAAGAAGTGTAACCATTACATGCAGCAGTTTGCCCTCTATTCTGTATTGCTTTGTGGGCTCTGTTTATACATCCTTATCTAAAAATCATCTGTTATTACCACTGTGGTCTCCCCTCTCTGGGATAGGATCTTGCACTATTTTATTTTTGCTAACTTTATCTTTATCACTTTAGTGTCTAACTCATAAATTCTCTTCTTAAAACTTAACTTGCATTTCTCCCTGATTTCGGTTTCAATCCATCACTTAGAAAGTTAAAAGGGCTGATTAATTTCTTTTATTGTGGCTTCACTCATATTTGTTCCCTGTTGGAGAAGAACCCCTTTCACAATGGGGCATCTAAATAAATGTTTTAACTGGACGATTTTATTATTATTTTAGCAAACTCTTTATAATTACTTTAATTGTTATTATCTTGTATTATTTTGGTCTTGGTAGATTGTCTCCTGGGCTGCTGGAAAAGGGTCCCAACTCTGAACCCTTTTGTAGGGGGTGGCTATCTGGGTGAAGCCACCCTTTGCCTTTGCAGCTGGTGACCGGCAGATTGGGTGTGGTGCCTCTGTGGCTTTGTGCAGGCCGGCTCCTGAGGCACAGGAACCTGGAAGTAGCTCCAGGCAGGTACTGGGGTACAGGATAAGTCAGGCATATATCCCCCCCACCTGCCACCAACTGGAAATGGAGAGAGAGTATCCAAGTGGACTTTTTTTTTTGGAGAACCTTCAGAACAGGACGAGAAGAGTGACTTAGGCTTCCAATATCCAATATATAAACAAAATTGAAAGCCTGAAACCTAGACAAGTCAATGCTCCATAAACAAGGAGGAGGAAAAAGAAAAGCATCGGAAGGAGGCAAGCAAAACCATCCTCTAACATAGTTAAAAGACATTTGTGATTTGAATCACAAAAGGGAAACCCACATGCCAGGGACACGACGAAGGGACAACATGGGAAAGGCACAGGATAATCCTGCACCAGGCTCTACCATACCTTTAGGAGATAGCTACAATGGGATCCCCCTGGAGGTGACCCAAGGAACAGATCTTAGATGAATAATTGCAGACCTATACAGAGAAATTAAAGAAAATAAAGAAGAATTCAGAGAACCAAAGAGAGAGAGAATAAAAATCTCGAAAAGGACCTAGAGGGATACAATGACAAACTTCGGAAAGAACTAAAGGAAAAGATTGACAATCTCCAGAAAGAACTAGAGGGAGAAAAAAAAATCTCTGAAAGGAAGTAGAAACACCGATAAAGGAAGCCAACCAACGAAGTAAGGAGCACCAAGAAGAGATTGAGACGCTCAGAAAGGAAATGGAAATACTAAAGAAAACACAGGATGAAACGAAAAAGGAAATAGAACACTCATCCAATCAAGAAGAAAGGAAAGGAAAAAGCCTCAGAAGTAGAATGGAGGAAGCAGAACAAAGAATATCAGATCTGGAAGATAACACAGAGCAACTAAAAAGCTCAAATAAAGAGAAAAATTTAAAAATAACAAAAGTGTAACAACCAGGAAATATGGGACACTATGAAAGAGCAAACTGCGGGCGTGGTGGTGCACACGCCTTTAATCCTAGCACTTGGACAGAGGCAGGCGGATCTTTGTGAGTTCAAGGCCAGCCTGGTCTACAGAGTGAGTTCCAGGACAGCTGGGGCTACAGGGCAGACCCCCGTCTCGAAAAGACCAAAAAAAAAAAAAAAAAAAAAAAAAAAAGAAAAGATCAAACCTCTGCATCATAGGAATAGAGGAAGGAGAAGAATCTCAAGAGAATAGTATCGTTCAGATCTTCAACAGAATAATAGATGAAAATTTCCCCAAACTATTTTTGTCTTGATCCTTCACATTAAAATTCACCTATTAATACATTGAATATATATGGAAAAAAGAGGTGAATTACTTGAGTGAATTAGAGCTTGTATCTGGGAATTGTATTTCAACTGAAGTACATAGTACATCTAAAGTTTGCCATTCACCAACAGGTAGAATGCTAACATCCACAGCAATTAAGAGACTGACTGGGAGTTCTGCTAATGGAAATAACAATAACTCCTGTGCTTGAATACTACATTTTAATAGTTCTTTGATTTTGAAAACTCAACATTTCTTTTGGTAAAAAGTAAGATTGATAATACAAATAGGTCCAAATAATGATACTTTAGGACTTTTTGTCTTTTTGAGACAGGGTCTCCCTATAAGGACTTTTTGTCTATATGATAGTATGAAAATGACATAGATTCAGTAGAAACTACAGTTCAAAATTTGGGGGGGGGGCTCTTTTTGATACAGGGTCTCCCTGCAGTATCAGTTGTCCTGGAACTCACTTTGTAGCCCAGGTTGGCCTTGAACTCACAGAGATCTGCCTGCCTCTGCCTCCTAAGTGCAGGGATTAAAGGAGTGCACCACCACACCCAGCTGCACTTCAGATTTTGAATTTTGATATTTTCCTGGACCAGCGATACTCATGGTAAGAAAAATACTGTGCATGGTGAGAACACAGAGAAATCTGTAGGTTCTTCCATAAAATTTCTGAAACACTTAGATTAGTAGCATTTCACCTAGACAAACTTAAGGAAGGCTGTGTATCTCTTTTGACTTGACAGTGCTTCCTATTTCTGTGTGACACTGATCCTGGGGAGATATAACAAATGTTTACTTACCACAGATAGGGAACCAATGACAGTCCCAAGTAGGATACCATCAAAGTCCAGTTTGGTGACCCAATGAGTTTATTAGGGTTGCTTACAGGAATATGAGTGAGACGATTTATAGGAGCATAAATGACTGAAAGACATCCCCCAAGCCCACTCAGCATGGTGAGAGCTCAATAAAGCTGAGAAGCCAAGGGGACACTGCATAACCTGCAGGCAGCTCAGCACTTTAAACGGTGGCTTTTCCAGGCAGCTCAGGTGATCTAAGCCTCTTCCAGGCATCACGGCTTGTCTCTGCTTCTTCTAGGTGGATCTGCTTGTTTTAGAGTCTCAGCAGTCTGTACTGCTTATATATGCTTGGGAAGGAAAGGGCCTAGTGAATCTGGTCAGTTTTAGAGGCTTCTTGAAGCTTTTGAGTTATTTACTTTCTGAGCTTAAGAAATTTCCCTCCAAGATGGGATGCTTTATATAGGAGAAAATTGCTACATAACAAACTATATAGCTGTTTCTGTGTTGGAAATATAGACGCCATCAGAGAAATCTAATTATTTATTGTGAAAAAGCAAAATTTATACTTGGGCATGGCTAAAAAGACAGGAATGACTTTATTCAAGATTATTGCAAGAGTATGTAGAGACCAGAACTAAAGTCTAAATTTAACTGTGTTGAAATAAAAGGAGAGAGAATTTTTAAAGGGAATGGAGTCTTGAAGGTAGGCTGAAGGGGCGATACAAACTTCCTATGTTTGCTAACTGGTCTTATTGAAAAGAAAATTTTCTTCTATCTGAAATTTTCTTCTATTGCTGGGCATGGTGGTGCATGCCTTTTATCCCAGCACTCACCAAGCAGAGGCAAGCAGGTCTCTGTGAGTTCCAGGCCAGCTGGGGCTAAAGAGATACCTGTCTCAAAAAAGACCCCATTTTTTTCTTCTATCTTCAAGATAAGAAATTGTGTCACAACTAGAGAAAGCCAGCCCAGTGAAGTTAGGTTTCTATTCTCCCACAGAAAGCATAAGGGCCCTATCTTCTCTGTGTTTTGTGGAGATGGCTCCTAAGTCTATGTGACAAATGGTCTTGGGTTATAAAAAGGGTAGGAGAGATCCAGCTTGGCAGGCTCCCTATCCTTGGCTCCTGGCTCTCAGCTCCCAGGGGGTGAAATAGAACCCCACCCACCTACCCAGAGGCCTGTTCACCTCTACTACAGCTCCAGCTTGGCTTAGCCAGCTCCACTCCCAGAGCCCAGCACCTGCCCTGACTCCCAGCTCCTGGTCCTGGGAGCTCTGGCTCAGCCATCTTTGCTCCTGGCACCTGATGACCAGTTCCTGGGGTTTGAGACAGAGTCTTGCCTCTGCTCCAGCTCCCTGCCTCCAGCTCCCAGCTCTCAGCAGTCAAGACAAGGCCTGCCCACCCCCCAGAGGCCTGTGTCCCATAACTGCAGAGGCTATGGCTCCAGCTCCCAGCAGGTAAGCAAAAGCCCTGCACATCCACCCAGAGGCCAGACTCCTACATGAGAGATTACCCAGTAGATGAGACAGAATTCTGGAGGCCCATCTGGCTTGGCTCCAGTGATATTCTAGAATCCCAACCCATTAGCTAGGGAACACCTCAGGCCCCTCCTTCTGCTCTAAGCTATGCTTTCCTGTCCCTGGACCCATGTTCAAATGTTCATAACTATCCCCAGAGAACCAGTAGCTGTACCTCATATGGTATGGGGTATGGGGTTTAAGCCTGAGTGTTAAATGTCCTGGGCCTCTGGAGGAGCTCGAGATTAGGAGGGCAAGAACTATCTGGTTCCTTTAGTACAAAATCAAAAGTGAAAACCTGAAGCCTAGACCATCCAGTCTTTCACACCTAATAAGAAGACTTGAAGAAAACAAGCAAAGTCAGTTTTCAATCCATCGAAGATACACTTGAGTTTTGTAATGAAATACAAACAACAAAACAAATCCACATGCCAAAATCACAATGAAAAAACAAAAACACGAAAAACCCAAATAATAAGTCCCTGCTAAATACTAGCAATCCTGTAGCAGACTCTTACAATGAGGACTCCCTCGAAGTAACCCAGGACACAGATCTTAAGAGAATTATCATAAACGTAATCAAAGAATATAAGGAATTTAAATAACACAAAAACAAATCAAAGAACTTAAAGAAGATAGGGATAAACTAAAAGAAGATAATTGATAAACTTTGAAGTTAATTCACAAAAGAGATAGAAATTTTTTTTATTAATTTTATTTATTTCTGTATGTGTATGAATGTACTTTCTGCATGCAAGTTTGTGCACCCATGTCATGCAATGCTGCAGAGGTCAGAAGAGGGTGTCGGATTCCCCCGGAACTGGAGTTCTCCTGGAATTGGAGTTTCAGATGGTTCTCAGCTGTCATGTGGGTGCTGGGGATCGAACCCGGGTCCTCTGTAAGAGTGGTCGGTGCTCTTAACCACTAGGCCATCTCTCCAGCCTAGAGATAGAAACATTGAAGAAGATTCAGGCTGAGATGAAAAAGGAAGTAGACTACTCAGTAAGCCATTTGGACAGGATGGGAGAAAGCCTCAGTAGCAGAATGAATGAAGTAGAAATAAAATATCAAAACTGGAAGATAACATGGAAGAACTGGAAAGCTCAAGCAAAGATTATGAAAAATTGAAAAAAAAATATGGGAGTGGGCTAACCAGGAAATCTGGGACACCATGAAAAGACCAAGCCTATGCATCATAGGTATAGAGGAAGGAGAAGAATCTCAGGATAATGGTGGTCATCATATCTTCAATAGGATTATAGAAGAAAATTTCCTCTAATTGAAGAAAGACATACCCATACAAATATAAGAAGTACATACGACACCCAATAGGACTAGAAAACAAATTCCCCATGCCATATCACAGTAAAAACATTAGATCCTTAAAAGAAAGACAGAATACTAAAAGCTGCAAGAGAAAAGAATAGTCCCACACTAGTAGTAGAGGACTTCAATACCACACTGTATCCATTAGACAGGTCAACCAAACAAAGATTAAACAGAGAGACATCTGAACAGAGAGACAATGAACCATGTGACATACCACATGGACCTAACAGACATCTACAAAATATTCCACCCAAGCACCAAAGAATGTACTTTCTGTTCAGCACCTCATGGAACATTCTCCAAAATTGACCACATTCTGGGACACAGAACAAACCTCAACAAATACAAAAAAAATTAAAATAATTACATGTATTCTATCAGACCACAATTCAATAAAGCTTGATATGAACAGCAGCAGAAGCCCTAGTATCTACATGAACTCATGGAGCTAAACACCACACTCCTGAATAATGAATGGGTCAAGGGAGAAATAAAGAAATAAAAGTATTCCTGTAATTAAACTAAAAGGACAATACAACACAAAAAACCTATGGAACACTTTAAAAGCAGACCTAAGAGGGAAATTTATAGCTCTATTTGCTACATTTTTAAAAAACTCCAGAAGAACTTGCTAGAGCAATAAGGCAAAAAAGAGATTAAAGAGTAATTAATATGGAAAAGAGGAAGTTCCACATCCCATTTGTGATGATATGATTTTATTAAGGGATCCTTAAAAAACTCCACCAGAAAATCCTAGAAAACGATTAACGCTTGCAGCAAAAGTGGTGGATACACAAATTAACATTAAAAAATAACATGGCCTCTTTCACCAAGAGTAAGCAACAGGAGACAATCAATTCAAAGAGACCATTCCACTCACAATAGCCCCTCAAACAATAAAATATACTAGGAACAAAACCTAACACAGGACACCAAAGACTCTACAACAAAAAATTTTTAAACATTTAAAGAAAGAAATAATAAGACATCAGAGATGCGAAACCTCCCCTTGCTCAGAGAGTTGGAAAATTAAACATTGTAAAAATGTCCATTTTACCCAAACTCTTGTATGATTTATGCAATTCCAATAAAATCCCCAAGAGTTTTTTTTTTAAATTGAAAAAAAAGTCCTTAAATTCATTTGTGGAAAAAGAAAAGACCCGAATAGCCAAAAACAATCCTTGCAGCGAAAAGAGCACACAGGGCGGATCTCTAACCAGACTTCCAAACTATAACTACAGGGCTATGTAATAAAAACAGCATTGTTCCTGGCATATAACAACAGACCTGTTGACAAAAGGAACAAAACCAAGATCCAAATTAAGCACCATACAATTTCAAGCCACTCTCATAGTTTGACACAGGGGGCCAAGAAGACACAATGGAGAAAAACAGGTTTTTCTTCTTCAGGTTTGTTGGAAACTAGGATCACCACTTGCTAGAGAATGCCAAATTAAACCCACTACCTCTCGCCTGTACAAAGTCAACTCCAGAGGGATCAAAGACCTCAACTGCTGAAACCCAAACTCTTAAGGCAATAGAGAAACAATTGGCAGCAGCCTATCAAGACATAGGCATTAGGAAAGCTTCCTAAATCAGACAGCCAGACTAGCTGCAGAATTAAGGTGACAATTGAACAATGGGAACTCATCTATTAAATCAAAGCTTCTGTACAAAACGAAACAATCAAGGAAGTGAAGGAAATCCCCACAGAGTAGAGGAAACCTTTACCGCAGAAACATCTGACAATGCTGATTTCCCGAATATTATAAACTACTCAAAAACACAGAAGAAAAGAAAACAACGACCCACTCAACTAGATGGGAGCAAGAGTGAACAGAGAGAGCACTAATCACAAGTGCAGGGCAGCCATAGTGCCTGTATATCCCAAATCTAATTCGTATTGCTTCCCTTGGAGAAAAACCCATGGCTGATGCCACGAGCTTACATCTCTAGCAGGTTAGAGCGATGTAAAGACACAGTAAGACCCTTCATATTTTCAACAGGGGGAAGGCGAACAATGTAATTTCGTGGAATTAAACATATCCAAAACAGTGTCTATTGCAAAGACAACCTACCATAACTATTAGTGCTGCTTAAATATTTTTTAAATATATATCTAATTGCTTGTTCTTCGATTAGTAGGATCGAAAGGTTATCCTGGACAAAACTTGTCTCAGCCCAGAAAGGAAACAGCCAGAACTTGAAAACACAGATGTCCGTTAGAGTCCAAAATCGAGCCAGTCCGATGAAGTGACAGTTTTTCTCTCATCACCTCTGTGCCCCTTTTCTAAGCCTTAGGACACAACCTTGGGAATAGGGGGCGATGGTATGAATTAAGGGCGTGCGATTGGGGTGAAGGTGAAACTACAGCAATGTAGTCTGGACACTCATTTGGTCAAACTTGAATGAACAACACACCTGTCACCCCCCCACTGGATGGGTGGGGCTGTATGGGTTTGGGCACACACAGCCACTGCAGATAGGTTTGCATTAAGGAGGCTTGTGTACTCATGGATTATCACTTATTAGCTAAAAATGAAAAAAAAACTGAGAGAAGTGTGCAGGACAAGTTATGGCAGAATGCATGATCTGGGATGGGTGGGGGTGGGGGGGAGGGAAAGGGAAATAAGACTGAAAACTGAATATGGAAAATTGTTTGAAATGCACAAAGCATCAATAAAAAACTAATTTAAAAAAAAAAATAAAGGCCAAAAAAAAATGATAATGCATTGAAATATTGCATGGACAACAGTAAATCTGTGACTACTAGACTTTTCTTTAGGCTGAAAGGAAAAGAATTAAATGAGTCTACTCTTTAAAAAAAAAAAAAAATACAACGTGAGGAATTAGAGCGATGGCTGAGGACACCTTAAGAAGCTATTCAACATAGAAGCCGCGGTTGTGGTGGCATATGCTTTAATCCTAGCATCTGGGAGGCGAGGCGAGGCGGATCTTTGTGAGTTCAAAGGCCACAGCCTGGCTACAGAGATGGTTCCAGGGACAGCTGGGCTATAGGGAGGCCCTTTTTCGAAAAGACCCAAAAAAAAAAAAAAAAAAAAGTGTTTAACATCACTTAATCATTAAGGAAATGCAAATCAAAACACTTTTACGATACCATCTTACTCCAATAAGACTGGCTAGGACTAAAGCAAATCAATTGATACCAAGTGCTGGAGAGGTTTGTGGGGAAAAAGGAAACATCATCCACTGCTGGTGGGAATGTAAATCATACAGCCATATGGAAAGCAGTGTGCGAGAACCCATGGAAAACTTGAGAAATGAACTTGCCACCAACCCAGCCATTACCACTCCTGCGCATATACCCCAAGACTCACCCCACCCACAGAGATACATGCATGGCCATGTTTATTTCAGCTCTCTTCACAATAGCTAAGGAGCTGGATCCAACCCAAATGCCCTCAACTGATGAGTGGATTAGAGAAAATGTTCGCTACATTCTACACCAATGGAGTTCTATGCAGCAGTAAAGAAGAACAGCACGACATCAATGAACTTTTCAAAAAATGGCTGGATCGCTAGAGGACATTGCTGAGTGAAGTAACGCAGTCCCAGAAAAACAAACGACGATGGTATCCTCATCTGTGGATGCTAGTGCCAATTACCTAATTGTAAAGTATTTCTTGTACCGGCCCTTTGAGCTTTTGTCCAAGCAGTTGGGGAGTGATGCATATTCGGAACAAACAACACACAACAACAACAACAACACAAAAGGACTGCATCAAAGAACTGACTGAACAGTGAACTTCTGCTCAAAACAGTGAACTTCCACATGGAGAATATTGAGAAAGACTGAGAAAGAGATGAAAAAGCACGTTTGGCAGAATGTGCATGCGCTCTGGTGGTTGGGGGAATGGGGGGGACCTGGTCTAGATTTGATAAAAAAAAGAAACACAGATTGAAAAAAAAATATAAAAAAGCCAGACGAGACAGATAAGATAACCTACCAATGCAACGTAAAAGCACTTGAGAGACAGCAACAAAAAACAAAAAAATCCCAAAAAACCAAAAAAAAAAAAAAAACAAAAAACAAATCAACCAAAAGAAAAATGAAGAAACAAAGAGCAACAATACAAAGAATCAATCGACCTAAGAGCTGGTTCTTTGACACGGATAAACAAGATAGGATAGTTCTCTCTCCCAGTCAACCCAAAAGCAAAGAAGAGCATACTGCCAATGCCACCCAAACTTGCAGAGGTAAAGGGGAACAGTCAACACAACTCCAGTAATTGAAAAAGATCCCACGAGAATTATACTGAGATATTTTAAATATACCGACTGACCTCTATTAAATTTTCAAATCTAAGGAAAGATGAATATCTGAAATGCATGGAAATCACCAAAAGCAACCAAAGAAGAGCATCAGTGGCATTAACTAGACCCTAACATATCAGCAGGAAAAAGAAGAAAAAAATACTAAAAAAAAAAAAATCAAACTTAAAAAAAACCAAGTAAGCATTATCCTAGCATCTCGGGACGGCAGAGGCAGGCGGATCTTTTTGAGTTCAAGCCCAGCCTGACTACTACCGAGTGAGTTCGCAGACAGTGGGGCTCAGGGGACGACCTGCTCTCGAAAAAACAACAAAAACAAAAAAACAAACAAAAAAAAAACAGGTCCAGATTGGATTCACAGCAGACTTCTACACAGACATTAAGAGGAAACCCCTACAGCCATTATACGCCTCACAGCATTCCAAAAGCGAATAGAACACAGAGACCGGAAACTCTCGCCAAACACATTATCACTATCCTAATGACGACAAGCATTACACTCTAATACCAAAACCAAGGCCACAGATACAACCAAACAGGAAAACTATAGACCCATCTCCTTAAAGAAATAGTAGAGCACTAACATTGCCATCCCAATTAGTCCCTCCTCTCCGTTCAGCCACTTGTGATTAAACCCAACCATGCCACGGCGAGACACAACTCTTCAAAAGGAAGAGTTATTTAGCTTTGCATCGAATTTGACAGGTCCAGGGAATCAGAGGTCCATTGTGGTGGGAGGCCTAGTCGCTGGCTGCGGCTGGAGAAGCAAGCCGAGATTCACATCTCCCACCAATGCACGCACAAGGAAGGAGAAGAGACAGAAGAGAAGACGAACGAGCAGACCAAATCACCACCACGGGAGCGGAACCGTAAACAACCACCAACCATTCGCACGCCCGAACGCCCACACGCGAGCCGAGCCGCCCACCGACACCCACGAGAGAGAGGAGATGAGAGAGGAGCGCACAGACACGAGACAGAGCACAGAACAGTACGACTGGACGGCACCACAAGGCTTGTTAAGCTCACTAAGCCGCCCCCAATGACGTACTTCCTCTGCATGGTCACACATTCTAGACCTCCAAGAACAGTCGCCACCAACTGACGACAAATGTCTGAATACTTAAAAAAATACTATGGGGGACACTCTCATTCAAACCACACAGATGACAAACTTCCTTTCTTTCTTTCTTTGTTTCTTTCTTTGTTTCTTTCTTTGTTTCTTTCTTTGTTTCTTTCTTTGTTTCTTTCTTTCTTTCTTTCTTTCTTTCTTTCTTTCTTTCTTTCTTTCTTTCTTTTCTTTTCTTTTTTTCTTGGTCTTTTTGAGATGCAGTCTCCCTGTAGCCCCAGCTGGCCTGTAACTCACTGTGTTGTCCAGGCTTACCTTGAACTCATAGAGATCTGCCTGCTTCTGCCTCCCAAGTGCTGGGATTAAAGGTGTGCACCACCATGCTCAGCTTAGATGCAAAAATTCTTTTTTTTTGATGCAAAAATTCTTAACACAGTAATTCCAGACTGCATACAGGTACATATCAAAAAGTTCATCCAACATGACCAAGTCAGATTTATTACAGAGATGCAGGGATGGTTCATCATATGTAAATCAATAAATGTCATAAAGCACATAAATGGATTGAAAGACAAAAGCCACATGGTCATCTTAATTGATGCAGAAAAGGTCTTTGAGTGGGCTGGAGAGATGGCCTAGTGGTTAAGAGTGCTGACTGCTCTTGCAGAGGACCCGGGTTCAATCCCCACCACCCACATGGTGGCTGAGAACCATCTTTAACTCTAGTTCCAGGGGAATCTGATGCCCTCTTCTGACCTCTGTGGCATTGCACAACCTGGGTGCACAGACCTACATGCAGACAGTACATTCATATACATACAAAAATAAATAAATAAAATTTAAAAAAGAAAAGGCCTTTGATAAAATTGAACTTGCTTTCTGTTTAAAGTCTAGAGGGAACTGTATTGGAGGGAACATTCCTCAACATAATCAAAGCCACATACAACAAACCCACAGCCAACATTATTTTTTTAAAATTATTTATTTATTATTTTTTATGTGTACGAGTGTACTGTCTTCATGTAGATTGGTGCACCTGTATTGTGCAATGCTGTGGAGGTCAGAAGAGGTCGTCGGACCCTCTGGAACTGGAGTTAAAGACAGTTCTTTTTGTTGTTCAATGTCTTTGAGTCACGCGTGATTGAATTCCACACGCTGTTCTTCCCTTCTTGGCTCAACTACAGGACTTGTCTCCTGCCTGCAAGCTGACAGCCTCTAGGCTTCACTCCCACAAGAAGAGGGGAGGGAAAACTGCAGGAGATCACCCGTGGAAATGAGCAGTCTCACACACAGAGAGCAGGGGAGAATAGGAACTCCATTTATTTTCTGTCAGTGAGGTCTATATATTGAAGGCTACTGTGCTCTGGGCAAGGAAGTGGGGTACAGGCAGAAGGGAGGGGTGAGCCTCCTTGGTTCTAATGGGGTTGGCTGCAGAGCTCTGGTTTGTGCAACAGGTAACTAGAGGTGTGACATTTTGCTCAATGTGTCAAGGGAAGGGGCCTGGAACTATGCAGAGATAGGGCAAAGCAAGAATCATTGTAATCTCCCAAACCTTCCTGTTACAGATAGATAACTCACAGAGGCAACTGAATGCCCACAGAGATATCAGATAATGGGAGGTCTTCCAGGACAGGTCTTACAAGTTCTTGCTTTAAGCCACACACAAAGTTTCATTCCCACAGGTTCTTAGCTGCCATGTGGGTGCTGGGAACCCAACCTGGGTCCTCTGAAAGAGCAGTCAGTGCTCTTAACTGCTGAGCCATCTCTCTAGCCCCAGCTAACATCATTCTTAGTGGAGAAAAATTAGAAGTATTCCCCTTAAAATCAGGAACCCAGCAATGCTTCCCCCTATCACCACTCATTTTCATTATAGTGCTTGAAACTCTTGCTAGAGCAGAGAAGAGAAAGAAATTAAAGGTTTACTAATTGGAAAAGAGGAGGTCAAACTATCCCTTTTTGCAGATAACATATATCTAAGGGATGCCAAAAATTCTACCAGAAAACTCCTAGAAACAGTGAACAGTTTCAGTAAAGTGGTGGGTTACAAAATTAATCTAGAAAATCAGTAGCCTTTCTTTATGCCAACAACAAGCATTTGGAAAAGGAGTACAGGGAGAGCTTCCCATTCACAAGAGCCTCAAAAATATCTTGGAACAAACCTGATCAAAGACATTAAAGATCTCTACAATAAAAATTTTAAATCCTTGATAAAGGAGATTGAATAAGACACTATAAGATGGAATGACCTCCCACGCTCATTGACTAGAAAAAATGACCATCCTAGTGAAGCAAAATAAAGATTCAATGCAATCCCGATCAAAACCCCCATGACTTTCTTCACAAAATTAGAAAAAAATCTTAAAATTCATATGGAAAAACAAAAGATCCCAGATAGCCAAAGCAAAAAGAGTAATTCAAGGCGGGGGGGGGGGATTACTATACCAG
>VZQC01013896.1:991807-1027551 GCA_009823505.1 Rhizomys pruinosus
ACTTCAAACTATATTACAGGGGGCTAATAGTTGTTAAAACAGTTGGTATTGGCACAAAAAACAGACCTGTAGATCAATGGAACACAAATTGAAGCTCAAACTTGCGTACATGGCAATTTCAGCCCCTTCATAGCCCACAGGAGGGGAAGACTCATTCGAGGAAAGACATTATCTTCAGGAAATTGTTCTGGGAAAACGGATTCACCACTTTGTAGAGATAAACACTAAACGCCTACCTTTTATCCTGTACAAAGTCAATTCCAAATGATCAAAGACCTCACTGTAAAATCCTGAAATTTAAGCTGTTAGAAGAAATAAATGGCAGTACCTGTAAGAAAAGAAAAAAAAAAAAAAAAGACTTTCTAAATCAGACAGTCCAGCTGCACAGCAAAAGAGCAACTCAAAGAAAGTGACAGTTGACAGAGAAATACCCACTATGAGTGGAAGAAATTCTTACCCAAGTACAGCATTCTGTGGCAGAGGTTTTTAACATCAATTTATCAATTGTTGGAAAAAAGAAGATCAGTTCTAAACTAAACAAGTGACCCCAATCAAAAAGATGGAGTAAAGATTACTGAAACAGAGACTTCAATAACAAAGCAGAATTGTAAAATGGTCTAAGAAACATCTTTTTAAAAGTGTTTAACATTTGCTAGTAATTAAGAATGCAATATAAAGGCCCACTACTTTAAGATGTCCATTTTACCCTCGTAAGTGGCCTACTGATTAGAAAGCACAAATGAAGCAGGCATCGGTGCGCGATGACCTTTGAATCTAGCAGCTCAGGAACGGCAGAGGCAGGCGCGATCTTTGTGTGCGTTCCAGGGACATCTCGGGGCTACAGGGAGGCCCCGCCAAAATACGAAAAAAAAAAAAAAAAAAAAAAAAAAAAAAAAAAAGAAATGAAAAACTAAATGACTCAAATGTGAGGTTGTGGGAAAACTCATCACTGTGGTGGGGAATCCAAACTGATGCAACCCCTGTGGAAAGCAGTAATTGGAAGAAGAACTCTTACAAAATTTGAACCTTACACCATGCTCAGTCATACCTAGTCTGATTATATATATATATATCTATATATATTATATATATATCAAATGACTCATTCTATAGCAGAGATCATGCATCAACATATGTTAATTGTGCTCTTTTCACAATTAGTGAAGCGTGGAAGCAACTCAAGTGTCCTCTAGCTGATGAGTGGAAAAAGAAAAATGTCGGTACATCTACACAATGGAGTTCTGTGCAGCGTAAAGAAAGATGACACTCATGAATTCGCAGGTTGAATGGATGGAACTAGAAGCTTTATAGGCTCAGTTCGTCAGGAAATGACAAATGAGTATGGTGTCCTTCATTTGTGCTAAGCCCTATCACCAAATTACTAGAATTCTTGGAATGTAAAGTTTGATATTCCTTTTATCTACATTCGAACTTTTCTGTTAGAAATTTTGAATCCCAAATACTGTTTTGGAATTGAACCTAGCAGCTCAGGTCAGAGCTGTTGCTCTCTTGGGCATATACTGTGGAATGTATAGTATTATTATAATATTATATATAATATATACTTCAATTGCTATAATCTTTAGAAAACATTGCGTCATATAAAATTAAGAGAACAGACAGCACACAAAAAGACTGTTCAATAGAATCGACACAAACACTAAACTTGGATCGAAAAAGTTAAAAAGTCTAAGAAAAAAGATGCAAGACAGGACTTAACATGTGTGGCAGAATGCATGAGTTTGTGTGCAGGGGCTTGAATGGGGGAACAGGTATAAATTTGATTTGGAAATGTTGTATGAAATGCACAAAAGCTTAATAAAAAATTAAGAAAAAAGGGTAGGATTATGTTGGCACATGCCTGTAATCCTGTACTAAGAAGTTGAGGCAGGAGGATAGCCCGAGTTAAACAGCAAGGTGCCATTCAATAAAACCAAACCAAACCAACCAACCACCGAAAACGAACAAAACCACAACACTGCTTTTCTTTTACTAGCTTGCTATAAAAGGCGTTTCTCCCTCATGGAATTTTGTATACTACATACTGGCACACAGATTTGTTCTTGCTCATTTTTGTGAAGTCCCTCTCCTCCCCTCCTGCTTTTCTCCCCCCTCCTCTCTAGGTGCATGCATGCATTTGTGTTCAACTCTCCTCAAGCACCGAGAGATTTAAAAAATTTACATCTACACCTCAAAGCTTCATAGAAAGGATTCACAAGTCCACGTTTCCTTAAAAAAAGGGGGGCGGGGTGAGCGATGTCTAGTGGTTAAGGAGCGCCGACCCTCTTGCAGAGGACCCGGGTTCGATCCCCAGCACACATGGGGCCAGAGACACTGTCCTGAAACTCCAATTCCAGGAGAACTCAGTTCCAGGGGAATCCTCACGCCCTCTTCTGACCTGTGGCATTGCACGTCACTAGGTGCCAGACTTGCATGCAGACAGTACATCATGACTACAATCAGAAAAAATAAAACAAAGGGCCATGATTGAAGTCAGTCAGAATCCCAGAGCCAGAGGAGGTCTTCGTGGCAGTCAGTGGAGCCAAGGGCAGTGGCAAGACCATGTTGGTCAACATAGTCCGATTTTTTATTAGCTGAAAGAACACATATTTATTTTTTTAACCTGAGAAATGCCAAAAATAAATAGCTTTACTTTTAGGAGTTATCCTGAAAGCTTTATTTGATTTTTTTCTTCATATTGAAAAGATCATCTCTGTGGAAGGGAAGATGGACTTGTCAGCATGGGAAAAAACCCTACATTGCATGAGAACCACCACTACACTTGGCTTTCTGTTTAATCCAACTGAAATGGAATATATTAAACATAAATATAAAAGAAAGTGTAAAGAAACAGATCATTCACAATTTAGAATACTTTGTTCCTGGTGCTGTTAAAAATTATCCAAGGGTACAGGTCAACATAAAGCACATGCATTTATTCTGGTAAGAAATGGAATTTCTGCTATCTTGACAGATTTATAAGAGGAAAAGAATATCTTTCAAAAAACTAAGGCAAATGTGATTTGGTTGTTTCAATTTACATCCTTTACAGTGTTCTTTCATATTCTAAAAATGACGTTCTACTTTAGGACAAAAATATTTCTCTTTGTTCTAATTAAATAGTGAAAAGTGTTCAGTTACTCTTGGTTGTCAACTTGAGTGGATTGAGACATACCTAGAAAATTGGTAAAACAGACTTTCAGGCTGTGACCCTGAAAGGCCTGAGGCTGATCAGCTAATTGAGGAGGGAAGAACCGCCCTGGATGTGGGAAGCTCCAGCCAGTAGACCACGGGCAAGGGGTGTGTGAAGTTTGAGTCGCTCCAGCTCCATTCTGCAGGTCATTGCTTTTGCTGAGGCTGTTGTCTGAGGCCATCTAGACCTGTCAAATTCTTCACATCTTTTTTTTTCTTTTCGAGACAGGGTCGTCCATGTAGTCACACAGCTGTCACTTGGAACCACCTCTGTAGACCAGGCTGCTTGAACTTCACAAAGATCAGCCTGCACTTGTCCTCCCAAAGTGTAGGACTAAAGGTAGGCACACCATGCCTGGCTAGATTCTTCATCCTTTGCATGTGGACTTGCACTAGCAACAGTCCTGGCAACTCCAGGCCTTTCCCCTCTGCTTGGGTTGCATTGTTATTTCTTCTTCTGAGGGTCCAGCTCCCTAGACTCAGAAACTAAGGGCTTCCCCAGCCTTCCAGCCTGCAGATGACCCCCAAGGATAGCCAGCATCTGCTATGTAAGTCGATTATAAATCTCCTTCTAACAATTTTTTAATCATTTGAAAATTTCCAAAATCTATCCGAGGAAAAAAAAACTTACAATACCGCCTCCCTAGTTCCCCCCTAGCTCACCTTTATCCCTCCAGCATGCCCCGCCCAACTTCATGATGTCTTTTTCTTTTTTTGATAACCCACTAAGCCAAATTACTGCTGCCCATATGTGCATGGGAGTTCACTCATCCAATGGAGATGGGAAATTTACGAGTGGCTAGAGCCTCAAAAGAAGCTTTGTATTTGTATTAGTCAGGGGTCTCTAAAGAAACAGAAGTAGTAAACAGGCGAATATAAGTACACACCAATTCATTGATTTGCTCACGTGACCAGAGTTAAAGGAGTCCAACAGTAGCTGCCACACCACACTGGACAGGCTGAGCGACTCCAGGAGGAATATGCTCAGCCCGCACGGCTGGATGTCTCAGGTAGTCCCAATCCATGGAAGGCTGAATGGGATTTCCAGGAGATCTGCCTGTCTCCGTACACGCTGGGATCTGAAAGATTGATAACAGCAGCAAGACAAAACTCACCAGATGAGAGAAACAAGCAGCAGGAGAAAAAAGGGACCAGCTCCTTCTGCTATGGCCTTAAAATACTTCCTGCTGGCCGAAGGTAACACCCACCTTTGGGGTGGGCAATCCGGGTTTAGGTGGTCCAATCAGAAAATCCCTAGTCAAGGCACACGTTGACACACAGGATCATAACAATCACATAAGTCCACCCTTGTCAACTGGACACACATAAAGAGCACTTCCTATGTTATGCGTAAATGGCAAGGGCCAAGATGGCCCTGGGGGTCATAATTCCACCTAACTGTTATAAGTCTCTCATGTGCAATAGCAAAGCGGTGGCAGGCTGGTCCTGAGCCCTGCCCTGCTCAGGACCACAATATGGTTGGTGTCTGCGCCCGACCCATACACATTATTTTAAAGCCACATTTCAAATCCAAAGTATGAAAAAGGGCATACAAATATTCAATATATTTTTGGAGCTAGGATCTCACTATGCAATCTTGGCTGGGCTGAAACTTGCTATGTAGATGAGACTGATTTCAAAGTTGCAGAGATCCACCTGCCTCTTCCTCCTGAGTGCTGGGATTAAAGGTGATTGTGTGCTGCCATGGCTAGGTAAATATTCAAATATGAATTTAATTTTGTCATTTTGGAGTTTTGACTGAAATTATGCTTACTCAATGTATTGAATTAAAAATGAAACAAACTCTTTTGAGTTTAGCATTTATTTTATTTATTTATTTAATTAATTAATTAATTTATTTTTTGGTCTTTTCGAGACAGGGTCTCCCTGTAGTCCCAGCTGTCCTTTGGAACTCACTCTGTAGACCAGGCTGGCCTTGAACTCACAAAGATCCGCCTGCCTCTGTCTCCCAAGTGCTAGGATTAAAGGCTTGCACCACCACACCTGGCATGAGTTTAGCATTTATATCATGGTGAAAGAGATAGGAATGCTTTTACACAAATTAAAATGTACAGTAGCTGTGAAATAACAAAAATAAAATTGATAAGCATATGTTGAGATTTTGATGGGTTTCTTGAAAGTTGAATTTATGGCAAGATTTTGTACAATGGCTCTCAGACCTAGCTACACATCATCACAAAAAGCTTTTAAAAAATAAGCAAATATACAATGCCTATTTTGGAAACAGATTTTATAGATCTAAGGCAGATTTAAGATTATTTTTAAAATGTACTTTCATAATCTTATTGATCTCTTGGGAATTTTGAAAATGTGTACTTGATTAATAGCTGTCAGAAATGTTTTCTTGTGATTACTCCTAAAATTACTTTTATTTTGCCTTTATGTATGTAGGTGGACCCTTGTTGTGCAATGCCTGTGGAGGCCAGAAGAGGGCATTAGATCTTCTGGAAGTGGAGTTATAGACTCTCCTTAGCTACCATGTGGGTGCTGAGAACTGAGCCTTGGTCCTCTTTAAGAGCAGACAGGGCTCTTAACCCCTGAGCTGTCTCTCCAGCTCTCTGTGATTACTCTTTTAGAACAATTCTTCTCTACGACAGCAGCAACAGTAGAAAAATATCATGAGCATAAATTGTGGGGGCAGAATGAGTGTTTAGATTTGCTACAGAATCTGTGTGTGTAGTGTATTGGAAAGCCTGGGCTGTTGGTGAAATACAAACCAGTTGAAGTTTTCATTATAATTAGTCATTTCCATAGCTGGCCTATCCATTGTGACAATTTTGGTTGTCAAAGAGAGAAACACAGTGTGTAGGTAGGAACAGACAGATGCTTTATTTTTGCAAAATATTTAGCTACTTGGCAATGTTGTTTTTTTTTTTAAACAAAGCAATGAAATGTAGTTATTCAGAACACATGAGGTAATATGAGTGATTTTCCTCTGCAGTGTTTCATAATTAGATGTGATTTATCAAGTGAGCTTTTTGGTACGGGTAATCTTCCATTATAATAAATCAGGTAAAATGTTCTAATGTGGATGTTTTCTTTTTATCTCTAGGAGACCATAAAAAGAGTTCACTTTGTTAAAAATGCACCTAAAAGATAATTATACCACTTTCTACTTTGGATAAATAGTTCATAAAATAAAACTTTTTTTTTTCCTGGTGATAAATGCTTATATTTGATGATGAAGAGAAATGATGCATTGTAAGTGGAAAAATAAATGCTTTTATATAAAGTCTTAAGGATTTTTATTGCATGCATTATAAAGTGTTTTATTTCTTTAAATGTTGCTGATAAAATGTGTATTGTGAGTTTACTCTAATGCTTTAAAAAGCAATTAGGTTCTTACAGGCTTATTTCTGATAGATCATCTCAAGAAATCTAATTATGTCTCATATGTTAAATACTTCCTTTTATTTGCTTGAGCAGTGAGGAAATGTACCTTAAAATGTCTGTGTAACAGCAGAACATTATGATAAATACAATCTTGGAACTGACCTCTCAGGGGACAGGGAGTTAATTCAGCAATTTTCTTGCAGTCTGTCTTTTTTTCAAATACAATCTTGAGTCTGTAAGCATGGACTGTCAATGAATGTTTAGATGTAATATTTTTGCCCATAAGTAAAGGGTAACTATGTACTTTCTGAACAAAAATAGTAATTAAAGTGATGAAAATCATGACTATATAGATGATTTCTTGAATTTTATTTTTTCCTTTTATATATTTTTATTTTATTATTGTTATTAAACTATTTCCATACATCATACATCATTTCTCAATCGAATTTAGAGTCACTTCCCTTTCTATTCCCCCCACTCCACCTGAGTTCCTGCACTCTGCAATACATATCTTGCATCTTTTTATGAGTTTTTCCAGAGATTTTTTCCAAAGCAGAGGCTTATTTTTTGGGGGGAGAACTTCACTTTCAGTTTTTTCCCCAGTTCTTTTGTTGTTGTTGTTCTCTCCAACTTGTATTGCATATATATACAGATACATAAATAAATATATTTTATATTTATGTATGTATATATTTCATATGTACATACACATATCACCTGAGTTGGAGGATTTTTTTTTCTCTCTAAAAGATGTCATGTTTTCCTTAAGGAAGTGTTTGAAGGTTCCTCCTTGGCAAGCCCGAACAACTATCAATCTTGCTCTTGTGCTCCACACTGGGGTCTTTCCCTCCCATGGACACCCAAATGAAGTCCAGTAAGTACTCGTCCTGTCTTGATCTTCCTGTACTGGCCTCCATGATACAGCCTGGGTAGTCCAACAATGGCAGTCTATACTCTGAGGCTGAAATCCCAGTAGCTGCTCAGTCCACAAGCTGGATATCTCAGTAGTCCCCATCTGGTATTGAAGGTTTAAAAGATTCTTGGAGAGACATGAGTCTTCAGTCCATATCGGAGGGTTAAAAAACTGTGTCTAATATCTTTGAAGAATGGCAAAAGCAGTGGCAGCCACAGAGTAGATGCACTTGCCAGTAAGAATTGAAGACAGGCGAAACAACAGTGCTCTCTTTTCTTTTTGTCTGTTTACTAAGATCTCAAGTTTTATATCTGAAGTACATCTTCTCAGGCCTTACTGATTATTTCTGGCTATACTTTCCTTTTGGATGCTTAAGGCCTCACAGTTAGACCAGATTAACCAAGGTTTTTGTTTTCTCAAGGTCAGTTGAGCATCTGGTCCTCAGGGTCACTCAAATTTTTTTTTTGGGGGGGTAGGAGTCCCTGGCTTCTTTTAGCTTTTTATTTACCAGTTCCATCCACTTGAGGACAAAATCAGGTCTTGCTAGATCAGGCTTCCCTTTTTGAAGCATGAGCAGACTTTCCTCTTTATAGACTAGACACTGGCTGATGTACTGTTAGTGGATCTTGAATTTTAAAAATTTTATCTCAAAATAAAGGAAAAGCAATTGTCAGTCAATTCAGGGTTTTTGTTGTTTGTTTTTGAGACAGGGTCTCCCTGTAGCCCCAACTGCCCTGGATATGTTGATAAGGCTGGCCTTAATCTCATAGAGATCTGCCTCCCTTTGCTTCCTGAGTGTTGGGATTAAAGGTCAATCCAGTTATTGAAAATGATTTTACTTATTATTTTTTCAGGGGAGAGTGTGAACATAGTCCCCCACTACCACAAATTATGCAGTCAAGTTTTCTGCATTTGGGGAAATCTCAAGGGTCAGCACATCCCAAGTACAATGGATGAGCCTCACCCTGGGAAAACCAACTCCTTGATCATGGTATTCCTCTGCCAGGTAAGTATATTTACTTTATGTGTATGAGCATATTGCATGCATGCATGTAAGTACACCTGTGTTGTGCAGTGCCCATGGAGGTCAGAAGAGGTTGTCAGATACCCTGGAACTGGAATTATGGACAGTTGTTAGTCACCTGTGGGTGCTGGGAATCAAACTCCAGTCCTCTGCAAGAGCAGTGGGTTCTCTTAACTGCCGAACCATCTTTCCAGTATATGAGTGTACTGTCTGCATGTAGGTTGGTGCACCTAGTCGTGCAATGCTGAGGACGTCAGAAGAGGGCGTCGGACTCCCCTGGAACTGGAGTTAAAGATGGTTCTTAGCTGCCATGTGGGTGCTGGGAATCGAACCCGGTTCCTCTGCAAGAGCAGTCGGTGCTCTTAACCGCTGAGCTATCTCTCCAGCCCCATTTTATTCCTTCTTATAATGATAGTTGTGATAGTTGTCATTTACCAAGTCCCAGCTGGCCTGGAACTTGCTATGTAGACCAAACTGGCCTTGAACTCACAGAGATCCACCTGCTTCTGCCTCCTGAGTGCTGGGATTAAAGGTGTGCACCACCATGCTGGGAGCGTCTGTTCTTTTGCATGCATTGCAATTGCATTCTTGCCTTGATGGCCTAATTTTACTAACACATATTTCTAGTGTCTGCTTATCTTTATGAAATCATATTTTATATCCCTTGCTATGTAACACCTTGCCTTAGCTCCTTAGTCTAGGCTGCTTTTTCATATCTAAATTACAACAAATTGTATATAATTTCCATGCTCCTATGAACAAGCATTCATACATATACATACATACACACAGACACACAGACACACACACAGAGACACACAGATACACACAGACACACAGACACACACAGACACACACAGACACACACACACAGGCACACACAGGCACACAAACACACACACACACACGTATGCCTTCTTATCTGACTGTGAGCTTCTGGGGAGAAGTAATACTGTCATATATGTGTACCGAGTGCCTAATATGCTGCTTGATTCATAGTACACCTCAAAAAATTTAAAGATTTATTTTTCATTTTTATTATGTGTATTTGTAGGTCAGGATGGGTATGTACACACATGAGTGCAGGTGCTCAAAGATTCCAGAAGTGGGCTTTGGATACCTTGGAGTTACAAATGGTTGTGAGGCACCTGACATAGGTTCTGGAAACTGAACTTGCAGTATGTGGTCCTCCTAGTTGAGCCATATCTCCAGCCCTATTAATAAATGTTTTTTCCATTGTTATCCAATTGATGATTGCTCAATAATTTATAACTTCCTTTCTCATAATTTATAACTTCTGTGATTCAATTTTCAAACATGGTTTGACCATATGTTAAAATGCGCCTTGCCCTGTCTGTCTGTTTCTTCATTTCTTTCCAATAGTGTGATAGTGTTATTATTTTCTCTTAACTCTTTCATGGCTTGATTTTTCTTCTATCACAGTGCTTTTTCTTTCTCAAAGGTCCCTAATGAGCTCTTTCTAAATACCCTCTTTGACCTCTGGGATAATTTTGACCATTACCACCCCAGACTTTGGTTTTCTTTTTTTTTTTTTTTTTTTTTTTGATTTAATTTCTGTTTTTTTGGTAGTTATTCCTCTTAGTACTACTTATTTCTAGGTGCCTCCCAATATTAAATTCTCATGCTTGATTCTTCCTTCTGTACACTCAGTGTAGCCACCTTTATAAACATCTGTACTCATGTAGTTTGTTCAGGCTTGTCTATATGATAGCTACAGATGAAGCCTCTGTCATTCTCTTAAAGCAAAGGCAGAAGCTGACTAATTGTTCATAAACAACTCACTTTCACTTGTCTTTCTCTTTCAATAACCCCTTAATTATGCTCATTTCTCAAAATTGTAAATATTGGGACTTCATCAAAAAAAAATACTTAGACAACCTGGCGGGAGGACACAGCCCCAGCAGCAGAAGCAGACAGTCAGGACTTACTCCCAGTAGGTAGGCCTGGCCCAGGTAGGACCCATGCAGGCACGAGGAGCAGGGGCTGCCCTGAAACCACCTGGTTAGACCTGGCCCAGGTAGGCCAAAACAGATGGTGCTCTGAGACCACCCTCCGGAGAGGCTGGGTCCTACAGGCCTGCACAGCTAGCCCTTGGGAACAGGTAGACACACATCAAGGAGTGCAGTTCAAGCCGACCTGATTGTTACCTCACCTGACCTTCTGGAGAAGCTCGACTGACTAGAAGAGCAAGAAACTGGCTGGTCTTTCCAGTATTAAAAACCAAAGTGAATACACCTGAAGCCAGACCACCCAAGCCTTTCAAACTAATAGAAGGACATGAAGGTACTGAAAACAAGCAGTCAGTCTTCAATTCAATGAGAAACACTTGAATGTAATAAGAATACAAACAACTCAAACAGTCCACATGCCAAACACATGTGAAAAAACAATAACATGAGAAAACCAAATAATAAATCTGGCACCAAGTTCTACCAGTCCTACAATGAGAACTCCCCGGAGGTGACCCAGGAGACAGATCTTTAAAGAACTATAATTAAACATACTCAAAGTAAAAAGAAATCAAGGCATTAAACGAATGCTCAGACAAGCTGGCATGATGGCACATGCCTTTAATCCCAGCACTCAAGAGGCAGAAGCAGGCAGACTCTAGTTCAAGGCCACCCTGGTCTACAGAGTGGCTCCAGGCCCACTGGACTAAAGGGAGACCCCGTCTCAAAAAAACAAATACAAAAAACCCCCCTAAAAAATATAATAAATAAAAAAATAAAAAATGCTCAAGACAATGAAAGAACTTAGAGGGAAAGATTGACAAACTTCCCAAATGAAGTGGAATACTGAAAAATCCAGGGCCAAATGAAAAAGGAAACTGAACATTCATCTAGTCAACAGGAAAGGATGAAAGAAAGCCTCAGTAATAGAATGGGATGAAGCAAGAAAATAGAATAACAAGATTGGTTAGATAACATGAAGAACTGGAGTGCTCAAGCAAAAGATTATAAACAATTTTTAAAAATCACCAAGAAATGGAACATCAAGAAATGTGGGACCACCATGAAAAGACCAGAAAACTTGCATCATAGGTATAGAGGAGGAAGACTCCCAGGATAATGGTACTGACCAGGTCTTCAACAGAATTAATAGAAGAAAATTTCTGCAAGGAGCTGTACTAGAGCCCAATAGCTACTACATAGAAAAACACTGAAAAAATTATCTCTTTGCCTATAGTAAACACTCATGTAGGAATGTCTTTGATTCATTCTGGAAGCCTTTCACTCTGTTCCTCCTTTATTCATGCCTCTTCCCAGTCTCTGATTACGTCACTTTACAGAACGAGAGCTTCAAAAATCTTGATCAGGTGGGGTGTGTGGTGCACACCTTTTAAAAAATTTTTTTAATATTTATTTATTTATTTTCGTTAAGATCATAAATGTAACTGTCTGCCATGCAAATTGTTGCACCCATGCTCGTGCAATGCCGTGGACGTAGAAGGAGGGTGTTGGTATTTCCCCTGGAACTAGATTTTCCTAAGGAATGGAGTCAGACGGCTCCTGGCCTACCATGTGGTGCTGATGAATCGATACAACCCGTCCCTGTAAGAACGCGGTCGTGGCTGCTCTTCTAACCGCTAGTGCCATCTCCTCCCTAGCCCGGTGCCACAACTTAATCCCCAGCACTTAGAGCCAGAGAGAGGCAGGAAAACTGCTGCATCCAAGGCCAGCCTGGTACCTACATAGTGATGTTCGGCACGTGGGACAAAGCGGAGAGCCTGTTTCTCAAAAAAATATTTAAAATCTTGAAGTCATCATTCACATTTCCAAAATTTCAGTTGCCTGACCTCTAATTTTGAGGCAAGTGGTAGCTTATTTTTTTTTTAAATTTTCTTGAAGTGGTTAGCTATTTAATATGTAGCCATGAATAATGACATAACCATATTACAGATTCAGGGATGGATTCTATTATGTTTTGCACTGATATGAACTAAACATAGAAGACTACTTAATACCTTGTTGATTCATTGATGGTGTGAGTGAACACTCTTGTAAAACATTTGGACGGTAAAAAATCCTTATAGTTCAAAGTTAAAAACAACTAGTTCCATAGACACTAAAACATCTTAGAAGCACAACTCTTGGAAGAAAAAGCACACGATAAATAAAGACGAGAAGTGCGACAAATATCCTCAGGCGGTTCAGAAGAGATAGACAGAGAAGTGGTGCATCCTTCAAGGTCTCAATGGTAGTGACAGGGGGGGAGGCCAAGATGTATAAAATGCAGAGCAATAGTAGGGAGTACAGATATGTGTTCCAGTGACTGGCTGTTCATAACTTCCATCAAGTTAATTATATCCTTGCTGTGCCTCAGCACATGTCCATAGAAGATGCACCTGGATGCTGGTCTCATTTTTAGTTTGAATAATAATAAACTTGGGAGCATTTCTCAGTGCTGCCTCACTAATCCTAAGTTATAGGAAGAACGATTCAGCAGAAATTCACTACCATTTCCCATTGGAAGTCCAAGGGCTGAGTAAGAACAGGTGTTATAGTGAAACTTCTCCGACTGTGTCTGCATTGGCCAATCAGAACAAATACATTTTACAAATCCAATCAATCAATATAGATAGGCAATTAATTCACATGGACTTATATTTAGTTCTTCAAGATTTTTGATCTAAATTATATTTGCCTCCATACCTACCCTAACATAGTGTTTTTACTTTTTTATAATTTTTATAGTGAACCAAGAGAGTGTAATACCCCTCAATATTTCTTTAGGATAAGATTAAACACTTTTTATATTTAAAAATATTTTTTAACTTATGGTGTTATGTGTCTGTGTGCACAGAGTCTCTCTATCCTCTGTCTCTGTCTCTCCTCCCTGTCTCTTTCTCGTCTCTTTCTCTCTCTCTGTGTGTGTGTGTCTGTGTGTCGTGTGTGTGTGTGTGTGTCCACAGAAGCTGGAAGATAGTGTTGAATCTACTGGAGGTGGAGTTACAAGCAGTCGTGAACCACCTGACTTAGGTGGTGGGAATCAAACTCTGGTCTGCTGCAAGAGCAAGTGCTTTTAACTTCTGAGCTGTCTTTCTAGCTCCAAACACTTTATTTTTCATTTATTTTTAAAGTTAGCCTACAAAGGTACAGTATGGCATTTAGAGTTGAATATTTAATAATTAAATTTTGGAGCAATCATACTGACAAAATTTATTTCATAATAAAGACAGAATAGAAGTTTATGAACTTACCAGCACCCTATACTTTCTGTTGCTCAAAGGAAAAGACAGAGCAATGCGCCACAAGCTATGAAGAATGCATTGCTGATCAGCCCAGCACCAATGGACGCGTTGCCAAAACACAAAAGGATGAAAGTCGCCCTCAGCCTCCACATATAGTAGAGCTTGTTGAATTGGAAGCAATGTACATTACCCTCAGCCTCCACATTATAGTAGAGCTTTTGAATGGAAGCAATGTACATACCCTCAGCCCTCCACATTGCAGAAGAGCTTTTGAACGGAAGCAATGAACATACAATTCCATCTTTTCGTAAAGACTCTCAATAAAGTTGTCGGAAGAATGATGCTTTATGGGTAATCCGGCATTATCTCAACTGAACAAGAGGCCCGAGTTTCGTCCAATAGTAAACTCTTATTAGTCCTCTTACCAGGCTTTAGAGTCAGTAAAATTAAAAGTCCCGTATTCTAAAGATGTGCATTTTTTCGAGTCCCAGGTTTACCATTACAGATGTTCTCAAGCCGATTGCTAACGAGTGTGGATGAAAACGAATTGAGAATTTATAAACATTTTATAACAGTAAAATGAACCTAGGTTAATAATTTAGGTCATAATAACCTGCCTCAGTACATCAATAATAGCTGGAGTCAGTGCATAATTTACATTGCAAATGTCCGGAAACCTTGATGAGGACCACTTTGGTTGGCTCCTGATAATGACATAATGTGAATGTTACCAGATGGAAGCTCCAATACTTACACAACACTCTAACCAGACACAACATGGAAAAGTCAAACAAACTCTTAAGTTCTGCTGTGTCAGAACTTAAGAACTTTTGACATTTGACACCAATGTCAATAATTAAAACCATTGAAAGGGAAAAAATTCAGTGTGAAAATTATTCAATATTATGGGTCACTATAAAAAGGTGTTGCCGCTGTTTTGAATAAAGACCCGAGGGAATGCGAAGGTGAAATGCGTGAATCGACAAATGATAGCAAATGTACCATGTTCTGTTTGTTTAAAAGAAAGACGAGCTAAGAACAGCCTGTTTCCCTGTACGTTGCATATAATCAAAGTAGCCTCGTATAGAGTAGAGATCTGGGCGCGTCTGCCTTCTGCTCGCTCATGCTGAAGTGAAAGATGTAACATCTGTGAGATGTCGAGCGCCTCACCGAGCATAGTGAGCGCAGTGGAGGCGTAGTTTTTTTCGACAAAGTAGTGGTTTGCAGTGGTTANATTGTGTAAGACACTGAACTAAATGGTCACACTAGAGTCCCTGTGACTGTGACTTCCTGCTAATTCTTTTTGATGGGGATCTTATTTTACAGTGGCAGACTGTCTTGGTCAGAGTGTAAACCAGTCCTTGTCCAAGATGATTTTTTAAAGTCTGAGGTCTAGCATTTTCCAAGTGTTCATTGCATTTGACTTTGGTTTTCTTTTTTTTTTATTTTTTTGTTTTAATTTCTGTTTTTTTGGTAGTTATTCCTCTTAGTACTACTTATTTCTAGGTGCCTCCCAATATTAAATTCTCATGCTTGATTCTTCCTTCTGTACACTCAGTGTAGCCACCTTTATAAACATCTGTACTCATGTAGTTTGTTCAGGCTTGTCTATATGATAGCTACAGATGAAGCCTCTGTCATTCTCTTAAAGCAAAGGCAGAAGCTGACTAATTGTTCATAAACAACTCACTTTCACTTGTCTTTCTCTTTCAATAACCCCTTAATTATGCTCATTTCTCAGATTGTAAATATTGGACTCATCAAAAAAAAAAATACTTAGACACCTGGCGGGGAGGACAAGCCCCAGCAGGCAGAAGCAGACAGTCAGACTACCCAGCAGAGAGGCCTGGCCCAGGTAGACCCATGCAGGCACGAGGAAGCAGGGGCTGCCCTGAAACCACCTGGTTAGACCTGGCCCAGGTAGGCCAAAACAGATGGTGCTCTGAGACCACCCTCCGGAGAGGCTGGGTCCTACAGGCCTGCACAGCTAGCCCTTGGGAACAGGTAGACACACATCAAGGAGTGCAGTTCAAGCCGACCTGATTGTTACCTCACCTGGACCTCTGGAGAAGCTCCTGACTAGAAGAGCAAGAACTGGCTGGTCTTTCCAGTATAAAACCCAAAGTGAAAACCTGAAGCCTAGACCACCCAGCCTTTCATAACTAATAAGAAGACAATGAAGGTACTGAAGAAAACAAGCAGTCAGTCTTCAATTCAATGAAGAAACACTTGAATTTTGTAATAGAATACAAACAACAAAACAAGTCCACATGCCAAAAGCACAGTGAAAAACAATAACATGAGAAAACCAAATAATAAATCTGGACCAAGTTCTACCAGTCCTACAATGAGAACTCCCCGGAGGTGACCCAGGAGACAGATCTTTAAAGAACTATATTAAACATACTCAAAGAAAAAGAAATCAAGGCATATAAAGAATGCTCAGACAGCTGGGCATGATGGCACATGCCTTTAATCCCAGCACTCAAGAGGCAGAAGCAGGCAGATCTCTTAGTTCAAGGCCACCCTGGTCTACAGAGTGAGCTCCAGGCCACCTGGGACTAAAGGGAGACCCCGTCTCAAAAAAAATACAAAAAACCCCCCTAAAAAATAATAAAATAAAAATAAAAAAATGCTCAGACAAATGAAAGAACTAGAGGGAAAGATTGACAAACTCCAAAATGAAGTGGAAATACTGAAGAAATCTCAGGCCTAAATGAAAAAGGAAACTGAACATTCATCTAGTCAACAGGAAAGGATGGAAGAAAGCCTCAGTAATAGAATGGATGAAGCAGAAAATAGAATAACAAGACTGGTAGATAACATGAAGAACTGGAGTGCTCAAGCAAAGATTATAAAAATTTTTAAAAATCACAAGAGTGGAATAATCAAGAAATGTGGGACACCATGAAAAGACCAGATCTCTGCATCATAGGTATAGAGGAGGAAGACTCCCAGGATAATGGTACTGACCAGGTCTTCAACAGAATTATAGAAGAAAATTTCTGAAGGAGCTGTAGTAGCCCAATAGCTACTACATAGAAAAACACTGAAAAAATTATCTCTTTGCCTATAGTAAACACTCATGTAGGAATGTCTTTGATTCATTCTGGAAGCCTTTCACTCTGTTCCTCCTTTATTCATGCCTCTTCCCAGTCTCTGATTACGTCACTTTACAGAACGAGAGCTTCAAAATCTTGATTCAGGTGGGGTGTGATGGTGCACACCTTTAAAAAATTTTTTTAATATTTATTTTATTTATTTTCGTATGTCTATAAATGTACTGTCTGCATGCAAATTTGTGCACCCATGTCGTGCAATGCCGTGGAGGTCAGAAGAGGGTGTTGGATTCCCCTGGAACTAGAGTTCTCCTGGAATTGGAGTTTCAGACGGTTCTCGGCCACCATGTGGGTGCTGGAGATCGAACCCGAGTCCTCTGTAAGAGCGGTCGGCGCTCTTAACCGCTAGGCCATCTCTCCAGCCCCGGTGCCCACCTTTAATCCCAGCACTCAAGAGGTAGAGGCAGGCTGATCAAGGCCAGCCTGGTCTACATAGTGAGTTCCAGGCCAGTGGGACTAAAGGGAGAGCCTGTCTCAAAAAGATAAAAAATCTTGAATCAGTCATCACATTCCAAAATTCAGTGCCTGCTCTAATTTGAGGCAAGTGGTAGCTATTTTTTTTAAATTTTCTTTTGCAAGTGGTAGCTATTTAATATGTAGCCATGAATAATGACATAACCATATTACAGATTCAGGGATGGATTCTATTATGTTTTGCACTGATATGAACTAAACATAGAAGACTACTTAATACCTTGTTGATTCATTGATGGTGTGAGTGAACACTCTTGTAAAACATTTGGACGGTAAAAAATCCTTATAGTTCAAAGTTAAAAACAACTAGTTCCATAGAACTAAAACATTTAGAAGCACAACTCTTGGAAGAAAAAGCACACGATAAATAAAGACAGAAGGTGGGCCACAGAATTCCTCAGGGTTCAGAAGTGCAGGAAGGTGCATCTCTCAAGGTCTCAAGGTAGTGACAGGGAGCAGGGAGGCCAAGTGTAAAATGCAGGCTGTGAGGCAGTACACAGATATGGTTCCAGGTGACTGGCTGTATAACTTCCATCAAGTTAATTAACTTTGCTGTGCCTCAGCACATGTCCATGAGTGCACCTGGTGCTGGTTCTCATTTTTAGTTGAAATAATAAACTTGGGACATTTCTCAGTGCTGCCTCACTAATCCTAAGTTATAGGAAGAACGATTCAGCAGAAATTCACTACCATTTCCCATTGGAAGTCCAAGGGCTGAGTAAGAACAGGTGTTATAGTGAAACTTCTCCGACTGTGTCTGCATTGGCCAATCAGAACAAATACATTTTACAAATCCAATCAATCAATATAGATAGGCAATTAATTCACATGGACTTATATTTAGTTCTTCAAGATTTTTGATCTAAATTATATTTGCCTCCATACCTACCCTAACTGAGTAGTTTTACTTTTTTATTGTTTGGTGAAAAAGTCAAGTGTAATACCCTCAATATTTCTTTAGGCATAAGATTAAACATTTAATTAAAAATATTTTTTTAATTTATGTGTATGTCTGTGTGCACAGGAGTCTCTCTATCTCTGTCTCTGTCTCTCCCTGTCTCTCTCTCTCTCTCTCTCTCTCTCTCTCTGTGTGTGTGTGTGTCTGTGTGTGTGTGTGTAGGTGTCCACAGAAGCTGGAAGATAGTGTTGAATCTACTGGAGGTGGAGTTACAAGCAGTCGTGAACCACCTGACTTAGGTGGTGGGAATCAAACTCTGGTCTTCTGCAAGAGCAAGTGTATTTAACCGCTGAGCTGTCTTTCTAGCTCCAAACACTTTATTTTTCATTTATTTTTAAAGTTAGCCTACAAAGGTACAGTATGGCATTTAGAGTTGAATATTTAATAATTAAATTTTGGAGCAATCATACTGACAAAATTTATTTCATAATAAAGAACAGAATAGAAAGTTTATGAACTACAGCACCTATACTTTCGTTGTCAAAGGAAAAGACAGAGCAGATGCGCAAGCTGAAAGAAGTGCATGCTGAATCCAGCCCAGCACCAATGACGTGCCAAACACAAAGGATGAAAGTGCCCTCAGCCTCCACATTATAGTAGAGCTTTTGAATGGAAGCAATGTACATACCCTCAGCCCTCCACATTGCAGAAGAGCTTTTGAACAGAAGCAATGAACAAACATACCCTCAGCCCTCCACATTGCAGAAGAGCTTTTGAACGGAAGCAATGAACATACAATTGCCATCTTTTCTAAAAGACTTCTCAATAAAGTTGTCGAAGAATGATGCTTTATGGGGTATCCGGCATTTATCTTCCACTGGAGAGGCAGAGAGCCCAGTGGTCTCTCCAAGGAATATTGAACTCTTATTATCCTCTTCTTACCAGGCTTTTAAGTCAGTAAAAGTAATAAAGTCTATTCTAAGATTGCATTTTTCAGTCCACGAGGTTTACCATTACAGACTGTTCTCAAGCCAGTTCTAACAGTTGGATTGAAAACAGATTGGGAGAATTTTATAAACATTTATAAAGTAAAATGATACCTAGAGTTAATAATTTAGGTCATAAAACCTTGCCTCAGTACATCAAATATTAAGCCTGGAGTCAGGCAAAATTTTTACATTGCAAAATGTCCTTGGAAACCTTGATGAGACCACTTCTGGTGGCTCCTGATAATGACATAATGTGAATGTTACCAGATGGAAGCTCCAATACTTACACAACACTCTAACCAGACACAACATGGAAAAGTCAAACAAACTCTTAAGTTCTGCTGTGTCAGAACTTAAGAACTTTTGACATTTGACACAATGTCAAAATAACCATTGGAAAGGGAAAAAATTCAGTTGAAATTATCAATATTATGGTCACATAAAAATTTCTCGCTGTGTTTTGAATTTAAAGACCATGAAGTCAAGTGAAATTGCCTGAATGCATCTAAATGATAGCAAATTACCATTTTTTTCTTTTTTTTTAAAAAAACACAGGGGCTTGCTAAACAGCCTTTGGTGGCCCTGTACTTGCTATATAGATCAAGGTAGCCTCTAGCTAATAGAGATCTGGCCTCTGGCCTCTGGCTCCTCAGTGCTGGAATTAAGGGCATATGCATCACGTCCAGCTATGCCTGGCTTTTTAAGTGGGTTCTGAGGATGTGAACTCAGGTCCTCGTGCCTCCTGTGCAAACATTCTTACCTGCTTAACCATCATCCCTCTAGCCTACATTTAGTATCATGCAGAAACATACTTGAAAACTGGGTTTTTAGGGGCTGGAGAGATGGCCTAGCCGTTAAGAGCACCGACTGCTCTTGCAGAGGACACGGATTCGATTCCCAGCACCCACATGGCGGCTGAGAACCGTCTTTAACTCCAGTTCCAGGGAAATCCGATGCCCTCTTCTGACCTCTGTGGCATTGCATGACACGGGTGCACAGACATGCATACAGACAGTACATTCATACACACATTTAAAAAAATGGGTCTTGGGGCTGGAGAGATGGCCTTGCGGATGAGAGCACCGACTGCTCTTGCAGAGGACCTGGGTTTGATCCCCAGCACCCACATAGCGGCTGAGAACTGTCTGTAACTCCAATTCCAGGAGAACTCCAGTTCCAGGGGAATCCGAGACCCTCTTCTGACCTCTGCAGCATTGCACGACATGGGTGCACAGACCTGCATGCAGACAGTACATTCATACACATAAATAAAATAAAGATAATCATTTAAAAAATGGGTCTTGAACTCAGAGAATCAGAGGGTAGAGTGGAGGAGAAATACTACAGTTTCACTTGCTTGTGGGATCTGAAAAGTGGAATTTCCGGAAGCACAGACTAGCATGACCACTACTAGGGGCAGGGCACGGGGAGAGCCAGGAGAGGGGCTGAGAAGAAATTGGTTAAAGGATACAAAATACAGGGTCTCCCTTTAGCCCTAGCTGGCCTGGAGCTCGATACATAGACCAGGCTGGCCTTGAACTCACAGAGATCTGCCTGCCTCTGCCTCCCAACTGCTGGGATTAAAGGTGTGTGCCACCATGCCTGTCTTAATGTCTTTTTTCTTTTTCTTTTTCTGTGCACCCGTGTCGTGCAATGCCGTGGAGGTCAGAAGAGAGCGTCGGGTTCCCCTGGAACTGGAGTCAAAGACGGCTCTCAGCCGCCATGTAGGTGCTGGGGATCGAACCCAGGTCCTTTGCAAGAGCAGTTGTAGCTCTTAACTGCTAGGCCATCTCTCCAGCCCTGGTGTCTTTTTTAAAAAAATATTTTATGTGTATGAGTGTATTGCCTGCATTTATGTAAGTGCTCTCAGGTCATGCAATGCCCATGGAGGTCAGAAGACAGTGTTAGATCCCCTGGAACTGGAATTATGGATGGTTGTTAGCTGCTGTGTAGGTACTGGGAATTGTACGTGGGTCTTTTTTTAAAATTTTATTTATGTGTATGAGTGTACTCCCTGCATGTAGGTTTGTGCACCCGTGTCGTGCAATGCTGTGGAGGTCAGAAGAGGGCGTTGGATTTCCCTGGAACTGGAGTTAAAGATGGTTCTCAGCCGCCATGTGGGTGCTGGGAATAGAACCCAGGTCCTCTGCAAGAGCAGTCGGCGCTTTTAACTGCTAGGCCATCTCTCCAGCCCTGTACCTGGGTCTTCTGCAAGAGCAACATTGCTCTTAACTACTAAGCTATCTCTCCAGCCCCCCTCAATTTCTTTTTTGACATTTATTGATACATATATTTACACACATTTACAAATATGCATCTATATATAATGCACTGAGTCCATTTAGTGGTGATAATGTGCACAAAAAAGAAATAAATGTGAAGCAGGAATCACCTGTAATAATTCTCGAACTTGATGGACTTGTATAGCTCCTTCATCTGTTTAATGCTGATTTAAAAATTTACATTTTTCAACTAAAATGAAGTATAATTATAAGAATTTTTGAAAGTTTTATGGCTTCATTTAAGACGTAATGTAGAACTGACTGAAACGGTGAACTTCTGCTTGAAACAGTAAACTTCTGCATCGAGAATTTTGAGAGAGACTGAGAAAAAGATGAAAAACATGTTTGGCAGAATGCACGAGCTCTGATGGGGCGGGGGGCATGGAGGGGACACGGGTCTAGATTTGATTTGAAAGTTTGTTTGAAATGCACAAAGCTTCAATAAAAAATTGACTTTGGGGCTGTAGAGATGGTCTAGTGGTTAAGAACACCGACTGCTCTTGCAGAGGACCCGGGTTTGATCCCCAGCACCCACATGGCGGCTGAGAACCATCTTTAACTCCAGTTCCAGGGGAATCCGAGACCTTCTTCTGACCTCCATGGCATTGCATGACAAGGGTGCATAAACCTGCATGCAGATGGCACATTCATACACATACAAGTATAAATAAAATAAAAAAATTGGCTTTGAAATAAAAAGATGTAATGTAGATACTGGGTGTGGTGGTGCATGCCTTTAATCCTAGCACTGGGGAGGCAGAGGCAGGTGTATCTCTGTGAGTTCAAGGCCAGCTTGGTCTACATAGTGAGCTCCAGGCCAGCTAGGACTAAAGGGAGACCCTGTCTCAAAAAGACAACCCCCAACCCAAAACAGGAAAAGATGTAATGTAGGTACTTTGGGATATCTTGATGTATTCATTTATCTTTTTATTAGATTTGAAATTTTGTTGCTTATTGAAATATTATTTAGTGTAAAATTCAAATAGTAAAATTGTATGACAGAAACTAAGACCCCATAATTTCTTTAAAACTTTTTAAAATTTTTGTATATTTCATATAGACACCTCAATCAATCTTAACCACCCTTATACACCTTCCCCATTAGCAGCCTTTCACAGCCCCCCACTGGAATTTATGCACTGTAACTTGTGTCAAGGCCATTGTGGCAAGCCCATATGCTCCTCAGTGTAAGTTCATCCCCTGAAGGACCCTATCATTTCTATTTAAATTTGGTTCTTATATATATTTACATATATACATCTGATATATAAGTTGTCAAAAACTAACCTGTCAACAAACTTTAACATATTAAAGCCCACCTTCAAATGGACCTGTCTATCTTATCTCACTTTACAAGGCTAACAGTCCCAGAGAGACATAAAGACTTGTTCATCTAAAACTAGTTTGATGGTTACTCTTATATAGTTCAGGTTCTGAGGATCAAGGAATCCAGTATTTGAGTAAGCACTATTTTCTTCCTCTGGGTAAGGCTGCCAACACAGACTTCTCTCACCAATATGTATAGACATCAACATACATAGACAATATCAGCCAGTTGAGGATCCCAGCAGGACAAAAAGGCAAAGGAAGAATTCACAGTGATGATTGGGTGCACTGGGATAGGGACTCATGTTGTAAGAACTCTCCTAATTCCCAGTCCTTTCTAAATGGGAAGTCATCACCATCTTTTCTGAAGCTTGAAGATGGGAGATCAGGACTCTTCTCAGTCATCACAAGAGCCAGTGCTCCATCTCTATTTCTTTGTCTCTGTCCCCTTGGGTACACCTTTAAATATTAACAGAATATACATGTATTTATACAAATGCATATATTTCTTCTTGATATGTTTCATTAAAGAATAGCAACTAATACAAGCAGAGATGGGAGGAATCAGCACTAGAACACAGTTGTCAGTTCAGTTTGTGTCTTTGAAAGTGCCTCACACGAAACCTGGTGAAGAGAAGTGTGCAGTAAATGCATGAATACCTAACAGTGTAAGACAGCATTCATGTTTTGTCTTGCAACAAATCAATAGGACCTAATAATAGCTGCAAAATCTCCTTTTTCTATTGCTTTTTGCATATTGAAAATCTCTTACCACAAAAGAGAAGAAAACCCGAAAGCAAGACATCATTATATACTTTTGCCTTAGGTGCCTGTTGAGGCTATTGTTTCTGAAGAGTTTTTATAGGAGCTCTTTGTATTTCTACTTGCATGTGATCAGGTTTTTGTATAAGAAAGTAGGAAATTTGAAAAACTAACCAATTTAGTGTAATGACCCCAGGTAGAAGTAGCCTTTAGTCTTGTTGACCACTGTGGGAATGGCTTTTTTGGAAAATAAAGTCTAAGTTAATCTTGTAACCAAAGTTGATTTTAAGCTCTGAGATAATTTAACACTATGTCAGATTGTTTATCATGCAAACAAGCTTACTAAAATTCAGGCTTTTCTTGTAACCTGTGATGGTTAATCCTGGGTGTCAACTTGACTGGACTAAGGATGAACAAATAAGAGAAAAAGGATCTTTGGATTGGACTACCTTAATCCGGATGGCCCACCCCAAATGTGGGCATTACATTCTGCTGGCAGGCAGTATAAAAGGCCATGGCAGAGGGAGCTTGTCCGTTTTTCCTGAGGCTTGCCTCTCTCTCACTGGTGAGTTCATCTTGCCGCTGTGATCAACCCTTCGGAATCCAGCATGTACTGAGACCGACAGATCTCCTGGAATCCATTGGGCCTTCAGCACCAGATTGGGACGACTGAGACATCCAGCCTTGTGGACTGAGCAGTTCCCTGGATTCTCAACCTCTCCAGTGCAGCACGGCTACTGTTGGACTCCTTGAACTCTGTCACGTGAGCAAATCATTAAATTTGTATATAGCTATATATTCGTTTTGTTGATTCTTTTTCTTCAGAGAACCCTGACTAATACATAACCTAACATATAGCTTTAATCCCTCATGACCTTGCCTTTTCTTTGACCCAGAATAACATATTTATACGTGTGTGTGTGTGTGTGTGTGTGTGTGATGAAAACATCAAGCAGTGAAAGCAGCTATTGTTGGAAGCAACAAATTATCCTATTTGTTATAAATAACAGGTGGGATTAGATTTATAATATCTATTTGTGATTGTGTATGCTGTTCTAAGTCAGTAGTGGTCAGAAAGGGAAAAATCCTTCTCTGATGAGACAAAGTTCTGCTTTTCTTGTCCCATTTCGTGTTAGATGTACCATTTCAATAAATAGAGAGCAAAACTTTTTTTAAATTTTTATTCATTTATTTTTTATGTGTATAAATGTACTGTCTGCATGTAGGTTTGTGCACCCGTATCATGCAATGCCTGGTCAGAAGAGGTCATCCGATTCCCCTGGAACTGGAGTTAAAGATTTTTGTTTTGGTCTTTTTGAGTTAAAGATGGTTTTTAGCCATCATGTGGGTGCTGGATTGAACCTGGGTCCTCTGCAAGAGCAGTTGGTGCTCTTAACCTCTAGGCCATCTCTCCAGCCCCAAGACTTTTTTTTTGAAAGCATGGTTCTTCATGAAATCTGAAGGAACAAGTTTTCTGAACAAGTAAGGCCCCCTTTTGATTTTAATGAATGCTAAGAGTCAGGCTGTTCTTATTCAGTCATCACTGTAATGTGCATCACATGATGCAGACCACATCTACTAGGTCACTTGGGAATCTTGTTAAAATGCAGATATGATTCTCAGGTCTGGAATGGGTTCTGAGACTAAATTTATAGCAAGCTCTTGAAATGGCAAAACTAACTCCATTTTGTCCTAGCTGACTTTTACTTTGCCCCGTGTTTTTACCCAGCCATTCCCACTGCATCCAGCCAGGCAGAACATCTCATGCAGGTAGTTTCAGGGAGTACATTGTTTCTACAATACTAAGAAACTTAAAAATAGCCAGGTAGCTGATTGATCAACATGCCTGTGCATACAAGCTTCTCCAACTGGACTATGGGAACCTTGGGTTGTTCAAAATTTGGACATAGATACTTGCAAAATGCACCAATTACTTAATTGTATGACATACTGAGTAACATCATTGTTATCTGCAAACAACTGTGTCATTGTATTGTAGAATCCCTTAAAAATAAAAAAAATTAAAAATTAAAAAAAAAATAGCCAGGTAGCTTGTCCAGATATCACATCCTCCATCCCAGATATGTGTGCACCTCCTTGGAGCCCATTGTTTCCACAATTCTGAGAAAGTTGTTTTTTTCCTTACTGAAACTTTCTGTCAACTGAAAACCTCTTTGTTAACTGACCTGCCCCTGGTCTGGTGAAACTATAGTAATCTGATGTAACTATGGTTATTGGGTTTGCCCCTGGCATGATATAATTGTGGTTTTAAGTTTTATAAATCCTGCCCTGTTTCTCTTCAGGTTTGAGAGTCCTTTTGGGCATTAACCCCCTCTCTGACCGCTGGCTAATAAAGGAGTCCTAATTGGACCATCACCATGTGGTATTGCTCTGAGCATCTATCTAGCTCACTATTGCATTCCCAGCTGCTGGTGAAGCATCTGGTGAGGGATTCTCATGGAAAAGGGACAAGCTGGCTGCTAGAGAAGTTGACTCTGATTCTTGAATCTGGTTCTCTCTTGCAATTTGTGGTACATGCTTGAGAGTGGGAATCTACACCCTCAGCATTTAAATAAAGTTGGACTTTATCTTTAAGACATTATCATGAGAATATCTTCCATCCCACTGTATAAACATTAAGTTCTGTCTTTTCCTGTTTGTTTTTGTGTATACAGATCTAGAACCATGCTCTCTCTGTGCATATTTTTTCAGATTAATATCAGAATTTGGCACTTTTGGAAAACATAGGAAAGCAAGCCTATGTTTGGGAATATGGTTCACTTCAAAACAGTTGTATTTAGATATAAAACTGGAAATTTGATTTGTAATGGATATTATAGATATGTGAAAGATATTATAGAGTAGAAATTCATCACTTCAGGCCAAGAAGTGTCATGTATACATGGGCACAGTTGTAGAGAATGTAAGGCAGAGAAACATTTTAACCACAGGGTGGCAGTAAGAGCTATAGTTATTAAAAACGGGATTTCAAATAAAAACTGATTTCAGCCATATCTCTGAGGAAATGATTGTCAGAATAAATACTGTTTCCTAGTACAGTGTGTGCAGAGTGTCTCAGCAATGCTGCTTGCTTGTGGCCTTTGTAAATAAGCACACTCCAGATTGCAAGCCAGATAAGCTGGGCATTTCCTGGGTCTTCAGTGAATACTTGTTTTGAACTAAAGAACAAAACTGTAGTATAAGAGTTTTATTTATGTTGGTTCAATTTAGCAAAAAATTAAGATTGTAAGTTACATAGAAACAAGAAGTGACCCTTAGAAACCTTGAGGAGTGCTCCCTACCTCATGACATAATTTAAACTACCTTTTTTTTGGCATCAGCAATAAATGGATTGAAAGTTTTGCAAATCATTTACTATTCTTTTGGAAACTACATTACTGTTTTCAATTTTTTAATTGAATTTTAAGGACATCATACAATATATTTTGATAATATTCAGACCCTTCCCCTATCTGCACCTCCCTTTATTGTCCCTGCCTGATTTCATATTTTATATATATATGTATAAAATAGAGTAGAATTTGTGTCTGCAAATGCCTATGTTACTACTTTTAATCTTGAAAACATTTTCTTTAGCTTATTTATCTTTGTCATAAAGACAACAACATTGTCTACTGAAAATCAGACTGCTTACGCTTTGAGAATAGGTCAACAGAGCTTCAGGAAGTCTGAAAATATTCAGTTCATTGTAAGTCGTGTCCAAGCAGAAACAGATATGCATTGTAAAAGCTGAAAGATATCTAGGTGAATGGGATTTTCTATTCTTTTTGATCAAGGGTTAGAGGGGTAATTTTCAGGAGCTCAAAGGACTAGAAGATGTAGACTAAATAGTAGCAGTCAAGTTCTTTAAATACCATTCATGAGGGGACACAGTTTTCCACACATTCAGAACTTGAGACTGCCTCAAAATTATAGCAACAAGCCCAAACTTTTAATGTGGATGGGAAAAGGAAAGCCATCCTGGCTGGAGTGTTCTATGTTTTTCCCATCCCTGCCACTGGCAAGATGCTTGCATGTCAAGCTGTTCTGAGGCTGGGACCAAGAAGCCAAGGCGAGACACCTGTGCAATTGTTCCTGTTGCCTTTGCTCCATTTTCCCTCATGGAAGGCAGTAGCGATTGTGCTTTGATGTGTTTTAGCCTCTGCTGAACGGTTAGGCAGCTCCTTGTAAATTATATATGTCTAAATCTAAGATGATTCCCTAAAACCCTTGTTCAGAAACGAGGGAGTAATTTTTCTGGAATTTATAAATATTAAGGATGTCAGGTTTATGAAGTCTGTCATAGCAGGCTGTTCTTTCAGTTCTCTGTTTTGAGTCTCAAAGGACTGTTGTTTGAAATAGCTCAAACAACGGACTTAATCAGTGTTATATTAGGATGCTTACTATGGTTAGCTGACAGAATTAATAAAAAGCATGAGAAAAATTTGACATGGACTTAACAAATATTCTAGAATGAGGAGTGGTGCTGGGAATTGAGACCACTGACAAGGACAGAGAAATTGAAAACCAGAGTGCATTGCTTTGCAGGAATGTAGTGGTTAATGAAGCAGTGAATCTGACAAAGCTTAGTTGCATTTGCATACTGAGTTACACATGTAAGTATCATACAGGATTCAGTATGAGGGGTAGGATTTCTTGAGTCAAATATCAGTTGTTACTCAGTTCACTACTCTTGTCACATTCATAAAGGCATACTTTTTCCTGACTGAAAAACATCCAGTGGAGAGGTTGTTTTGCTGTCTTAAAAATTGCTTTATTTATTTAATTTTATTTTTTTTGTGATTTTAATACAATATATTTGATGGCATTTGGATTCCCTCCCTATCCTCACCTGCCCCCTGCCCAGTTTAATTTACTCTCATATATATGTATGTATTGTTCTAGTTTCCTTTCAATTGTTGTGACAAAACATTCTGCCCAATACCAACTTGGGCAGGAAAGGGTTTATTCATCTTACATCTCACAGGTCATCACTGAGGGAGCCCAAGGTAGGAATTCAGGGCAGGAACCTGGAGGCAGGAGCTGAAGCACAGGCAATGGAGGAATGCTGCTTACTGGCTTGTTCACCTGACCCATGCTCAGGCTGCTTTCTTATACAACACAGGACCCCCTGCCCAGGGGTGGCACCACCCACAGCAGACTGGGCCCTCTAATATCACTCAATAATCAAGAAAATACTCCACAGACATGCCCATAGGCCAGTCCAATGGAGGTAATTCTTTAATTGAGGCTCCCTCAGACCAGGTATGTCCAGGTGACACTAAAGCTATCCAGCACAACACACACATACACACACATAAATATATATTTATGTATATAATATGGCCTTTGGAGTCTGATTTGTGTCCCCACATGTCCTTCAGTGTGGGACCATCCCTGCAAAACACCGTCTCTATTCCAGCAGCCATCAATTGCCAAAAGTTCCTTAGGCTGGGTTGGGATTTCGTAGCCACTTTCCCATGTCTGCGCTGGGATCTTATCTGGTTTGAGATTGCACAGGACTTGTGCACACTGTCACCATTGCTATGAGTTCATGTGAGTACCTGACCAGCTGTCTGGAGACTGTTTCCCTTAGGTCATCCAGACTTTTTGGTTCTTACAATCGTTCTTCCTCCTCTTCTGTGATGATCCCTGAGCCCAAAAGAACACAGACTATTGCCGCAGATCTTGATTGCCTCCAAGAACTCAAGGCCCTAGTGCTGAGAATAAGCCACTCTTTAAACATAGGACTTGGAGCAGGTGAGGTGGAATTGGGCTGGAAGCCTCCTCTCTGAAAACGAGTTCTCATAGTATTACAGGATACTGCACAAGCTGCCAAGGGAGAGAACCAATCAGTGGTCCTACTTAGCTGTAAAGCCTAATGAAAAACAATGTCAGATCCAACAAACTTACTATTGGTGAAATGGTGGCACTTTTATCTTTGGGGGTAATCACCAGCTGTCTAATAGGAATTAAAGCTTGATGTGAGGGAACTCATGTGGTACTGGAAACAGCCAAATATGCATGGAAAGGTCATAGATTCTAAAGAAAAACCTACATTTTCCACATCCCTAGACCCATGTAATTTCTTACTGTGTTCTAAATATGCATCCTCATATTTACAGACAAGTATACCCTTCACTCCTCATCAAAGAAGCTTATTTTTGCAGCAGATGGAGACTATTACAGAGTTCCAGAACTGGTCAATGCTGTGTCTGTGAGACATTTAATACTAAATGACACATCTTCAGTGCAACCTCTACACACAGGATAAATGCATCTCTCAACTCTCAGCAGAGAGGTTTCCTGATGCAGCAGATGGTGATTAACTCAGAAACCCACAATTTGCCAATGAGCAGAGAACAAAAGGCTGCAGAATGCTTATCCCTGAATCAGACCTGTTTTGACACCTTTCTGCCTATGACTAAGGGGACTCAAATGGGCTAAAGGTATCCAGGATAAAGTATAATAGTTCCAACATCTCTGAGATCTTCCATCTTTCTTTTCATATCCTGAAAACATCCACCATGTAAATTATAAATGGAATGTTGAAAGATCAGCTGTGACACCATCTTTATGATGCAGGATTGAATTCCTGGCTAACGTGATTGTAGAGTTTATGTAAACTCAGAGATTTCCACTAGGCAGGAGAATGCAGCGAGAGGCAGGGGAAGGAGGGGGACGGGAGGGAGGGGGAGTCAAGGGGGAGGAAGGTGAGTCAGAGGGAGGCAGTGGGAGGTAGGGGGACAGCAGGGGAAGGGCAGAGGGGGTAGGGGAGTGCAGGGAGGCAGGGGGGAGTTGGGCGGCAGGGGAGGCAGGGGAATTAGGGAAGCAGGGAGGCAGGGGAGGTGGGGTGGAAGTCAGGGGCGGCAGGGGAGGCAGGGGGAAGTCAGGGGGAGGCAGGGGAGTAGGGGAGTCAGGGGAGGTAGGGGAAGTCAGGGGGATTCAGGGGGAGTCAGGGGAAGTCAGGGGGAGTCAGGGGGAGTCAGGGGGAGTCAGGGGGAGTCAGGGGGAGTCAGGGGGAGTCAGGGGGAGTCAGGGGGAGTCAGGGGAGTCAGGGGGAGTCAGGGGGAGTCAGGGGGAGTCAGGGGGAGTCAGGGGGAGTCAGGGGGAGGCAAGGGAGGTAGGGGAAGTCAGGGGGAGTCAGGGGAGTCAGGGGGCGAGGCCGGGGAGGGGGAGGCAGGGGAGGTCAGGGGAAGGAAGGGGAGTAAGGGGGAGTTCAGGGGGAGGCGGTAGGGCAGGGGATGGTAGGGGATGGAAGGTCAGGGGGAGGCAGGGGGAGGCAGGAGGCAGGGGCTGGTTAGGGAGTCAGGGGAAGTCAGGGGGAGTCGGGGAGGCAGGGGGAGGCATGGAGGCACGGGGAGGTATGGGGAAGTCAGGGGGCAGTCAGGGGAGGTTCAGGGGGAGGCAGGGGACGGTGGTAGGGGAAGTCGGGGACTCAGGGGAGGCAGGGGAGGTAGGAGAAGTCAGGGGGAGTCAGGGGGAGTCAGGGGGAGTCAGGGGGAGGCAGGGGAAGTAGAGGAAGTCAGGGGGAGGCATGGGAGGTAGGGGAAGTCAGGGGGATTCAGGGGGAGTCAGGGGAAGTCAGGGGGAGTCAGGGGGGGCGGCAGGGGCGTCAGGGGGAGGCATGGGAGGTAGGGGAAGTCAGGGGGAGTCAGGGGGGGACGTTTCAGGGGAGGCAGGGGGATGTCAGGGGGAGGCAGGGGGCGGCAGGGAGGTAGGGGAAATCAGGGCGAGACATGGGAGGTAGGGGAACGGCAGGGGAGGCAAGGAAGGTAGGGGAGGTAGGGGAAGTCAGGGGGAGGCAGGGGAAGGGGAGGTAGGTAGGAGAAGTCAGGGCGAGGCATGGGAGGTAGGGGGAGTCAGGGCGAGGCAGGGGAGGCAGGGGAAGTCAGGGGGAGGCAGGGGGAGGCCCTGGGGGGGCAGGGGAGGCAGGGAAGGTAGGGGAGGTAGGGGAAGTCAGGGGGATGAGGGGAGGTAGAAGAAGTCAGGGCGAGGCATGGGAGGTAGGGGACGAAGTAGTCAGGGCGAGGCTGGGAGGTAGAGGAAGTCAGGGGGTTAGGGTGGAGTCAGGGGGGAGGCAGGGGGAGGTCGGGCAGGGGAGGTAGGGGAAGTCAGGGGGAGGCATGGGAGGTAGGGGAAGTCAGGGGGAGTCAGTGGGAGTCAGGGGGAGGCAGGGCGGTAGGGGAAGTCAGGGGGAGGCAGGCGGAGTCAGGGGGAGGCAGGGGAGGTAGGGGAAGTCAGGGGGAGGCAGGGGAAGACCTGGGCATGATAATGAACACTACCGAGCATCATAAAATGGTTTCCCAGCTGTGACTGGTGGAGGAGGCTGGCGAGCTGCCAAGATGTGTTCCAGCTCATTCCAGTGTCTTCAGGAGGCTGCCAGGAGGGTTACTCTAATGGAGGCATGAAAATCTTAAGCACACTGCCTGGCACATAGTTCATGTTTAACAAGTGTCAGCCATAGTTATCTCCTGAGTGTGTTGATAAATTAGGATGTAGGAGAAGATGGGCTTTCAAAGCTGTGCCAGCTAGACCATGATTCTGAGGTACACTGCAGCCACCCTTCCCGAGGGGCACAGCTTACAAGTGCAGTGTAGTCAGCTGCATTATTGGCTAATCATGTATTTTCATGAACACTAAGTAGATGAAAGCCAGTTTGAAGGAAGGAAACACAAAACAGGCAGAACCTACTGATATTTCAAACTGCAAAAATGAGATACAAGAACGAAGAGACGACAACAGAAGCGGGTAAGTAGAATAAGGGAAGTGCACGGGCATAAGACGGTTCCAGCAGCCGTGCGGGAGATTGAAAAACGGAAAAGAGGGGGGTTGAAAGCCATGATCTACGTGGAACTCTCTAAAGGGTAGCTTGGTTACTTAGCCCTGCACTGTGGATATAAGAACGGTTGCACGGAAGGGAAGAGGGGGAAGGCGAAAAGGAAGGAAGTGACGGAAGTCAGGAAGGAAGGAAGGAGGAACGGAAGGACGTGGAAGGAAGGAAGGAAGGCAGGAGGAAGCTAGGAGACAGAAAGCCATGATATTCGGTAACTGCCGGCGGAAATGAGACACGACATGCACGCAATGTACTGGCAATGAACTTATCTACATGTACTGGCTTGCCTTATTGTTCCTCTTTGTTTATTTGGGATAAGCTCGCCATGTAGCCACCCAGCTCCGGTACTGTGGCACCACTTCAATATGCTAGACCAGGCTGCGAACTAGCTTAAGAGTAAAAACTGATTCTGCCTACTGAGGGAGGAGAGGAAAGGTTTAGGGTGGAAAACGGAAGGGATAGAGGCTGGAGGGCGCGAGAGGGTCGGGCGGGAGGGTATGGCTGGCGGGAGGGATGGGATGGCAGTGAGAGTGATGGCGTGAGGTCGGGCTTTAGTAGTTTTCTTTATGACGGGAGGACTTTCCGTCAGGAAGGCCTTGCTTCCTGACTTACTTCTGCTGTAGGGATTGATGGAAGTTCTTTCTTTTTCTTTCTTTCCTTACTTCCTCCTTTTTTCCTTCCTTCCTTCCTTCCTTCCTTCCTTCCTTCCTTCTTTGTAAAACGCAGTCATCTTTAAGGCTCCTTAATTTGTAGGTGGCATTATTAAATCCGAAGATGAAAAAAAATCAAGTTTGTAAAATGATTGCATCATACAAAGAGAAATCCTCTGTCCCTGCAATGTGTGATATATTCAGAATGACCAACAGTTTAGGTTTGTTCCTTTGCAAGTGGCCTTTGCAATATCTTTTTGCTGGTTTATAAACTTAAGATATCCAAAGTACTATGGGCAGCTCTGCTTTCAATCCAAAAGTGTTACATGGAACACCTCATTTTCAGCAACAATGAAGACCTTCTATATAATTAAGTTTTAATTTTTGATGAGAAATCACACTGGCACTAAATGAACTTAGTAGAGATACATAGTAATTTTGTCCAAAATGAAATTGAATTAAGATAAAAAGAAGTACAGTAGTCAGCACCTCATTAGCCATGTGCATGTAGAGCAGGATTTATTTCCGAAGTGAGCACCACTGAAGTGTCAGTTGATAAAATGTGCATACTCCCTATCAGTGGCCATCTGGGTAAAGGTTGAAATATTAAAGTCTAGAAGGGCTGGGTGCCCTGAGTCAAGGACTGGTCTGAGATGTGTTCAAAGGCTCAAATGAAAAGCCTGCAGTGCATTATGCAGGGTAAATCTCAAGTGTGTGGAGAAGAATGTGAAACCTGACCGTGTGTGCTAATACACAATCTTTATAAATGGTTGTGATGGTTTTGGTGCTACTTGGGGACCATTCACCATCAATATATTGACCTGTCTGTGGACTTCTCTGTATTCACAACATAAAAAATCATTCATTTCCCATTGTGCTTATTTAAAAACCAATACTGCAAATACAGAGAGAGGAAGGAAATTCAAGATTTTATAGGCCTTGGAGATCCCACTGGATGCTGTTAATGTGCTTCATCTTATTTCATATTTCACTCACACTCTTGAGTGATTTCATTTGTCTTACTCATAAGGTATTTCTAATAAAAATGCTCAGACAGCATAATGTGAATGTTCTTCAGATCTGCACTCCCCATTCTGGCCTCCATGCAGCCTAAGGAACATGCTGCAGTGTGCAGGAGGATCAGCGAGAAGCTATGAACCAGAGGATGCAGAGGAAATGACACCTTCTGAGTTTCAAGTCTACAGTATCTCCTCTCAGAATCAGTGCTGCATTTTGGAGAGTCCGGATTTGCCTTTTGGAGAAAAAATACCACTTGGAGAGCAAAGTCCAGCTCAGCCCAGAAGACTGACTTCTGAGCTTCTGAGAAAACCACATGGTTAAGTTCTATGACTGTGTAACAGCCACAGATAACACAGAACGGTTGCAGCGCAGAAGGCAATTTTAAAGAAAAAGCACCTGTCAAAGAAATAGCAACTATATCAGCTACCCTGGTCTTCAGGGTAGCTTCTTTCTTATCTGACAGCTGGGCACATCATTTAGAGAGCTTGAGATCAACCAGGTCATGACAGAAGCATCTCAGGTGTAACTTAAAATTTTTAATTTATTTTAATGTACATTTGTATGTGTCTGAGTATATGTCATATGTGCGGCAGTGCCAGTGGAGGCCAAAAGAAGGCACTGGACCCATCAGAACTGAAGTTACTAGTGGCCGTGAGCTGCCTGACGTGTGCTGGGAATCGAACTTGAGTCCTCTGGAAGGTGAATAAGTGCTCTGAATTGCTGAACCATTTCTCTAGCCCCTCCAGTAGAACTGTAAACCACTAACTTGGAAATTTAATGCCTTAGTTCTTCTTGTCCTCCATGATAAAAGCTGCTTGTGTGCTTTTTTCCACTTTCAATTTTTACTTTTTAGTTTTCAATCTTGCACTAATTTGAATTCCTGGCTTTTAAAAAGTTTATTTATTTCTATTTTTATGTATATGAATGTTATGCCTGCATGTATAAATGTGCACCCATGTTATGCAGTGCTCACAGAGCACAGAGAAGGACGTTAGATCCCTAGATCCCCCGGAACTAGAGTTATGGATGGTTGTTGGCCAACATGTGGGTAGTGGGATTCAAACCTGGGTCTTTGCAAGAGCAGCAACTGTGCTTAACCACTGAGCCATCTCTCCAGTCCAGTATTCCCAGCTTTTTAGTCTTTGTTAAGAAGCATTTGGAAAATTATCTTCCAAACATTAAAAGTTTTTTTCTTCCAAGATCTGAAGCAGAAATAGTATTCATGACAGGTCCTGACACCAATTTCTTGTAGATATTGAGGGTGTACTGCACATTTTTTTGTTAAGGCTATATTGCATTCTTGCACCTAAATCAGTCTGGGAAGGGGAATTTGACAAATGGTTGAGTCAAGCCATAATTCGGTTGCTGGGGCTGGAGACAGGGCTGTGTTTGTTAGCTCTCTGATACTGACAGGATGTATGACATAAATGACGATAAGGAAGATTTGTTTTGGCTAATGGTTTCAGAGGTTCACCTCACACTAATTGGCACTGTGCACTTGGGAAGAATATCAGGGTGGTTAGAGAGTGTGGCTGAAGATGATTGTTCACAGACGGACAGAAAACGGGATGGCAGGAAAAGGCAAGTAATAATATATATAGCCCTATGACCTGTCTTGACAGCAATACCTATTGCTGACGACTCACTATACACACACACACACACACACACACACAACACACACACACAC
>VZQC01013896.1:1029568-1042767 GCA_009823505.1 Rhizomys pruinosus
TGATTGGCCCTGAGACCAAATTGACATCAGGCACAATAATTTTGTCAGTGTTCTCATCCTCATTGCATTAATGTGCTGTATTATGTGATGATTAAGCCTTTCCATTTATCTAGCATGCCCAAATGTTTGCATTCCAAGAAGAAATAAAAATTCTAAATTGTGCTTAGGTAAGGAGAAGGCTCACACTGGAGTAGTTATGATAACTTACAGCATGCACTGTATAGAAAGCTTCTGAAGGCCTCTGCACACAGATTTGCCCATCTGCTGTCATAATGACCCTGAGAGCTGAGGCTGCTGCATTAGCTCCACTTCATTTCTGACAAAACGGGGATCAGAATAAGCCATGATGTTTCCCAAAGGAACTTCCGAAAAGGAATAGTCAGAACAGGAGGATTCAAACTCAAGAGATAAGGTTATGAGTTTCAGTATTATATCACAATTGATCTATTTCTCATCCACTAATATCCATTATTCAACCAGTGTCAGCATAATAGAGGAAAGACCCTGGATATTTGTAGGCATCTGATTTTCTCTTATGAAGTATGGACATCTAAAGGTCTAAGTGTAGAAAATTTAGATTTGAACTTCAATCTTGCATTTTCTCAGGAAAGCTTGTGGTTAAAGAGAACAATACTTATATGTCTAGCCATGACCCAGACAAATTCTGATAGAAGTTAAGACCTGGAAAAGCTTTGAGATAGGAAAGAAGTCACATATAATGTAAGCCTATTCCCACTTTTGCCTCAGTGGTGGAGACAGTGGGTTCATTGGATGCGTTATTCATTCCTTGTATATAGTTTGAGGAATCACCATGTGTCAGAATGTAGAGAATGAAAAAATGGTAACAACAAAATCATCATGGTGCAGTGTTATATCAAAGCATTTTGCAGACAATGCAAGGAGAGTGATTTAACTCTCAGTGCAACAGAAAGCCAGATGTGTTCAAAGCTGAGACCACACAATATAATTTACATAGAAAGAATATTGCTGTGGGGATCTGCAGAGCTGGCAGGAAACAAACAAACTCAGTTCCTTTTTTTCTACTTTTGGTTTGTTTCATTTTAGCTGGAAGACACAGCCTTTGATCCATTATACCACATGGTTAATTCTTCACCTATCCCTAGTGAAACTCTCTTGTCACATCTTGGTGCTCTTGTTTCGTTTCTGTTGCTCTGATAGAATAAACTGACCAAAAGCAGTGTAAGGGAGAAGGGGTTTATTTGAGCTCAGAATTCCAAGTGACAATCCATTATTGTGAGGGAAGTCAAGGCAGGGCATATTATGTTTGGAAAAACTATTTTCCTATTTGTGTTTGAATTTTTCTACAATTGAATGGATCAGCATGTCTTAATTTGAAGTGGAAATTCACTGAAAAACACTGGTATGCATTCAAATAATTTCATATGTTTTAAAATATTTTCCAATTAATGTAAAGGATCAATTTTAAATAAATTAAGATTAATTAAGTACAACTGACCATTAATTAGAATAAAATATAATTTATAAATCATTACATTTAACTGAAATTCAACATTCAGTCCCTTAGTTATACCAGCCATATTTCAAAATCCAAATGTGGCTGATGGCTATAAGTTTTGGAAAGCACAGATTTGGGCGGTTGGCTGTCATTTCAAAGAACCACTCCTGCTGCTTCCCTAGCAACCTAAAAACAGGTTCGTTTATTTATTATTACTATTATTATTATTATTATTATTATTATTATGTGTACGTGTGTCCCTGTATGAATTTATGTACAGCACATGTGTGCAGGAGTCTCTGAAGGCCAAAAGACTGTTAGCTATCATGTGGGTACTGGGAACTGAACCAGCCCCTCTGCAAAAGCAGCCTGTGTGCTTAAGTGCTAAGTCATTTCTCCAAGCCCTTTAGCAACTTTTAAACTTGTATGATACTTTAAAAAATACACATTTGGTATTCAATATTGCTTTTATTTTTAAGTAATTTTAAATCAGAATGATCACACTGTGGCTCCAGTAGAATTATGTTTGGTGTCTTTATAGTTTCCAGGCCCTTTAAGTTGCTGTTTGAGAAAGCATACACAGAGTTGGCATATCTTATCAATTGCCCGTGAAACTGTACTTATTCTAGGGAATGACATTTTCATCCGCTGACTAGATGACTAGTTACGCTTCCCATTTGGGGTCATACAAGCTTGCTTTATTTGCTTATGTGTTCTGGTGTCAAGTGTGTATTCAGAATCTTTGGGAAGAGTTTAAAAGGCATTTTAAATATTTTATAGCCAGAATTTCTCAAGCCTTCAGGATTCTTGATGTGTTTATTGATGAGTATACATGTGCTGATGGATATTTAGTGTGGAATTTACTTCATATGTTAATACTTTATTCTGTGAAATGAGTTCTGTATATCTGTCATGTTGATTGAGAGCCCCCATCTCTCCTCTCTTCTTTCTCTTTTAAACTTTGCATTATTTTTGAACTCAAAGTATTTCTTATGATCCAGGGTATTTCTGTGTATCTACATAATTAAAATCATCATTGTTTGTTGATTGATTTCATGTGATGTATATTTATGAAATACCTAGTGCATTCAGAACAAAGTACTTTTTTAAACTTTTTAATTTTTATTGAGCACATTTCATACAACATTTCTTAATCAAAGTTAGACTCATTCCCCCATCCATGCCCACCCCTCATGGCCCCCCCTCCCCACCAGAGCTCGTGGATTCTGTCTTGTCTTGCATCTTTTTCTCAGTCTTTTATAACCTTTTTGGTGCACAGGTTTACTGTTTTGGTCAGTTCTTTGAATAGGTTTTTCTCTCTCTTTTTTAGAACAAAGCACTTTTTAAGGGAAAATTCTAGACCTCCCTTGTTTTTTCTTTGTAAAACTGTAGTTATCTATTGTTCTGGTAATGGGATACATGGCCTCAGGCATAAGGCAAAGCACTGAGCTATAGNAAATGTTCTTTGTAAAACTGTAGTTATCTATTGTTCTGGTAATGGGATACATGGCCTCAGGCCTTTGCCATAAGGCAAAGCACTGAGCTATACTCTCAACCATATAAGTCTTGTAACTTGGTCAAGGGAGATGGCTCACTGGGTAAAAGGCACTTGTCACCAAGTCTGATGACCTGAGTTTGATCCCCAGAATTCACATGGAAGCAGAGGTCCAAGTATCACAAGTTGTGTTCTGGTCTTCGTATGAGTGCAGTGGTGTGTCTCACTACTCCCATGCTCTAAGTAAATAAATCTTTTGTTTAACTTTCTGTCTGTGAAAGCTTTCATAATCCTGTGTTGTAGGGAGGGAGAGACTGTGAGAAAAGAACTTTGAGACAGTACTGTGGGAAACTTTCATGGCGTTCTGGTAGAAAGAATAGAGATGAGATGGGGATCTAAAGAAGTCTGCTTTGAAACGAAATTTTATTTTATTTTATTTTTTTTTTGGCTTTTTGAGACAGGGTCTCCTTTTAGTCCCAGCTGGCCTGGAGCTCGCTCAGTAGACCAGGCTGGCCTGGAACTCACAGAGATCCACCTGCCTCTGCCTCCCGAGTACTGGGATGACACCATGCCCAGCAGGAAGCCTCTTGGTTCTCTATAAGGAAGGTGAGAGTGAAGCAGGTAGGAGCCACCTGGATTCAGCTGGAGCTGAGCAGGGTTGGCCAGACTTACCGCGGTCAAGTTTACCATGAGAGGGCGTGGACCATGTTTGAGGATTGCCGGTGCATTCAGCCCTATGTGTAATAAGTATCCACAGGTAGTTTCCTTTGGAAACATAAGTGCCCATTAACAGCTACTACCCGCAATATATCAACACCTACATATTTGAAATAAAATGTGAATTGATCAGTATCAACGAACAGATGCTGTGGGATTAGAAGAAAAAGAAATCAAGCAGCACTTAGAAAATGACCCTGGTAGCAATGAGGGGACAGGCACCAAAAGGCCACATGGATTAAATGTCCTTTATTAAAAATGGTTGTGAATGTCAGCTGGGTGTGGTGGTGCATGCCTTTAATCCTAGCACTTGGGAGGCAGAGGCAGGCAGATCTTAGTGCGTTCAAGGCCAGCCTGATCTACAATGTGAGTTCCAGGACAGCTGGGGCTACAGAGAGACCCCGTTTTGATTAGTGGAAGTGATGAGCAAGGCTTTCACAACTGTTTGCAGAAAGACACAGCCTGCTTGGAATCTGTGATGAGCAGTTGCTTATTACCATAGTATTAAACCAAATGGTTAAGCTTTATTCCATGGAATTTCAAAGGCCAGATAATGGTCAGAGTCCATTTTTTTATCAGTCTATTCTGATCTCTGCGTTTTGAGAAGGTAGAAAGACGTGAACTGACTCAACTGCTGGAACTGACAGAAGACAGTATTATGGAGGATGACACCGCCTACTTCATTACATTATTTTTCAGAATGTTAACAGAATAATTATATTTGTTCAGTCTAATCAAGCTGAAGAAATAAGAATTTCATATTTTACTCTTCCTGGTACTCATTCTACTCTAGCCAAAAAATATGAATGGTTTTAAAAGGGTATTTGGCAAAAATGGAGAATGTTACCAAGGCACAAAAGACTTAACTGCCATCAGATTTGCAGCTCTCAGATAATTGCAGGATCCTCTCCAGAAACTGCTAATGTTTATTTGCTGCTATTACTAAGTCATTCAGATGATATACTAGTGTTTCTATTCTAATCTTGATACATGTAACTGTAAATAAATCACTACTTTTGGCAAGCATTAGAAAAAAGAAAATTAAGGCTCAATGGTTAAGTGTTGTGGGTGGCACTGTTATCATTTTAGGGGTATTGTCAGGTTCGTTTTATCAGACAAGTAAATAATTAAAAGGCAGGAAAAATTTCAGTCCAGCACAGAACACACGGACACACACACACAAACACACACACACACACACACACACACACACACACACACACACAGTCATACAGAAAGATGGATTTCTCCACAAGTGGAGAGGGGACCTGGAAACTGAGCATCCAATGTCCCCCATACCAAGGGTCTGGGTGTTAAAGATTTTAGTGATTTACCCTATCCCAATTTTGGGTTAGTCAACTTAAACAAAAATAGGCTGATAGATCACATCTCTGAGCTGAGATAGCTAGGTTTCTACGACTCTAAGTAGTTCAGTTGAAGGAACCCTGTTACAGTTAAAAATAAGGCCTTCCCGGCAGAGCAGGAAGAAGCAATAACTGTGCTAACTTTAGTACTTCTCAGTGACCCTGTTGCTCATTAGGGATTTAGTCCCTTTCAGTAAGGATCAAATGCAACTTGCCTATAACTAACTGGCTCAATGCTAGGACAGAAAGAACATGTTGTATGTACTTGAGAAGGAAGAGGAGTACTGTGCTACAGATTGGATCATTTTACAGGATCTGGAATAATCAGTTCAAGAAGAAGAAAAGGAAATTAAGAAGCACAGCCAATAAGCAGCGTTAAAGGCCAAGCAATGGTGTTTTGTAGGGACTGAGGTTTTGTTTGTTCTGGCCTCAGTCAGGTGCAAAGAGCAGGACACAGGTTACTTCCTGAGCTCCTCAGAAGGCAGAGATCAGTGTTTTGTGGGAGAAGCATCATCCTCGGGAGTAACAGAGGCAGAGGGACAATGATTCAGGGAAGAGGCACTGTGGAGCCAGCTATGGCTGTGACAGCTGTCTACCGCATGGGGCTATCAGAAAAAAAGGTGATGTTTTTCTGTCCTGTTCTTTATCTGTCAGTTCTCATCCTCTCTTGGCTAAAAGATACCCTATGAAAAGTCTGTGCTTCTGGCTTCTGTATGTATGAGTGCCAGGGAGATCCTGGGCTGTCCTGTATCTCAGTGCAGACCTCCTCAAAAGCTGATTTGTGGATGGCAGAGCCTCTATAGCCTATGAAATTGTGAGTACAGAGTGTGAGGAAATATTCACAAAACTTTATCATCTCTTGATTGAGTAATTTTATATGCTTCAAGTCTAATAACAAAATAAAAACCAAACCAAACAAAAACCCAAACAAAAGAACCACCATCAACAAAAAATGAAAAAAAATATTTGTGTGCTTAATTAACTACAGTAAAATCACTGCATAATGCCATACATAAAATTATATCTAATGATTACATTATAAAATATATTAACATTTATGCTCTCTCAACTAAAAATTACATAGGGAGAAATATGACATTTTTGTATTAGTTATATTTTGTTGCTGTGATGAAATATCCTGACAATAACAAATGAAGGAAGGAAAGGTTTGTTTTGGTTCACAGTTCCAAGGAACAGTCTATCCTGGTGGGGAGATCATGACTTTAGAAGCTTGAGACGGTTATGTTGCATCAACAGCCAGGAAACAGAGCAATACATGCTTGTGCTCAGCTTACTGTCTTCTTTTCATACAGTTCAGGACCTCAGCCCATGGAATGGTGCCACTCAAGGTGAATCTTTCCACCTCAATTTGTTTAATCAAGATCATTGTCTCCCACGTGAACCCAGAGGCTTGTCTCTTAGGTGATTTGAGATCCTGTCAAATTGACAATAATATTGTATATATTATTAATCTAATATCTGGTTTTAAAAAGAGAGAGCAGGAATTATGTATCTTCTACTTAATTCATATGATGTGGAAATACAGGTCTTACATTCATCTAATAGATCCTTATTAAATGTTTATCCTGTGTTAGTCACTCAGGGTATAAATATCAAACATATAACTATGATGAGAAATCCGCCCTTCTCCATGTGGATTTCAAGTTTAGCATGAAAACAAATTTAAGAGCTTGATGTAACAGTACATGATAAATATCCAAATCTAAAGCAGTGTTCTAAGAGACCAAGTGTAAGGGATCCTTTACTTGTGGGAAGAACTGGAAGTAACACATGGCAGAGTATGTCATAATATAGTATAATTATATTTAAATTTTAAACAGATAGAAAGGTCACAATTGTTGTGGTAAATGAAATGTTGTTCACATTTCACTAACTTAGGACTGGTACAGTGAGTCATGAAGAAGAATTCAGGAAATAAAAAGAAGCTTAAAAAATCTACTGAAAAGAAAGGTAGAGGAAGACTTTGGAGTGGAGGACAAAGTAAAGATAGAGAAAGGTGACTGGGAAATCTCTTCATGAAGGAGACACCAGAGTTGGCCCAGCCTTGGTGACAGGGACACTAAAAAAGACTTTTAAGAGGCTATAGGGATTTAAAAAACTAGGACAAGACAGATGTCATCTATAATTTATTACCTAGAAAATTGTTAGTTAGAGTAGATATAAAATTGCAGGGTAGGAGAGTCAGGTGTGGGAAAAAGGTGCCCTAGTGGAAGTTAATGTGCTAAAGCAATATGCTTCAAAGTCAGTTAGTCAAGAGTATTGAGAATAATGGGAGCTGGAGTGGACAGATGTAGTTAGGATTTATGAGGTTGCAATGAAGAAGAGGAGAAAAAGAAAAGCCAGAACTTTCTGTTATAGCAAAAATGTTGAAACCTATGGATGTTTGAAAGAAAATAGAGTTGATCTCAACCTAAAAGGAAGATACATTGTGGGGAAGATGAAGTCCTGTAAAAAGAAACATTGACCACCGAAGAAGATTGTTATTTCAGAATTTATTTGCACCTGAAAGTTTTTATTTTGTTATAAATAAAACTCCGTGTTAAAGAAATTACCTTTAGGGCTGGGTGTAGAGGCAAGTACCTTTAATCTCATCATCAGGGAGGCACAGGCAGGCGGGTGTCTGTGAGTTTGAGGCTAGCCTCAAGTTCCAGGCCAGCCAGTGCTACACAGTAAGACCCTGTCTTCAAACAAAATAAAACAAAATAAAAAATTAAATTAACCTAAAGTCAATTGGGGTTTCTCAACAATCGGAAGCATGTCCTAGCAGTTAAGAGTGTGTGTTGCTCTTGCAACCTGAGTTTGGTTCCTAGCACCCAGGAGATCCAATATCCACTTCTGAGGATGTAGGCACCTGCAGTCATATGCATATACACACACTGATAAATACATACATATATAATTAAAAATAAAATTGTATTTTTGAGACAGGGTCTCCCTTTAGTTCCAGCTGGCCTGGAGCTTGCTCTGTAGACCAGGCTGGCCTTGAACTCACAGAGATCCACCTGCCTCTGCCTCCTGATTGCTGGGATTAAAGGTGTGCACCACCATTCCCAGCAAATAAATCTTTAAAAAATTAAATTAAATGTTTCTGTATAAAGCATTATATTTCATTATTAAACAGTAAAGAATGTAGAAAAAACAATAATCTTTGACCATTTCAATACTTAATGCCTGTTTTCCAGGTTTTAAAATTCAATACATGTTTTGCTTTGCTTTGGTTTTGGCAAGATGTTGATCAAGCCATATATATATATATATATATATGTAACTTCTGTTTCTGTGGTGACGGAATATCTGACAAGAACAGTTAAAGGAGGAAGGATTTCTTTTGACTCACTGTTTGGGAGGATAATTTCCTTCATGGTATAGAAGGCAGCAGGAGACCCCAGATTCAGTGGAAGTGGAAGGTGAACAGGGCTCCACTCTAAAACCTCAATGCCTGCCCTAGTAACTCACTTCCCTCAGAGACACTGCACTTCTTACAGTGTTGAACAACCTTCCCAAACAGCACCAGGACCTGGGGACAAAGTATTTACACATAAGAACTTATGGGAGACATTTTACTTTCACACTACACTACCAGATAAATTTAGGTTTAAAAAATTATTATGAAGCACAAAATTATAAATACAAACAATCCAAAAAATGTTAAGAAAGTTTTAAAACTTATTTACTTGTAATGATTTAGTCAGTGAGTGAATGCATGTGTGGATGTGTGTGTGTGTATGTATATGTGAGTGAATGCATGTGTGTATGTGTGCGTGTGTGCGCGCACGTGTGTGTACATGTGTATGAGTGGATGCATGTGCGTGTGTGTATGTACTTGTGTATGAGTGAATGCATGTGTGCGTGTGTGCATGTGTGCGCGTGTGCCTGTGTATGTACATGTGTATGAGTGAATGCATGTGTGTATGTGTGCATGTGTGTGCACACATGTGTGTGTGCTTACATGCATGTGTATGTACCTGTGTATGAGTGAATGCCTGTGTGCATGTGTGTGTGCATGTGCGCGTGTGTGTGTGTGTATGTACATGTGTATGTATATGATGCTTGTGGACATCCGAGGACAACTTTTAGAAATCAGTTTTCTCCTTCCGCCTCGGGATCTGAGGATTAAATTCAGTTTGCTAGGGTTTTCAGGGGAGTAATTTCCCTGTTGCATCATCTTGTCAGCCCTGTAAAATCTTTTTTCCCCCCCAAAACTGAAGTTATGAGGGTAAAATGGAGTTATATATCTGTTAGTTCATATACCATAAGCTTATTTGTGTTAATGTTTGTTGAAACTATATCAGGGATTCATTCTTGAGTAAAGTTTAGCTTATTCTAGCTGGTCTAGAGGACTTTCTAGTGGAGTTTGGTAGTGTGTGGAGCGGGTATCATGTCTGCAGTTTCTTTCTGCAGAGTTCATGGAAAAATCAACAGTGATTTATATTTCATCCTTTTATCCTCTCTTCACTAGCTTGTTTGATAACAGCTTTTAGATCTTTGCTTCCAGAGAAAGAGAGGACAGATCAGAAGTTCATCAATTCTCTGATTCTGGTATAAAGAACAGACTCAGTGGGGTGGGAGTCAGCTCTGAGCTTTGATTTCTTATTTGAAGAGGACTTTTTATTTTAAAATAGTCACAGGTGTGTCTGTCTAGCCCCCTACACCATGTGCTTCCTTAGAGAGGATTCAGTGCTCTTAATTGTATCATGTATACATGAAAAGCTTCGGTCCTTAGATAGCTCTTTTTCACTAGAAGTTGAATCACTACCTGTCCCCCACTGAATTTTTATTTTAATTCATATTGACATACTTAACCCATTTAGCCTGGTATGTGGCGATTCTGGGCCGATTCTTACAAAGTTTTGCGAATTTCAGTTTGATTCCGCTCTTGGCACTGGATGTGGCAGGGACACATCAGGCATTTATTGAGTGAATGAGACTTTCCATTTCTTGTCTTCCCAAGTAAATGACAAGTGAATTTTGTAGAATTTTTCCTTTAACCCTGAATTCTTTCAGTGTGACATGTTATAGCCTACTTCTAGCAGGGTTTCTCAGTCGATAGTGCCTGCTAGAATTACCTGGAGGGACTTACTGAACATTGGAAGTCAACCCTTATCTTGCCACCTGCATTTTTGGCAAGTGCTGGTAGTGTTTGTGTGGTAGGTAGCCATAGGTTTACATTTCTTTGCACATTGTTAAAGCTTTAGGCACAGGAAGACTCAGGCTGGTGCTGCGTTTTCTGAATTATGCTCTCCTTACTTCAGGAAGGTACTTGGGAGAGCTGGAGAACTAGTTCTAGATAATGGTATATGGCTGCCTTTAGATAATGAGTCAAGAATAACATCTGGAAAACTACCCAGTCTTGATTGCATGTGTAAAAGCTAACAGTTTGTTAGTAAGTAAATCTCCAAGAGATTGACTCTACATAAGACTGCTTTCATAACCATGCTCTCATAAAACAGACTGGCTGATTCTTTACAACTGTGACATATTTCTTGCTCCTCCTGCAGAACTGTGTTTCCTACCTTGTGGTCACTCTTGGAGCTTCTATAACACTCCACTGAGAAGTAGGCAGGCGTCTCCATGGCTACGTTTGTTTCCTGCTTTTTGAGTTTCAAGCATTTTCCATCATGAGCAGCTGCCAAGGCAGGTTTTCTTTTGAGGTAAAGGACTATCAGGGTCAAGAGGTACATGGCTGAAAGAGGAATGAGGATGAATAGTCTGTTTGCTGAACTGCCACTTGTAGCATAGGTCACTTTGCTGTAGCTATTAAACTTTTCTTTGTGACTTTTGTGCATTATCCAAGAATACGGCATAGATGATCTAACTAGTGTTAATGTTACTTGTGACTTCATAACTAATTTATTATTGTCTGTGAAACTATAGTTAGACTACAACATGACCTACAGTTTCTTTGCATCTAACCAAAGCAGTCATCTCCCCAGTAAATGAACTTTCCAATGAAATAATATTTATCAGCATGTAGAGAAATGATACTATATAAATGAGAGTTTTGAATTATTATGGTCTGGAGACCTAGAAATGATAACAGGCTCAACTGTAGTTAACTATCAAGTTCCATGACTTGGTGATAGATTGGAGGGGGCCACGTTATCTCTCACCCCTGTATGTTCAGATGGAAGGAAAGTCACTAGTATTGTACCATGCCTGGCCTATCTTTAGTCCAGGCTTCCTTACAGAGAACACCATCTTTTTGATGAATGTGAGAGCAGAAATTTGGCATATTTGCTTCATCCTTTACTTTTCTTTAAGAGTCAGCTGCCTGTGAGAGCTACACCTTCTAGGTCTGTATCCCTATGTTATAAATTTTCAGTAGACCATTTCTGTGGAGAGTCTCTGATAACTTAGTGCTGCCTGTGTCTAGATGGGAAATTTAGTGCTGAGTGCTATACTAGGAATTCTATGGACACTGGACATCTTATCTGTGTTCTCCAAAGTACTCTTTTATAGATATGAACATATGTTACCCAGAGCTTCAGTGAGAGAGGATGTGCTGTCCAGCTGAGAAGAGGTTGGTAGGTAGAGTGTCTCTAGCTGCCTGCTCCTTCAGGGCCAACTTTGACTGGAAAGAGATATTTTTGCTCAGGGTTATGCCCTTAATAGGGGAGCCTACATCTGGTGATGGAGCTGGAGTGACTGAGAAGGTCCAGCCACTTCAATGAATGATGCAGTGATGGATGGGAGATGCTCTGCTTCAGAGCTTTCTGGGATCTCTTAGGCCACAGCAGTGGGTAAACAAAGTTTAGATGAGGGAAACTTTTATCCTGTATCTATGCAAAGCAAAGGTATTAGGAACAGGTAATATCAATGAGAATAGGAAGGTTTGGTGGGGTTCTTACCGGCACCCACGATACATATTGAATGTGATATAGTTTTTTTCTCTGACAAAGAACGAATAGTGTGAATTCCTAAATTGACATTTGTAAAATGCTGAGAGGGCATTATGTTTATGACTATGCAGATTTCCCAAGAGAATAAGATGTTCTAGAGAAGAGTTAAGCACCAAAGAAGAGTTAAATATTCCAAGTTTTATTGAAAACTTATATCATTCTTTTCTTAAGCATAAATTGTTGCTAGTATTTCTTATTTCTCACAGGACAACATATTAGGTAAATCTCTAAAATATTATCAGAGGCATTTGTTTAACCAAGAGTCAAGCAATTTTCATGTGCAGTGCTATGCCACAGTAACTAGGAGGTAATGATTGTGAAAAGTTAACACTGACTTCCTTCAAACTACCGCAGATTCTATTTAGAAACATTTAAGTCAGAGAGAAAGATGCAGGACAGTTATGGCAAAATGCATGATCTGGGATGGGGTGGGGTAGGGGGGAAGGTAAAGGGAAATATGCCTGATCTGAATTGGAAAATGATGTATGAAATGCACAAAGCACCAATAAAAAAAAAAGAAACATTTAAGTCCAATCTTTCCTGGTGGTCACTGCCTCATGGTCATTGTTTGCCTCAGGCATCCATGGAAAAACATAGACAACATATGAAAGACAAAATGACGAGTGATGGTAGAATGGGAATTTTAAAGTTGGTACAACAAACATTTTAAATTTAATGGTTACAAAAAGATTATTTTACATCAGTTATTATTTTTTATTTTGAGACAGGGTCCCCTGTACCCCCAGGATCCTGGAACTTGCTATACGTCAAGCTGGCCTTGAACTCACAGAACCACATATCTGCCTTCCAAGTGCTGGGATTAAAGGCATGCATCACCACACCCAGCTCTACATCAGTTTTCCTTAGTATGTGTGTGGTACACTTGGCCAGACTGTGTAGTATGTATTCTTTTCTTTTCTTTTCTTTTCTTTTCTTTTCTTTTCTTTTCTTTTCTTTTCTTTTCTTTTCTTTTCTTTTCTTTTCTTTTCTTTTCTTTTCTTTTCTTTTCTTTTCTTTTCTTTTCTTTTCTTTTCTTTTCTTTTCTTTTCTTTTCTTTTCTTTTCTTTTCTTTTCTTTTCTTTTCTTTTCTTTTCTTTTCTTTTCTTTTCTTTTCTTTTCTTTTCTTTTCTTTTCTTTTCTTTTCTTTTCTTTTCTTTTCTTTTCTTTTCTTTTCTTTTCTTTTCTTTTCTTTTCTTTTCTTTTCTTTTCTTTTCTTTTCTTTTCTT
>VZQC01013896.1:1046691-1179367 GCA_009823505.1 Rhizomys pruinosus
CCCCCACCCCCACCCCATCCCAGATCATGTATTCTGCCATAACTGTCCTGCATCTTTCAGGTTTATTTTTTTTCATTTTTTAGCTATAAGTGATAATCCATGAGTATAAGCATCCTTCGTGCAAAACCAATCTATAGACTGTTGTGCCCAAACCCCCACAGTACCACCATCCAGTGGGGGGTGACAGGTCGTTTGTTCAATCAAGTTGATCAAATGAGTGTCCAGACTACATCGCTGTAGTTTCACCGTTCACCCCAATCGCAGCCTTTACATTCTACCACTCCCCATCTTCCGCAGATTGTTCCCTAGGCTTAGAAAAGGGGCACAGGTGGATGAGAAGTAAAACTGTCCTCTCTCTCTGGAGCTGTTGACTTGGATTTTGGTCAATTCTGGCTGTTTCCTTTCATGGGCTGACAGTCATAATTTCTAAGAGTATATATAAGTCAAGCGATTTAATGAATGGGGTTAGGGCTGCAAGATTTTAGAAGTTCTTTGCTCAGCTGTGGCAGCTCATAGATTCAAGACATGAGGAAGTCAGAACCTCCCATCCACAGTGAGTGTCATCTGTTCTAGCATGAGTGAATGGAGAGAGCACAGGTCAAGAGTCCAGGAAGGTCACTTCTCAAATAGCACTCCAACCCCTTGACTTTTACTTTTCTCAAATACAAAGTTCAAAATCTTCCTTGTAAAGCCAAGACACTATGGTTTTGGTTTTTGATTGAGAAAACTGCATCGTTCTTGAGCATAACTATCTTCAAATTTAGTGTATTGGAATAAAGGTGCTACTGGTACTAAGTTAGACTAAGAGGCTTAAAAATTTAATGTTTATAATCAATATTCAAATAACTTCTAACTCTAGTCAGTTATTAATAGAAATGAGAGTCTAATATATGAATATTGATTTTGTGAGTATATGAATTTGTGAGTTTTATGTCTTCCAAGGATAATAGGAGTTAAAATAAGTGGTCACAGTATACATCCAACTGTTCTTTAAGCTATCTAATTTTACAGTGACAGTTTCTTTTGCAATTATAGATATTCAGCTATAGAAAAATTTCAATGCTTTCCCCCCCTGTGTCTGACTATAGTTTATATTAAGGAGTTATGATCTGTTTATTTTAATTGTACAGAAGTAGTGGAGGAAGATGTTTACTTAGGGTACTATATTAACACTAATTAAACACTTGTTTCAATTTTTTTAGCCATGTCTTTAAAAACAACAAAGAAGCAATTTGACCTTTATATTTTTCAGAAGGACAGGGCTGGGGGGAGGTGCTGGGCATACTTCTGTCAAAACAGAAGAAAAAATCCCTTTAAAAATAACCCACCAATTTTCAACCATTATATTTTAAGCCACAGGAGCTTGTGAGTTATCTTTCATCTTGGTTCTAGCACATAACCTGAGAAATTACACAGCGTCTCCCAAAGGAGACGTCTAGCTGGGAAGCAATTCAAGCAAAAATATATTATAGAAATGTGATTGTTCGGGGTGTCATTATAACAGTTGTTATTCATCTTGGCCCCTTCATCTGCAGCTTCACTCCACATTTTATCTTCTATATGTCTGTATTTTTCCATGGATGCCTGTGGCAGAAAGAGTGGTCAGGAGGCAATGACCCCTGGGAGAGAATGTTCAAGAAATTTGTTGGACTAAATGTTTCTAAGTAGTATCTGCAATATCTCTGCAGATAGAAGGCAGTTGAATTTGATTATTATTTTCTTTCATCTTGATTTATACTTGTAGATGAAATCTATAGAAGGTAGGTAGTGTTCATTCAGGTCAACCTTCATTACTACTGAAGGCATTTTAGTATTTACTTCTTGGTAGGATCATAGTTCCAATAAAAAAATAGCGTCCATTGATAGCATTAAAAATAACCAGATAGAATATTTAAAATTTTGATTGTGTTGGAAAATCAGGAAACATGAAATTTAACATATCAGTTTTTTTTTTGTTTTTTTTTTTGCTTTTCGAGACAGGGTCTCCCTGTAGCCCCAGCTGTCCAGTATCAGTTATTTTTATTGCATAGGAAACTATCTGGGGCAATAGTTACTCTCCACCCATGTGTAAATGATTTGTGCTGTGCTCGACATGAAAGACTTGCTAATCTTTCATGGGGTTCACTCACATAGGTAGGTCCTATAACTCTAATGGGTTGGATAGAGTAAAGTGGCCTAGAAGGCATGCCTGGCAGTTGATGCTGGCTATTGGGTGATTGTCTAGTGTGTCTAAACTGAGACCAGTGCTTTCTGCTCTATGTGCTTCCTTATTCTCTAATTGACTTTAATGGTTTCTTCATGGTAGTCTTGGGGCAATATTCCAACATGGCAAACTGCATAATTTCTTGAAACCTATGATTTGGATCTCTTAAAACTTGAGTTCTCCCCAGATTCAAGGCGAGAAAACAATATGCATCTTCTAAGTAAGGAGCAACAAAGTCATGTTAAAATGGTTCATGCATGTAAGAGTTGGAAGAAGTTTTGGAAACATTTTTTGCATATATTCTACCAAAATACAACCTCCATATTTTACAGATAGTTTCCATTTTCCCCATATGAAAACACATTCACTTGTCCCCCCTCACTTTCATTCTTATTCTTTTTCTTTCCTGTGTTGAAAATTGAGGCAAGGGCTACAGCTTGGCTCCTGACTCCCAGGGTGAGATAGAGCCCCTCTGACCTACCCAGAGACCCACAAGCCTCAGCTACAGATCTGGCTGTGGCCTTGGCTCTAGTGAGTGAGAGAGAACCCTGCCCAATTGTTACCTGTCCTGGGCCCCTGGAAGAGCTCCAGACCAGCTGGGCGAGAACTAGCTGTTTTCTTCATTACAAAATCAGAAGTCAAAACCTGAAACCTAGACCATCCAGCCTTTCATAACTAATAAGAAGACAATGAAGGCATTAAAGAAAACAAGCAAAGTCAATATTCAATTCAACAAAGAAAAACTTGAGTTACGTAGTAGAACATGAACAACAAAAGAAATCCACATGCCAAAAAAACCCAGTAACAGGAAAAATCCAAATTATAAATCTCCTCTAAATATTACCAATCCTGTAGAAGACTTCTACAATGAGGACCACCTAGATGTAACCCAAATACAGATCTTAAAAGAATTATCATAAACATAATCAAGGAATTCAAGGAATTTAAAGAACACACAAACGAATCAAGCACTAAAAGAAAATAGGAATAAACTAAAAGTAGATAATGATAAACTTTGGAATGAATTCACAAAAGATATGGAAATACTGAAGAAAACTCAGGCTGAACTGAAAAAGGAAGTAGAATACTCAATAAGCCATCTGGAAAGGATGGGAGAAAGCTTCAATAACAGAATGAATGAAGTAGAAAATAGAATATCAAGACTGGAAGATAACATGGAAGAACTGGACCGCTTAAGCAACGATTCTGAAAGATTAAAAAAATATAGGAGTGGCATAATCAGGAAATTTGAGACACCATGAAAAGACCAAACCTACATATCATAGGTATAGAGGAAGGAGAAGAATCTCAGGACAATGGTATTCACTAGATCTTCAATGGGATTGTAGAAGAAAATTTCCCCAAATTGAGGACATACCCATACAAATAAAAGAAACACATAGAGCACAAAATAGATAGGACCAGAAAAGAAATTCCCCACACCATATCATAGTAAAAACACTAGATTTCAAAACAAAGACTGAATACTGAAAGCTGCAAGAGAAAACAAGTCACATAGAAAGGAAAACCATGACAATTACAGATAACTTTTCAGTGCAAACGATGAAAGCCAGAAGAGCTTGTACCAAAGTATTTCCAGTTCTAAATGACTATAGATGCTAACAGAATACTTTACCCATCAAAAATGTCTATTATAGTTAAAGGAGAATGAAAAATCTTTCATTACATAAATAAGCTGAAGGAATACATGTCCAGAAAATGAACCCTTCAGATAATACTTGAAGCAATACAAAGAGCAGAAGAAAGTAATGACTACACCCAAGCAGCAGCAGAAAGTAGTTACTGAATGTATAACTTTAGAAATACAAATCTAGACCAAAAATGCAAACAGAAACTAAATTGATGAGAAGCAGTATACATCTCTCAATAAAAACTTTAAATATTAATGATCTGAACTCCCCAATCAAGAGACACAGACTAGGAGAAAGGATTAAGAAACTAAATCTACCTTTTTTTTGTCTATAAGAAACCCATCTAACCTTCAAGAACACGCACTATCTTAAGGTGAAAGGGTGGAAAATAATATTCCAAGGAAATGGTACTAAGAAGCAAGCAAGCAAGAGTTGTTATTCTAATATCAGACAAAATAGACTTCAAACTAAAACTAATCAGAAGAGTTGAAGTAGGTCACTTTATTCTTATCAAAGGAACAGTTAACCAAGAAGATATCACAATTATGAACATATATGTTCCAAACTCTGGTGCACCAAACTTCATAAACACAATTCTACAAGACTTTAAGGCACATATTAATCCCAACACACTAATAGTAGGGTACTTTAATACCCCATTGTGTCCATTAGACAGGTCAACTGAACTAAGAATAAACAGAGAGACATCTGAATTGAACAATATGATACACCAAATAGACCTAACAGACATCTACCAAATATTCCACCCAAGGACCAAAAAATATATGTTCTATTCAGCACCCCAAGGAACTTTCTCCAAAATCTAATACATACTGGAGCACAGAACAAACCTCAACAAATACAAAAAGATTGAGATAATTCTACGCATTCTATCCAAACCACAATGCAATAAAGCTTAATATTAACACTAGAAGAAGTCCTAGTAACTACATGAACTCATGGAGATTAAACATCACACTCTTGAATGAGTCAAAGGAGAAATTAAGAAAAAAATTATTCCTAGAATTAAATGAAAAGGACAATACAACACAACAAGACCTATGGGACACTTTGAAAGCAGTCCTAAAAGGGAAATTTATAGTTCTATGTGCTTACATTAAAAAACAAAAACAGGAAAAGTACAAATAAATGACCTAACACTGCAACTAAAATCATTTGAGAGACAACAACAAATGAGTCCCAAACCCAATAGACAAGAAGAAATAACAAAACTCAGGTTAGAGATTAATGAAATAAAAACAAAGCAAACAGTATAGAATCAATGAATCCAAGAACTGGTTATTTGAAAGGATAAACAAGATTGGGTAGACATTTAGTCCAGTTAATCAAAAGAAAGAAAGAGCAACTCCAAATCAACAAACTTAGAGATAAAAGGGGAAACAACATAACAGTTAACAAAGAGATCCAGAGCATTATACAGGAATACTTTAAAAACCTATAATCTATTAAATTTGAAAACCTAAGAGAAATCAATGAATATATGAAGTCATGGGAATCACCAAAGCTTAACCAAGAAGAGATTAACTGTTTAAACAGACCCATAATATATGAGGAAATTGAAACAGTAATGCAAAACCACCCAGCTAAAAAAGCTCAGGCCCAGAGAGATTTATGGGAGAATTCTGTCAGATATTTAAAGAGGACCTACAACCATTACTACTCATTATTCAAAAGGATATAAACAGAAGGAATTCTCCCAAATTCCTTCTATGAAGCCAGCATCACTCTAATGCCAAAATCAGGCAAAGACACAACTAAAAAAGAAAACTATAGACCCATATCCTTAATGAATACTGATGCAAAAATTCTCAACAAAATACTTGCAAACCACATATAGGCACACATCAAGAAGGTCATCCATTATGATCAAGTCAGATTTATTCCAGAGATGGTTCAACATATGTAAATCAATAATTGTCATAAAGCACATAAATGGACTGAAAGACAAAAACCACATGGTCTTCTCAGTTGATGCAGAAAAGGCCTTAAAGTCCTAGAGGGAATTGGCCTGGAGGGAGCATGCCTCAACATAATTAAAGCTATCTACAACAAACCCACAGCCAACATCATTCTAAATGGAGAAAAATTAGAAGCATTCCTCTTAAAGTCAGGAACCTGACAATGCTGCCCACTATCTCCACTCCTTTTCAATATAGTGCTTGAAACTCTCACTAGGACAATAAGACAAGAGAAGGAAATTAAAGGAGTACTAATTGGAAAAGAGGAGGTCAAATTATCCCTTTTTTGCAGATGACATGATAGTATACCTAAGGGACACTAAAAATTGCACCAGAAAACTTCTAGAAATGATTAACAGTTCCAGTAAAGTGGCAGGTTGCAAAATTAATCTACAAAATCAGTAGCCTTTCTATATGCCAAGAACAAGCAATTGGAGGAGTAAATTCACAGTGGTGTCAAGAAAAATATCTTGGAACAAACCTGACCAAAGACATTAACAATCTCTACAATGAAAAATTTAAATGTTTGAAGAAGGAGATTGAGGAAGACACCAGAAGATGGAAGGACCTCCCATGCTTATGGATTGGAAGAATTAACATAGTAAAAATGACCAACTTGCCCAAAGTAATATATAGATTCAATGCAATCCCAATCAAAATCTCCATGACTTTTGTATTAGTCACTTTTCTGTTGCTGTGATAAACCATCATGACCAAGGGAACATATAAAAGGAAAAGTTCATTTGAGCTTACAATTGATGACTCCAGGGAATCAGAGTCCATTGTGGCGGGAGGCATGGTGGCCAGGGATGGAGCAGAAAGTTGAGGTTCGCATCTCACAATGAGCACAAGAAGTCAAGAGACCCTCTGGAGACCAGCAAGGCTTGTTAAACACACTAAGCCCACCCCCAGTGACGAACTTCCTCCAGCATGGCCACACCTTCTAAGACCTCTTAAAATAGTGACACCAACTGTGGACAAAATGTCTGAATACTTGAAGCCTATGGGGGACACTCTCATTCAAACCACAACAACTTTCTTCACAGAATTAGAATTTATATGGAAAAACAAAAGATGCCAGATAGTCAAAGCTACACTGGGCAAAAAGGGTAATGCAGGAGGATTACTATACCAGACTCCAAATAATATTACAGGGCTATGGTACCCCCCCCCCCAAAACAGCAAAAAACCACCAAAGTAAAAACAGCATGGCACTGGGACAAAAACAGACCCATAGATCAATAGAACAAAATTGAAGACCCAAACTTGAATGCATGCAATTTCAGCCACCTGATATTTGACAAAGGGGCCAAGAGCACTCAGTGGGTGAAAGGCAGTATCTTCAACAAATGGTTCTGGAAAAACTGGATCACCACTTTTAGAAGAATGAAACTAAACCCCTACCTTTCACCTTGTAGAAAAGTCAACTCCAAATGGATCAAAAACCTCAATGTGAAATCTGAAATTCTGTAAATATTAGAAGAAAATATTGGCAGTGACATACAATATATAGGTGTAGGAAAAGACTTTCTTAATCAGACAGTAGTTTTTTTGTGTGTGTAGTTTTCTTTTTTTACTGTTATTAAACTTTTTCCATAAGTCATACATCATTTCTCAATCAAATCTGGAGTTTCTTCCCTTTCCATGCCTCCCACCCTACCCGAGTCCCTGCACTCTGCCATACATGTCTGTGTCTTTTTCTGAGTCTTTCCAGAGATTTTTTCCAGTTCTTTTTTTTTTTGGAACCTCTCATTTTCTTTTTTTTAATTTTCATTTTTATTGATGCTTTGTGTATTTCATACATAATTCAGGCATATTCCCTTTCCCTTCCGGAACCCCACCCCACCCAACCCCACCCCATCCCATCCCGGATCATGCATTCTGCCATAAATGTCCTGCATCTTTCTCTCAGTTTTTTTCATTTTTTAACATTAAGTAATAATTTATGAGTACAAGCATCCTTCATGTAAAATCAATTTGCAAGCAGTTGTGCCCAAACCCACACAGCCTCTTGGTCCCACCATCCAGCAGGGGGGGCTTGTATGTTCAATCAAGTTGATCAAATGAGTGTCCAGACTATATTCCTGTAGTTTCACCATTCACCCCAATCGCAGCCCTTACATTCTACCATGCCCCCTCTTCCACAGATTGTTCCCTAGGCTTAGAAAAGGGGCACAGGTAGATAAGAAGCAAAACAGTCTTCTTTCTCTGGAGCTGTTGTCTTGGTCTCTGGACAATTCTGGCTGTTTCCTTTCATGGGCTGACAGTTTGTCCAGGAATAACCTTTCGGTCCTACTAATGAAGCACAAGCAATTAGATATATACGTATCTAAGCAGTACTAATTGTTATGGTAGGTTACTTTGGTATAGACACAGATGTTTGGATGGCATGTTAATCCATGAATTACGTTTTTTTCTGTTAAATATGACAGGGTCTTACTGTGGCTTATAACATCTCCTATCCATTAGAGGATATAAGCTTGTGGCATCAGCTGTGGGTTAATCCTCCAAGGAGAGAGCTAATAGCCAATTAGAATTGGGATATACAGGCATATGGCTGCGACTGCTGCACAGTATTTCCAGGCAGGTGAGGTGTAACTGGTGCTGACAGAGGAGTCTTTCTTGACTCAAGGAGACCTGTATTTGCTTTATTGGTTTAATGGCCTTTAATAACACTCTCTGGTATTCCAGAGACCATCTGTACACTTGCAAGTGTGGTCTCAATACATCTTTCCTATGTTTACATCAGGTCTTTGACAGCAGGGCTTTATTGCCTCTCTTCTTGCAGATATCCCAGTTTAAAGGCAAGGAGCCTTTACCTTTTGTGGGGGCTTGGATCCCCTGGCCAACATCTCCTTGGTAGAATAATCCATTGCTGATGTCAGAGCTCCTGTATTAATATATTTTGCTTAAATGCATAGGTTAAGGAGACTTTAGTATTATATTTGGTTCTGAATAGAGAATAATCCTTTTCACAGTTCCTATGTCTATTAGTCAATTAAAGAAGGAATTTTAATGGTTTTATAAGAGATTACCTCTATAACAGTTGGCTCCAATTTACAGTTGGAGAACGACCTCATCATCATCATCATATTTCTCCTTGTTCTATGGGGGACAGTTCTTTTGTTGTTGTTCTCTCCAACTTGTATTGCTACTGTATATATACATATAGATACATAGTTATATATACATAAATATATACATACATACATGTATACATACATACATACACATATCACTTGAATTGGAGGACTTTTTTTTCCCCTAAAAGATGTCATGTTTTCCTTAAGGAAGTGCTCAAAGGTTTCTCCTTGGCAATCCCAAACAACCATCAATCCTGTACTTTTGCTCCACATTGGGGTCTTTCCCTCCCATGGTCCCCCAAATGAAGTCCAGTAAGCATGCATCCTGTCTTGATACCCCTGTACTGGGCTCCATGATAGAGCCCAGGTAGTACGACAATGGCAGTCTATATTCTGACAAAGTCCCCTTAGCTGTTTAGTCCACAAACTGGGTATCTTAGTAGTCCCCATCTGGTATTGAAGTTTTGGAGGATTATTGGAGAGACATGAGCCTTGAGTCCATATTGTAAGGTTAAAAAGCTGTGACTCATGTCTTTGAAGAGTGCCAAAAGTAGTGGCAGCCACAGGGTAGATGCACTAACCAGTAAGAATTGAAGACAGGCCAAACCACTCTTTTTTCTTTTTGTCTTTTTACCAAGATCCCAAGTTTTATGTCGGCAGTACAGTTTCTCTGGTCTTACTGATTATTTATTTCTGGTTGTACTTTCCTTTTGGATGCTTAAGGCCGCACAGTTAGCCCACATTAACCAAAATTTTTGTTTTCTCAAGGTCAGCTGAAGATCTGGTCCTCAGGGCAGACAGTAGTTTTGCAGGAAATTAGCTCAACAATCAATAAGTGGGACCTCATTAAACTAAAAAGCTTTTGTACAGAAAAAGAAACAAAGAAGTGAGAGAATCCACTGAATGGGAGGAAATCTTCACCAGTGACACATAAGACAGAGTTTTAATATCCAGAGTACATAAATTACTCAAGAAACAAAGGACCAAGAAAACAAATGACCCAATCAAAACAGGGAGTAAAGATCTGAACAGAGACTTCTCAAGAGAAGAAATAAAGATGGCTGAAAAGCATCTTGAAAAATGTTCAACATCATTAGCAATTAAGGAAATGCCAGTTAAAAACACTTTAAGATTTCATCTTACCCTGGTAAGACTGACTATGATCAAGAAAATAAATGACACCAAGTGCTGGAGAGGCTGTGGAGAAAGAGGTACACTCATTAACTACTGGTAGGATTACAAACTTGTGCAACCCTTATGGAAAGCAGTGTGGAGAACTCTTTTTTTATTTTTTTGAGAACTCTTAAAAGACTAAAAATAAACCTACCATTTGACCCAGTCATAGTCATACCACTGCTTGGGTGTATACCTAAAGGTTTCATCCTATTAGAAAGATTGGTGCACAGCCATGTTCTTTCCACAGTAGTGAAGAGCTGGAAGCAACCCAAGTGTCCCTCAACTGATGAGTGGTGTGATGGTTAATCCTGGGAGTCAACTTGAGTGGACTAGGGATGAACAAATATGAGAAAGATCTTCAGATTGGACTACCTCAAGCCAGATGGCACATCCTAAATGTAGGTGTTACCTTCTGCCGGTAGGGTAGGCAGTATAAAAAGCCATGGCAGAGGGAGCTGGTCCCTTTTTTCCTGCAGCTTGCCTTCTCTCTCACTGTTGAGTTTGTCTTGCTGCTTTGGATCCCAGCGTTTACTGAGACTGGCAGATCTCCTGGAATCCATCAGGCCTTCAGCACCCGAATGGGTCTACTGAGACATTCAGGCTTGTGGACTGAGTAGTTCTCTGGATTCTCAGCCTCTCCAGTGTAGCACAGCTATTGTTGGACTCCTTGAACTCTATCCCGTGAGCAACTCAATAAAACTGTATATAGCTATATATTCATTCTATTGATTCCATTTCTTTAGAGAACTCTGACTAATACAAGTGGATAGTGAAAATGTGGTACATTTACACAATGGAGTTCTATACAGCAGTAAAGAAAGATGACATCATTAAATTTGCAGGTAAATGGATGGAACTAGAAGCTATTATGTTAAATGAAGTAACGTAGTCTCAGAAAAACTAACAATGTATGGCCCTCATTTGTGGTTCCTAGCACCAAATCCTTATATGAAAGTCAAGGAGGGTAACTTGTTAGTAAAAATAACACTGAATTGACTGATATTACTATAGATATAGCTTGAAGTTTATGTCTATATTTTTCTCAGTCCTAAGGTTTATGACGAAGAATAAAGCTCCTTTTTAAAAGTACATCAAAACATACATCAACATGCTATGTAATTTAGGAATGTAAAGTTGAATGTATTTTCACCTGCCTGCAAGCTTACTGTAAAACTCTGGTATATGTGTGGAGTGTATAGATGTATATTTTGGAGTAATATAAATTAAATGGAGAAAAAAACATATAAAACTAAAAAAAGCATATTGAGGCAAGAGCTCTACTATTGACTCCCTTAGAAGTCCTGTAGCCATTTGCATTCATGCTTGAAGTCCTAAATTTTGTTGTCTGAATCAAGTATAGATATGAATAAAGTTCTTTCCACCATCTTCCTGGTTATGACTTCTTGATTCAGAAACCTTTGTAATAAAGAGAGTAAGTATTGTTTTTACTCATTCTACAATACACAGTGGAAGACTTACAGGATAACTGCAAAAGATGTTTGATATAAAAAGACCTACTGAGTCAAATTTGTAACCCCCTCAGTACCCATCAGTGTGGGTCTGTCCACTGGAGCCTGGTTAACATATACCCATAGTCACACCCTTAAAGAAGACTGACTCTCCATTCCTAGCAGCCATTGGTTGCAATAGTTCCTTAGGAAGGGTTGAGATTTCTTACATACTTCCTTATATCTCTTCTAGAATTCTTGTTTGGCTTGAGCTTATGGAGGTCTTGTGCGTGCTGTCACCATTGCAGTGAGTTCATATGAGTAACTGATCAGCTGTCTGAAAAATTCTGTTTCCTTGTGGTCATCAACCATCTCTGGACCTTACAATCTTTGCCTTCTCTTCTGCAATGATCCCTGAATCTTGGGGGGGCAAAAGTTAGATATAGGTGCCCTATTTAGGAATAAGTACTCTGCAGTCTTGTCGTTTCTGCACATTGGCCAGTTGTGGATCTCTGTGTTAATCACAATCTGCTGCATGAGGAAGTTTCTTCTGTGAGAGATGAGAGATGGATTAATCTATGAATATAGCAATATGTCATTAGGATTTGGCTTAATACTATATCTATAATGGTAGTATGTGATCCCCTTTGGCCTGTGACCTGTCTGGCCACAAGTTCCTAAGTATGATACTGGTGTCATCTATGTGCTCCATCTTGTGAAATGGACCTTAAATCCAATCACAAGTTGTTGGTTAATCCCACAATATTCACTGCAGTATTGCACCAGTGAGCATATGTTGCCAAGTCAGTTGCTGTAGTTTACAGCTTCAAAGCTGGGGAAAGTTAATGTTTACTTTTCTTTTCCAGTAGCATGCATAGCACCTTCTAGAATTATGAAAGCGAGCCAGTAGAGATAAAGCATTGAAGTCATTACCAGCTTGATTTCTCCTTGTTTCTTCTATAGATCATGTCTTTAAGGTGATAAGGTCTTACTGTCAAGTTCTGGTGGGTATCCAAGAAGAGGGATAATGCCAGCATTGTTTGAGAGACTATGGGACCCCTGGTCATTAGCTTCAAAAGAGGGAGTCCATTCCTTGCATTGGGCTTTTTTTTTGCTATCCCAGGGTACCTAGTAGGGACAGTGTCCTTGTGTGATAAGGTAGCTCCTTTTAATCTCTTTTTATAAGTTTGTATGTACTTTAAGAAGCTTCTATAATGGAGTATTTTCATATGACTTTTACTAAAGTCCTTTAGTGTTGTTATCCCTCCGTATGCTCCCTCTCATGCCCTTCCCTCCCATGCCCCACCCCATTTAACTCTTCCTGTTCCATTATTCCACTCCCCCCCCCTTATATCACTGTGTTCTATCTTTCCTCCCATGATACCTCCCCTTCATGGCTGTATATTAGTTTCCTGACCTATATGGACTTTCCAGTTGAAAAATGCACACCTAAGGATTCAAAGCTAGTATCCACTTAAAAGAGAAAACATTTGGTGTTTGTCTTTCTGGGTTTGGGTTACCTTAATTGGGATAATTGTTTCCAGTTCTATCCATGTACTCTATTCCAATAAGCAAGTATATCATACTTTAATTATCCATTCAACAGTTGATAGACATTTAAGTTGTTAATACTTTTTGGCTACTGTGAACAGAGTAGCAATGAACATGGATGAATCAGTATCCCTGTTGAGTTACATCCCTAGGACTCCCATAGAAGTCCTATGGTCATGTGAAATCATGCTTGAAGTCCTGGATTTTGTTGTCTGAATCAAGTATCAATGTGATTGAGTATTGGTTCTTGTAGTAGGATATTAAACTTTTTGAATATATGCCCAAGAGTGGTATATTGCTGGATCATGTGGAGATCAATTTTACACACAAACTCCACAGTGGGTACACCAGTTTGCATTCCCACAAGGAGTGAATAAGATTTCCTTTTTTCTCATATCCTCACCAACATTTTTTCTTCATAGAAATGGAAAAAATAACCTCAAACTTCATATGGAAACACAAAAAACCCAGGACAGCAAAATAGTCCTGAACAATAAAAGAAGTGCTGGAGGCATTGCCATCCCTGATCTCAAATTATACAACAGAGCTATATTAATAAAATAGCATTGTACTGCCATAAAAACAGACATGCCAATCAATGGAATAGGATTGAGGACCTAGATTAAATCCACACCTTTACAGCCACTTGATTTTTGACAAACAGGCCAATAATGCACACTGAAGAAGACAGCACATTCAACAAATGGTGTTGGTCAAACTGTCTAGACACATTTAGAAGAATGAAAATAGATTCCTGTCTCTCACCATGCACAAAACTCAATTTTAGGTGGATCAAGAACCTGAACATAAGACTTGATACCCTAAATTAGAAAGAGGAGAAAGCCGGGCTTGTTGGCACACTCCCTTAATCCTAGCACTTGGGAGGCAGAGGCAGGTGGATCTTTGTGAGTTCAAGGCCAGCCTGGTCTACAGAGTGAGTTCCAGGACAGCTGGGGCTACAGGGAGACTCTGTCTCAAAAAGACAAAAAAAAAAAAAAAAAAAAAAAAAAAAAAAAAAAAAAAAAAAAAAAAGGGAATATCCTGGGACTTACAGGCACAGGAAAGGTTTTGTGAACAGGACCCCAATAGTGCAGGTCTTACATCCAACAACTGACAAATGAGACCTTATGAAATTTAAAAGCTTCTGTACATCATTTGAATAAAGAGACAACCTACAGAATGGCAAAACCATTATCAGTTGTGGTGGTTTGAATGTGTACTCCATAAGCTTTAAATATTTGCACATTTTGTCCCCAGTTGGTGGTTCCATTTTGGGAGGCTCTAGGAGGACAGCCTTGCTAGAGGAAGCACATCAGTTGGGGATGGGCTTTGGGAGTTGTTAAGCCTCGCTGAATTTCCAGTTGCTCTCTGCTTCCCATGACTGCTTGAAGATGTGAGTGACGGGCTTTCTGCTCCAGCCACCTCCATGCTGCCTCCATTATGGACTCTGATCTCTCTGGAATTGTAATTGTAAACCAAATAAACTCTTCCTTCCAGAAGTTGCCTTGGTCATGGTATCTTATCACAACAATGGAAAAGTACCTAATACACCAGATACACCTTACCACAGAGAGTTAGTATCTAGAATATGCAAAGAATTAAAAAAAAACCTAAACGCTAAAAAATCCTGAACAACCCAATTAAAAATTGAGGCATGGAACTGAACAGGAAGTTCCCACAAAATAAAATGCAAATGGATGAGAATTTTTTTTCATTGAATTTTTATGCATTTCATACACAACATCTCAACCAATCTCAATCATCTTTATGCCCTTTTCCTCACTGCCCCCCCACAGCCCCCCCTACTGGAATTCATACACTCTGTCATTGTGTTAAGGCCTATTGTGTCAAGTTAGTGTCCTCAGACTTTCCTTAGTGCAAGTTCATCTACTGAGGTCTAGTCGGTTCCTCCCTTTAAGAAGATCAGCTCTTCCTTACTTAGCACTAGTCAACTGCCAATATTTCTTCAGCTAAGATTGGGATTAGCTGTCAGTTTCCCCAGTTCCATGCTGGGTTTTTGTCTGCTTGAGTTTGCATAGGTGCTGTGTATGCTGACACCACCATTGCTATAGGTTCATATAAGCAATTTCCCAGGAGTTTGGGGACTCTACTTCCATGTGATCACACACCTCCTCCTTGGCTCTTACAATCTTTCCACCCCTTCTTCCACAATGGTCCCTGGTCCCTGGGTGGTGAAGTTCAATATAGAAATCCTGTCCAAGGACCCACATTCTGCATACTCTTTTTTGTTTTATTTATTTATTTATTTATTTATTTATTTATTTATTTATTTGTCTTTTTGAGACAGGGTCTCCCTGTAGCCCCAGCTGTCCTGGAACTTGCTCTGTAGACCAGACTGGTGACTTATTTATTTATTTATTTATTTATTTATTTATTTATTTATTTATCTTTTTGAGACAGGGTCTCCCTTTAGTCCTAGCTGGCCTGGAGCTCACTCTGTAGATCAGGCTGGCCTTTAAATCACAGAGAACCACTTGCTTCTGCCTCCCAAGTGCTGGGATTAAAGGTGTGATCCACCATGCCCAGCTTGCCTACTCTTATTCTCCATGTTTTGGACATTTGTGATCTTTTGTGTTCCTGGCCCTTAGTTGCATGAGGGAGCTTCAGTAATGAGAATTGAGAAATTCATTGGTGCTCTCTTTAAGTGTCCAAGGGAAATGCAAATTAAAATCACTTTGAGATTTCATCTTATCTCAGTCAGAATGGCTAGGATCCAAAAAATATTCTATTGAACTTGACTTAACCCTTTCTTTTTCTGTAAGATATTGCCTACATTTATAGCTGAATTGTTTTATGGGTCTAATTCTTGTCAGTGGGAAGCTGGAGGTCCAGAGTCCATCTTGGTTTTGAGTTGCGTAGTCCACTTTAGCTCATGGTGGAGGCACTGTGTTAGAACAATTCTCTCAAAAACCTTATTCATTTCTTATGACTTTTACCAGGTGTGATGCTTTGAATGAGAATGTCCCCCACAGGCTCCAAGTATTCAGACATTTTGTCCCAGGTTGGTGGTGCTGTTTTGGGAGGTCTTAGAAGGAGTGGCCATGCTGGAGAAAGGAAGTTTCTAGGGGTGGGCTCAGAGAGTTCTTAAGCCTCACAAGATTTCTGGATTTCCAGTTGCTCTCTGCTTCCTATGCTTACTTCAAGATGTGATCACACTTAGCTTTCTGCTCCTGTATATCAGCACCTCCTGCCACCATGCCTCCCTGCCATGATGGACTCTAATTCTCCTGGAACCATGAACCATGAACCATGAGCTCAAATAAACTCTTCCTTTTATAAGTTCTTTTGATTATGGTGTTTTTTTTTTTTTCCCCTTTGGTCTTTTTGAGACAGGGTCTCCCAGCTGGCCTGTAACTTGCTATGTAGACCAAGCTGGCCTTGACCTCACAGAGATCCACCTGTCTCTGCATCCCAAGTGCTGGGCTTAAAGGCATGCACCTCTACGCCCAGCCCGGTCATGGTGTTTTATCACAGTAACAGAAAAAGTAACTAAGACACCAGGATTGAGTGGATGCACATGAGGACCTATTTATACTTATTTTTGAGACAGATCTATTTTTGTGTGGTAGCATACTGTGAGATACTACATTTAGTATCTTGATTTTTATTTTTATAATTTTATTTATTTCTATTTTATGTATATGGATGCTTTGCCTACATGTATATAAGTGCATCAAATCCATCACATGCATGCACATCACATGCATGCACATCACATGGAGAGATCAGAATCAGGTGTCAGATCCCATGGAATTGGAGTTACAGATGGTTGTGAGCTACAATATAGGTTCTGGAAACTGAACCCAGGTTCTCTCCAAAAGCAGCCAGTGTTCTTAATCACTGAGCCATTTCTCCAGCTCCTTTTAGTGTCTGTAGAAGTTACATAGCTTCCAAAGAGGTTCAATTAAAGTCTCAATATTTCTGAGGTTATACTGAAGGGTTTTTATTTTATTATTTTATTTTTTTTTAATTTATTTCTGTGTGTGTATGAATGTACTGTCTGCATGCAGGTCTGTGCACCCGTGTCGTGCAATGCCGCGGAGGTCAGAAGAGGGTCTCAGATTCCCCTGGAACTGGAGTTCTCCTGGAATTGGAGATACAGAGGGTTCTTAGCCGCCATGTGGGTGCTGGGGATCGAAACTGGGTCCTCTGCAAGAGCGTCGGTGCTCTTAACTGCTAGGCTATCTCTCCAGCCCCCTGAAGGGTTTTATAGCTACATGTTGATTTGATAATCTTGATGGAATAGTTTAGTTCAAGCTGGTCTTGTACTTAGTGTGTAGTGAGGCTGGCCTCGAACTCTTGATCCTCCTGTTTCTATGCTCAAGTGCAAGCATGGGCCACCATGTCCTGCTTTGATTTTATCATTCCTAAGAGATAATTTCTTGTTTCAATTTTTTTCTTTTTAGAACTTTTTTTCTTGTATATTTGTGTGTGCCTGCAGGTGCCTGTGGAGTCTAGAAGAGGCTGTTCTCGTATCCCCTAGAGCTGGAGTTACAGGCAGTTGAGAGCTGATTGTGGTGGACACTGGGAACTGAACTCAGGACCTCTGAAAAGTAGTATGCTTTTAACTATTGAGCCATCTCTCCAGCTCTAAGGTAATTTCCACTTTTAAACTCATTGCCAGCTCTTCAGATTATGGAACAGAAACATGCTTAATTTCAATTGAACATTTCTTTTAAATTCTGCTAGCAAAAAGTAAGTTCATCCTTTTATTTTTCCTTTCCTCACTGCTTTGTTATATGTAATTAAAACCCCCCAATGCTTTGACTTTTGATGTACTGATTAGAGATCTCCCTAGCTAGAATGACAGGTAATTTAGGCATATTTTCCAACTTTAAAGTTATTATTATTATCATTAGTTTGTATGTATGAGTGTACTGTCTATATGCATGTAACCACACCTCTGTACTGCAATGCCTGCAGCGGTTAGAAAAGGGTGCCCCATCCCCTGGAACTGACAGTTGTTAGCTGCCACATTGGTACTGGGAATTGAACACAGGTCCTCTGCAAGAGCAACCAGTGCTCTTAACCACTGAACAATCTCCTGGCCCCTATTTTTTATTTTTTAATTCTTAGTTTATGTGTATGAATGCTTTCTTGGATGTATATAAATGCAGCATGTATGTGGAATGCCAGAGGAGGTCGGAAAAAGATATCAGATTCCTTGGAACTGGAGTTATGGATAGCTGTCAGCCATCACAGAAGTTCTGGGAACTGAAGCCAGGGCCTCTACATCAGCAGGTAGTGTTTTTAACCTCTGAACCATCTCTCCAGCACACCAAAATTTTTCTTGAGGCCTATACTTAGAGGACACAAACTGTCACTTTCATTCTATTTTATTAATTTAAGCAAGCATAAAGATGCCTCAGAACTGGTGTAGGGAAATATGCTCTACCTGATGCTCTAAGCTGTGAAGGCACTGTTGTTAAAATTCCTTCTGGTGTGTGTGTGTGTGTGTGTGCGTGTGTGTGTGTGTGTGTGTGTGTGTGTGTAAATAACATTTGCCCCCTTTTCCTTTGTCTCAAGGACAAGCTGAGGTGTGATTTTACTAAGTTGCGGTCTGGGAAACCAGTGAGTTTATTGGTCTTGTTTATAGGAGTACGTATATTCCCCACCTAAGGTTGAGTCAGGAAGTCTTCACCCAAGCAAAACAATAATGATTCCTGCATAGCTGTATAAAACCATGCGACCATCCCCTAGTCTTGCCCAGCATGTATACTCTAGCCCCTCTCCCAAGCCAAGAACAATGAGAGCTAAAATCCCCAATCACAGGTTGGGAGGTGTGGCTGTGCTCTGGCGAGGGTCCTGTTTTCCTGCCCCCTCCCTTCTGTGTAGGGTGTAAACAGTCAACAAGCTCAGCAATGAAGATCTTAGGTAAGCAAGGGGGTGCAGCCAGGCTTGCGATGATGGCATCTGCTGGGGGCAGCCCTATACAATAGGCACATTGCAAGACAGAGTGCAAAAGGAGGAATTTTTGTGGCTTCCTGGAAAAAATATCTACAATAAATACTTAAAGGGCTATTTAAACTCTTAACCAAAATTCTATAAAAGGTTCCACCCTTTTTGATAGTTCTAAAAGAAGACGGATTAATAGTAAACATAAAAAAGAAAGTTTCATTCCTTTGAGAGATGAAGTATGTGGATAAATTTTTCAAGACCATATAAAAAAACTGAACATGTTTTTGCTCTTTAGCTATAGAAAATTTATGAAACAGTATCTCTCCTTTTACCTAAAGCTAAGATTTTTCGATTTATTCTCCCAGTACATATCTTGAAAACAGGAACCCCTGATTTTCCCAGATTTCTTTTCAATCAATATGTGTCTTCATTATCTCTTCATTTCTTGGTCTAGGTTTGCACGAGCCAGATAGTCTTCTTTTAGAGCCTCAGGAGAGCTTACCATTTACCTTGGAATAATGTATCAGTAAAGACAACTTTTGTGAGACTTCAAAGTAAGGATTGGGATCTTTGCTTCTTATTACATGGTTTAATTTGCCACCACTCTTGAGAAAACCAAAATTAACTTATTAGGTTTCACAGAATAATAAACTCATGATTTCGTAACACTGTTTTTTTTTAGAACTAAGAAGAAATGAAAACATTGGATCTTTTTGTTTTGGATTCAATTATCAGCCTACATGACCTGTGCAGCAAGAGAGTTCCAAATGCTCATGCATTTCCAAAGGGTGATCCCAGGAGACTGGACTGGCAATAGAAGAGCCCGTTGGTACGAGAGGGCTGTATAAGCCAGGCGTGGTGTACACATTTAATTCCAGCTCTCGGGAGGCAGAGGCAGGCAGATTTCTGTGAATTTAAGGCCAACCTGTTCTACATGGTGAGTTCCTGGACAGCTGAGGCTACAGGGAAAGCCTGTCTGAAAACGACAAAAAAAAAAAAAAAAAAAGAAACAAACCAAACCCAACACGCATTCGAAAACAAAAAAAAAAACCAAGGGGGCTCCAATGAAAAGGAAGGAAACAAGGCGAGGAGGAAGTAGGGAAAAATCTGCATATGCTTTCATGGTTATTTCATGGACACAGGTGTGCTGGGCAGGAGGAAGGAAGGGGCAATAAGGAACTCTAGTTGATCCTTTTGTAATGATAACACATGCGTTAGGAATGCTGTTAGCGGGGCTGGAGGGATAGCTCAGCTGTTAAGAGCACGGATTGCTCATGCACAGGACCCAGGTTCGATGCCCAGAACCCACATGGCGGCTAAGAACCGTCTTTGACTCCAGTTCCAGGGGAATCCGACGCCCTCTTCTGACCTCTGCGGCATTACATGCAGACAGTACATTCATACACATAAAAAATAATAAATAATAATAAAAAAGAAAAAGTAGTCTCAGGCCAGGAGTGGTGGTGCACTCCCTTAATCCCAGCACTCGGGAGGCAGAGGTAGGCCAATCTCTCTGAGTTTAAGGCCACCCTGGTCCACACAGTGAGTTCCAGGCCAGTGGGACCCTGTCTCAAAACGCAAAAAAAAAAAAAAAAGAATGCTGTTAGCTGTTACTCTTGAGCTAAATACCAGGCGCTGCCTTATGCATCTCAGCCTTTTCATTGTACTAAAACCTTCAGGCTGGTTTAGAAGACCGGAGGATGAGAAACTCTGAAAAGTCAGCTGGTATTTTTCCTTGAAACACAAGTTCCTCAAGCCTTCATTTTATAACCATGCAGTTTAAAAAAAATTTTATTTATTATTTTTTATGTGTATGAGTGTACTGTCTACATGTAGGTTGGTGCACCCGTGTCGTGCAATGCGCAGAGGGCGTGGGATTCCCCTGGAACTGGAGTTAAAGACAGTTCTTAGCAGCCATGTGGGTGCTGGGAATCGAACCCGGGTCCTCTGCAAGAGCAGTGGGTGCTCTTAACCACTGAGCCATCTCTCTAGCCCCATCACGCAGTTTTTTAAAAGTTATATAGTATATTATATTGAGTTTAGGAAAAATATAAATTGTCCATTACACACAACATCATAATGCATAGAAATAATGTAGTTGAGAATTCCAGATTTTATCAGTCAAACTTCATAGCTAAGAAATATCCCTGCAGTTTTAAGAAAAATATTTAAGAAAGATGACAGACTGGAAAACTATACATTTAAATTTTTTAGTATGGTAGCATTAAGATATTACTGTAGTCCTAGAAACAGTTTCTTTGGAATAATTCATTGTTTGGTGAACTCGGTAGGAATCATGAAGGCTCACCTTTTTCCTATCCTCACCCTTTCCTAATGATATTTACTGTTTGCACAGCAATGATTCAATTTTCTCAGATGCTCAGCGCCTTCTCCTGCTGATTAAATTCCTGTTTGCTCTCACTGCCAAGTCTGTTGGATTAAATTAACAAATTCTGTTTGCTTTGGTAGGAATGACCTGCATCAACCTTCAGCTTGTACAAAATAATAATCTTGTCAGTGATGTATTGATTCAGTGCTCTTTATCTACTTTTAAAGAAATGTGCAGTGAAAATGTTATCTCGGCTTCCTCACATCTGTAGGCCCGTGTTGCCTATTTTAATATATGGGAGATCTTGATTGTCTACATCTAACAAATCCTTTTTCTTTCCTGTTTTTAATGATTCAGTTTCTTTTAAAGGATCACCAAATCTTGATTACTCCAAGGAAAAACTTTAACATGATCATTTAGTCTATAAAATGACCTGCTCTTAAAAATTATCTACATCAAAGGGCCAATTTAGGAAGATTAAAAGCTTTCTTTATAAAGAGCAAATCCAATCTTTATTGAATTGTTGTCTTCTCTCCTTCTTTCATTTGTTTTATAGCAAATAGCTAAGAGGAAGTGGGAAATCTTTTTGAAGAAAATGAATTAAACCTTTTGATATTAGAAAATTTGAAAGTATGAGATTTTTATAAAGTTTATATAATACCTAATCCATTAAATATTCTAGTAAGCCTTAAAAAACTAAAATGACATTTTCTGAATTTTAACTAAAAAGGAATAGTAATGGTAGAATGGCGACTAGACTAGGGGCTGATGGCAGACCAGTATGGACAGAGAAATCAACAGCTGCTATTTCTTGGTGATAAGCCAACAACTTATACCCTATTTTTTTTCAAGCCTGCTATTACACCCCCTCCCATGTTGTGGCCTTTCATGGATGAAGTAAATAGCAACAAGAGATTCAATAACTTGTGTAACATCAAGGCAACCTGAGGCCACCCTTTGACACCATCAAGTTATTGCAGAAGCCATTTTCTTTTCTGTTTATTTATTGTCATTGTATATATTCATTGTATATTGTAGTGTGTTACAGACAGACTTTTTTTTTTTTTTTTGGTCTTTTCAAGACAGGGTTTCCCTGTAGACCCCAGCTGGCCTGGAACTCGCTCTGTAGACCAGGCTGGCCTTGAACTCACAAAGATCCACCTGCCTCTGCCTCCCAAGTGCTAGGATTAAAGGCATGCGCCACCATGCCTGGCTCAGACAGACATTTTAATGCAAGTACTTAATGCATGTTGAGCACGCATCTCCCCTGTTCCCTCTTTCTCCCCCTCCTGTTAATGTCCTTTGCTCTCTTATACCTTTTCACTTCTATTTTCATGTCATATATGCATACTTGAATGTATGTATCTATTTAAAATCTAGAAATTGCATGTAAGAGAAAATGTGATATTTGTCTTTCTGATATAGCTGGGCAAGGTGGTAGATGTTTCTGATTTTTTTTTTGAGGAACTTCCACACCAGTTTCCAGTGGCAGAACTGCTTTACATCCCCGCCAGAAGTGTGCATAGAAGTTTTCTTTTGTCCATATCCTCACCAGCATTTGTTGTTTTCTTATTGACTGCTATTCTGATTGGGATGGATGGACTCTCAAAGTATTTTAATTTGGATTTTTCTGATTGGTACTGTTCATTTGCTATTTGTGATTCATTTTTTGAGAGTTGTCTGTTTATTTTATTAGCTCATTTACTAACTGGGTTGTTTTATTTCTAGTTGTTTAGTTATGAATTCTTTATATATTCTAAATATTAATCCTCTATCCTATATACATAAGATACTAGCAAATATTTTTTCTCATTCTTTTTTTTACATTTTATTTATTATGTATGTATACATGTAGTCATGTGCACATGTAGAAGTCAAAGGACAACATGTAGTCACACATATGGTGGTCAAAGGACACCTTGAGTAGAGTTCTTTCCTCTGTCAAGTGGCTTCCTTGGGCTGCAACTCACGTGGTCAGGTTTGGGGGCAAGTGCTTTTATCCACCAGGCCATCTCACCAGCCTCTGTTCGTTGCCTGGAGAACCTTCCATACTGGCTTCCATAGTGGCTCTGTTCATTCCCACAGGCAGAGTATTAAGTTCCTCGTTCTTCACATCCTCACCAGGGTTTCTTATCCTTTGGTTTCTAGATGACCGTTCTGCCTGGGGAGATACAAAATCTCAAAGCACTTTTGGTTTGTATTTCCTTATATCTAAACTGAACACTTTCAAATGTGTATTGGCCTTGGATATCCCTTCTTTTACCAACTGTGTAATTTATCAGCCCATTTGTTGATTGGATTTTCTTTTTTTTATCTTTTTGAGACAGGGTCTCCCTTTAGTCCCAGCTGGCCTGGAGCTTGTTATGTAGACCAGGCTGGTCTTAAACTCACAGAGATCCATCCACCTGCCTCTGCCTCTGGAGTGCTGGGATTAAAGGTGTGCACCACTATACACCTTTAATCCCAGCACTCCAGAGGCAGAGACAGGCGGATCTCTATGAATTCAAGGCTAGCCTGGTCTACAGAGTGAGTTCCAGGACAGCTGGAGTTACAGGGAGACCCTCTCTCAAAAAGACAAAAAAAAAAAAGTTATTATGGAACCTCAGAAGACTCTATATAGCCAATGCAATCCTGGGGGAGGGGGTGCTGGTGGTATCACTGTATCTAATTTTAAGTTCTTTTTTTTTTTTTTTTTTTGTATTTTTGAGACAGGATCTCCCTTTAAATCCTAGCTGGCCTGGAGCTCACTCTGTAGACCAGGCTGGCCTTGAACTCACAGAGATCTGCCTGCATCTGCCTCCTGAATGCTAGGATTAAAGGCATGCGTCACCATGCCGGCTCTAATTTTAAGTTCTACAAAGTCACAGTAATAAAATCAGCATGGTAATGGCCACTCTTTTTGAAACACATCCCATCTTTGAGAAGTTAGTGCTTTACTTCTTAATTTCTTCAGTCTACTTTCAGGACAAACTTAGGATCAATGATTGTTCCTACCTCATGACAACCGTATTATAAGATAGGTTTACTGGGGAAACTTTCAGGAAACCCACTTCTCACTCTTGTAGTGAAAGTCAGAAAAACCAGTCATGGAATCCCCATCCCCTGTACAGATCTTGGGAAAGTGCCACTCAGCAATGAGCCTGAAAGAGAAGCCGGGTATCTGTGGTTGCATCATTCACTTTCAGTTCCCTCCTGTGGACAGCTAGCTGAACTGAGTGTGCTTCTGACGATTGTTTCTTGTATATAATTCCTCTCTAAAATCTGGATACTTACTATGGGCACAATGGAAGGTATAGTGATTTGTTCCAATGGTGCAGGAAAGATAGATGACAAGTTTACTGAGATATTTTGTTTGTAGGCTGTACCTCTTGGGAATTTGAAGGTGTTATAAAATAATTGCAATACCATTAATTTGACCTTGTGTGCTGATAGTAAAATTGTCTTAATACATCTGGCAGCCTTTCCTGACTCTCATTCCTTTTTTTTTTTTGCTGCTTCACACACCTTTAGGGTGTGATGTTTTGGGTGATGCACCTTACTCTATACATCATTTCAACTTTTCCTTCTGAGATCCTGCCACATTTTTAATGAGTGGAAAACAGGTCTCCATCTCTGAAGATCCTACAGACGTCTTGTTTTTCCCAGCATGGAGAACATTTATTAGTCCAGAAGAAGTTCCTTCAAGTTTTCCTATACTATATTAGTTCCTATGTTTTCCAAGGAATCTGTGACATGTTTTTTTCTCTGAGATGTGGAAACAGTGTTCACATTCTCCTTCAGGCAGGTAAGAGAGAGAGGTGGTAAGATAGGGAGGAACAAAACTTTCAATTAAAAAAATTTTTTTTTCGGTCATGGTATTGTCTATTTGCATTTTTTTAATCCAAGCTATGAAGTATTCTGAGCCAACATTGTTCTGTTTCTTCCTTGACATCATATCAGAAGAATAAAAACATCTATTCTAGTTTAATAGGAGGAAGTGATATTCTTCAGTGATATCAGTTTACTGGGAGTTCTAGTACAAAATGCAATCTGACTCAATAAAAATCTGTCCTCAGAAGAGAATTCTGTTAGGAGCCTGTGGGCTCCTCTAGCTGTGGCATAGACTGCAGTACACATTAAAAAAAGCGTTTAGAAACCCTGGAAAGTAGACAGCGTGGCATGTCTTGTGCCTTAGTGGCATGTGTGTAGCACTTTGATGCTGCCCTCCTCCTCCTCCTCCTCCTCTTTCTCCTCCTCCTCCTCCCTCTTCCTGTCCTCCTCTTCCTTTTCATTCTCTTTCTCTTCCTTGTCTTCCATTTCCTTTTTTGAAACATTGTTTTAGTGCATATCCCAAGATGGCCTTGAACTTTCTATATTTTTGCTTCAGCTTCCCCCAAGTCCTGGGATGTGCTATCATACGTTGCTTTGGTGGCATGTTCTTAATCAATTTATAGTTATTGCCTGGGATGGATATCAAGTTCTGCATTTGCCTTGGTTTGTTAAATTTCTAAGTGCTGTTATTGCCACTTGGTGGCATTAATAACCTTAGCACTTGCATTTTTCTTTTTAAGAATAAGACTTTGGTATTCATGCACTGTGAGGGAGTGCTGAGGTTATTAGGCTAACACTTTTCTAAGGCCCCATTTATTACTATTCTTACACCATCCCTCAGGTTATCTTCAAAAGAATTTCAATCATTCAACCTTTCTATTGTACTTGAACATAGTTCTTGAGAATATTTCTTTTTTTCCTCAAGTGAGTAGTATTTTTCACTGTCATTTTCATTGACACGACATCAATATCAAAGAAATGATTTCCAAGCAGTTGTGCATAAGTCAAGGTTTCCCATTGATCTTTGCAGTTTTTTTTTTTTTCTCTGCAAATTGAGATTGTGGAGCAAACTAACAAATGGACAAATAGAATGGCTGTAATACACACTACATCAGGAAGCAAAAGGGGGCTTATAGCCAGTACTGTAGTCCAACAGTTGATTTGGGACTGACACTGAAGAAGGACAATGTTTTACAGTAAAGAGTGATGAAGTAACCAATATTACTCAGACAGCAGTGTTTTTGTGTTTTATTGTTGTCTGGGAGCAACGATAAGGACTGAGGCGGCCTTCCAAACTAGGCCAAAGCATTTGTTGTTATTGCTAGGCCTTGAACAACCTTATGGGTTGGCCATTCATCTCTTCACAGAACACTAAAATATACTTGCACAGTTCTTATGATTAATTTTTGGTTGGAGATTTCCACATTAAAACAAACCAAAGTGAAAAGAAAAGAAAAATTACTCAGTGTATGAGATTATCAAAAGGAGTTTGGTACACTCTTGTTTTTCTTTCTTAAATGGAGAGATTCAGTGTCAAAAATTTAGAGATGGTGTAACAGCCTGTAATAGTTTTGATTTGTGTATACGTTAATTTTTCATCTGTTTTTAGATAAGAGTTTTCTATTGGTAATTCAATAGAACTTCAGTGGTAAAATGCCAAAAAGCTATTAAATCTCATGCTCTGGAAGTGCTAGCCTGGGCAGGCAGATGGATTCATTGACATTAGAGTCTTTTCCTAATTATTTCTGGGTGTCTTTGCATTCAACATTTTAGTTTCAGCTATTTCTCTCCCTTCTTGCTATAATGATTTCTCTCCTTCCTTTTTTTTTTTGACACACTCATTTCTCTAGGGAGTGATGTTTCTTATTTCTCTCTACAGCTATGACTTTTTACCATTTTGACTAGTATTCTGAACTCTATATAGTTTATCTTACATTTCAACCACAAGCCAGTGGCTACCTGAACTATATGTACTAGGGTCTTAGTATTGTTTACGCTTATTGTATTTATATCCTTTTGACTTCATAAATGGTGCAAGGGTCATTTTCCTTTTTATTAATCTTTTTTTTTCCTGATTGAATTTTATATATAGGTATATATTGTGGTGTTTTAATGTACATAAGCATGGTAAAATAATTATTATAGTTAAACAAATTAGCATATAGAATACTCCATTGTTATATTTTCTTTTAAAGTATAAAACTTAATTTTATTTATAGTAGGCCTTATATATTACAGAATTTAATACTTTGGTGATAGATAAAAGACTAAGTTTGCTTTTTTTAGTTTGCCATAATTATGAATTTGTTAACAAAATATGAATTATAATTTGAGTACCTGATTATTAAGTTCATGTGTAACTATGTAACTTGCATAGTTCTGAGGGTATACTGCATAAACAATAATATCTCTCTTGTCCTATTGCCTGGGAAGATGGTAGAAGTGGATACAGGGAAGGATCATAGAGCCATGTAAGTGGAAGCTACTGCTCTGAATAAATGTAAGTTTCTTTGTAGTAATAAGTTCAAAATATCTACCTTGACTTGGTGGCTATAAGACAATGTTAGCTCTGCAGAGAGACTATCACTGGCATAAATCATACTTTTGAAGTCTTCCATCCACAGAGATAGAGGGATTTAGCACCATGTGGCATGCACAGGTTTAAAGAGCATGCAAGATGTAAGTTACCTGCTGAAATATCCTTGAGTCTTTCCTTCCTACTCATTTTTTAAATTTTTATTTATTTGCCCAGTAAGTACACATAGGGAATAAACATAAGGAGTGTCCATATGGATCCAATTAGTTAACATCTGAGTTCAATTTTTGAACTCAGGGTCTCCAAGTCCAATTGCAAATGTTTGCTTACACAAACATGTTGCTCAAATAAAAAGAAAAGAGAGAGAGAAAAAAAATCCAGTCCGTTTTTGCTGTGATCTCACAATTCACCCTTCCTCCTTGGCTCTTACAATCTTACTCTCCAACCTCTTCCTCAAGAGTCCCTGGGCTTTGGAGGGGAGGTTGAAGGAGAGTGAGTGATAGAAGATCCATTGTTTTTTTTCCTGAGGTGACACATCAAACTCCTGGGACTGTCCAAGTTCTGTTTGCAGTGGACTGGTGGGTCATTTAGCAGTCTCCTTTTAATTCTATTAAGAAAGCACAAACAGTAACAGATAGTAAAGATTATAACAAATTACTCTATGGGCACAGATACATATGCTTGGATAATATTTTGGTTGGGGAATTATAATTCTTTGACAAATGGATGTAAATAGCTTTTTAATGAGGTCAATAGAGCCTCCTGACATTAGGAAGCACCAAGGCTACAGGGTCAGTTGTGTGTCATACCCCACCAGGGATTGGGGCATAGATTGAATTGGGATTTTTTTTTTCTTTTCAGGTATACATTTATCAGGCTACCACTATTGCACTATATCATCTTTGGCATGTGAAAGTAGCACTAGAAGTCTGGAGTAAAGCTCAGAGACCATTTCTCTTTCTTTTCTTTTTGAGACAGGGTGTCCCTATAGCCCAGCTGGCTTGGAACTCATGCTGTAGACCAGGCTGGCCTTGAACTCACAGAGCTCTGCCTGCGTCTGCCTCCAGAGTGCTAGGATTAAAGGCGTGGGCCACCACACCTGGCTTAAAGTCGGTTCTTAGCCACCATGTGGGTGCTGGGAATCAAACCCAGGTCCTCTGCAAGATCAGTTGGTGGTCTTAACTACTGAGCCATCTCTCCAGCCCCTAGAGACCATTTCTTTCCAGCAGTTTGTATAGTGCTGTCACCATGAAGATCAGCTGTTGATTTGCAGTGCAGGGTCTCAGGATATATATATTTTTTCATGCTCTTATCACACCATATCTTCAGCAGTAGGGTCTTACTGGCCATTTCTTATATGTCCCCAAAGTTATAGGCAAATGGCCTTTGTTTGGGGGGCTTTTAAAGCCTCCCTGGTCAACAACTTCTGATAGGGCAGCCCAGAGCTGTCACTGAAGCCTTTATCTACCAATGCTTTTTATTTAACTGTAGGGCAAAATTGCACCTTAGAGGGAGGAGGCTTATTCCTTCTCCCTCTGTTTTTGTAATTGTCACTACAATCAGAGCAGCCTCTCTTGTTTTGCAGACCACTAAATCCAGATTTATAGTTTTCCAGAAGGCAGTAGTTATATCACATACCTATAAATAGGAACCCAGCTGAAGTGGTTTACCATGCCCTTTCAGACTGTCTCCCTCTGGACTGCATACCAATAATTCAAGGATTTAGAACCCAGCTTTTCCTGAGCCAAATTATCTTGTTATGTGGAAAAAAAATGTCAGAGTTATCACTTGCATAAACATGGAGAACATTTGTGTCCATTTAATATAATAGCTGTAACTGGGACTTCAGTACAAGTCAGGACTGAACTGAAAATTAACAACAATTCTGTATCCCTAATTAACTTAAACATGTTACTATTTTCTATTCTGCATTTTATGAGACCGACACACTGTCTACTGTGCTAAGGAGGCACCCAATAGCCATCCATTTTAATCTTATACATGAGGCTTTTAGATAATGCCATGAGACTTAGTAACATGTCCTGAGAGATTTGCCCCTAGTTATTATAAATTATGAAATAATCAGTATTTTACACATTTATGGATGGAACAGTTATTTGAATATACCACTATAAAGTATAAACTTTGGAAAAATGTCATTACAAGTCTTGGAGTGGTTTTTAGATGACCAAATCTTTCTAGATTTTCAGAGATATTTTACATGGGTTTGGGAAAAAGCCTGTCTTTTCACTCCAAAGATATTTTACTTAGTGGTGAAATGTCTTACATATAAAATGTAACTAAATGACCAAATGAATAGCTCCCTATAGCAGAAATAATCATTCTTTTGAATTAACTACTATCCTTGAAGATCAAGGACCCTATTGTGATTTAACAGTCTTAGTATACATGGCCATTTATTTATCAGCAAGTAGAATACCAAAAACCTTGCCTCATGTTTCAAAGGAGGACATATGTAATTATTAGAACATTGAAATATTATATCTTTGTGATTCTATTATTTATTTTTAATGTAGACATTGTGTACTATGATAGAAGTGACAATAATTTTTGTTGAAGTTAGTTCATCCCTTAACTATTCTCATCTTTACAATGTCTTAAACCTTAGATGTGAAAAAAGATATATATATTTCAAGGTATATGTATGGCAATAACAATTGTTTTGATGTTATCTTTTTTGATCAGTTACTCAACTCAATTTACATATAGAGATTTGGTGGTAGAAACCACAAATAAGGGATAACGTTGTTGTTTTAGGAGACTATGTCACCTCACTCAGCATAACAGCCTCCAGTTCCACACATTTGCCAACAAAATTTATGAAGTCTCCTTTTCACTGCTGCTTAGAACTCCATTGTATAAATGTACCACATCTTCATTATCCACTCATCAGTTGATGGACACATGGGTTGTTTCCAGCTCTTTGCTATTGTGAAAAGAGCAGCAATAAACATGGCTGTGCATGTTTCTCTGTTATAAGATGCATCCTTTGGGTTTATACCTAGAAGTGATATAATTGGGTCAAATGGTAGGCTCCTTTTTAGTCTTTTAAGTGTTTTCCACACTGCTTTCCATAGGGGCTGCATTGCTTTGCATTTATTGGGTAGAATAATGAATCTAAATCCCTACCTTTTCAGGAGCCAAAGGAGCAAAAAATACTTAATGGAGGAAGGATAGCATCTTCAACAAGTGGTGCTGGCAGAGTTGGATCACCACTTGTGGAAGAATGAAACTAAACCCCTACCTTTCACTTTGCACAAAATTCAACTCTAAATGGACCAAAAAACCTCAAAGTGAACCCTGAAACTCCGAATATGTTGGAAAGTAATAAGGCAGTATATTAGTCACTTTTCTGTTGCTGTGATAAAACCACCATGACCAAGGGAACTTATAAAAGGAAGATTTTATTTGAGCTTACGATTGAAGGTTCCATTGTGGTGGGAGGCATGGTGGCAGGGGCTGGAGCAGAAAGCCAAGGTTCACATCTCACAATAAGCATAGTCAAGAGAGAGAGAGAGAGACTGAAGACTGCAAGGCTTGTTAAACTCACTATGCCTGCCCCCAATGACATACTTCTTCCAGCAAGGCTACACCTTCTAAGACCTCCAAGAACAGTGCCACCAATTGGAGACAAAATGTCTGAATACTTAAAGCCTATGGGGGACACTCTCATTCAAACCACCACAGGCAGTAACCTATAACATATAGGTACAGGAAAAGACTTTCTAAATAAGACAGCAGTTGCACAGGAACTTAGGTCCACAATCAACAAGTGGGACCTTATTAAACTAAAAAGCTTCTTTATAGCAAAAGAAACAAAGAAGTGAGGAGAAAAGTCACAGAGTAGGAGGAAATCTTCACCAGTGAAACATCTGGCATAAGTTTAACATCCACACTATAGAAACTACTCGGGGCTGGAGAGATGGCTCAGTGGTTAAGAGGGCTGACTGCGCTTGCAGGGGACATGGGTTTGATTCCTAGCACCCACATGGCAGCTAAGAACCATCTTTAAGCCATGCATGGTGGCACATACCTTTGATCCTAGTATGGATCTCTGTGAGTTCCAGGCCAGCTGGGGCTATAGGGATACTGTGGTGGTTTGAATGAGTGTCCCCCATAGGCTCTAGGTATTCAGACGTTTGTCTCCAGTTGGTGGTGCTGTTTTTGGAGGTCTTGGGGTGTGTGGCCGTGCTGGAGGTAGTGTGTCACTGGGGGCAGGCTTAGTGAGTTTTAACAAGCCTCGTGGTCTACAGTTGCTCTCTTTGCTTCCTGTGCTCTTTGGGAGATGTGACCCTCGGTTTGCTGCTCCAGTCTCCAGCCACCATGCCTCCCGCTACAATGGACTCTAATTCCCTGGAACCGTCAATCATAAGCTCAAAGAAACTCTTCCTTTTATAAGTTCCTTGGTCATGGTGCTTTATCACAGCAACAGAAAAGTGACTAATACAGTAATTTGGTACCAGAGAGTGGGCTGTTGGCTGTGAAGAACCTGACCATGTGGATGTTTGGAGAAATGTGGAAGACTTTGGAACTTTGGGCTAGAAAGGCTGTTGACTACTGTAAGCAGAGCTTAAAGGGCCATTCTAGTGGAGGCCTGGAAGAAAGAATGGCTGCAAAAGATGTAGTTCCAGGGGAAAATAAAGACTTAGGCAGCAACCAGGATATTTTGATTAAGAGTCTGGTAGCAGTTTGCCTGCAGCCTAGATGCTTGCCTGATGCTAAGTTGAAAAGCAATGGACTGATGTCTTTGGCAGAGGATATTTCAAGACAGCCTAATGTAGAAATGGTGGCGTGGCTTTTAATGGTGAATATTGTGCAGATCTACAAGTGAAGAAGAGCAGATGGGGCAGAAAGAAATGCAGAATGTACAGTTTGGATCTGATAACTGCACTAGGAAGATTAAAGGTGGGGCCAAGGCATGTGAAGGAGAGGCTCCCTTTCATAAGGAGATTAAAACAATTAAGGAGAGGCCTCAAGACTTACAAGTAAACAAAAGAAACAGTAACTTCAGGGCAAGACCACATCCAGCTAATCCTCCAACAAGTCCAGGGCAGAGAAAAGTTGCAAATGTGGTTAAAATAGGCCAAGGTCCATCCCCAAATTGCAGCCAAACTCGGCAATTTCATTCACGTGGTGCTGGCTTTAGAGGCATGAAGTTTGCAAGAGTGAAGGGGTCATCAGTTTCAGAGAGCTGCCAAGGTCAGGCAGAGTGCAGCAGGGGTGTCCCTGCATAAAGTAGGCCCTGATAGGCCATTGCATGAAGCTGTGAATGTGAAGTCTGGTTGGCAGCGGAGACCCCAAGAAGACATTTGAGATGCCAGACCTGTGAGATATTTGCCAAGGAAAGCTGCATACATTGAGTGGTACCAGCCTAAGAAAGAGATGTATGTTGCAAGCAAAGCTGGAAGAGCTGAGCCGTCTAAGCCCTTTGGAAGTCAAGTCCCAGAAGTTGCACATGGAGCTACTGGACTTGGTGTTTGCCCTGCAGGTTTTTGATCTTGTTTTAGTCTGGTATTTCCTCACTATGCCTCTATTCCTCCCTTTTGGAATGGGAATGTGTATTCGGTTCCACTGTACATTGGGAGTATGTAATTTGCCTTATTGACTTTACAGGAGCTTACAGTTAAGAGATTGGCCTGAGTCTCAGAAGAGACTTGGACTGTAGACTTTTGAATGGCATTGAAACTGGTAAAGACTGTGGGGACTTTTAAGGTTGGACTAAATGCATTTTGCATTTTATATGGTCAGGAGCCTATGGGGGCCAGGGAGTGGAATGTGGTGGTTTGAATGAGTGTCCCCCATAGGCTGTAAGTATTCAGACATTTGTCTCCAGTTGGTGGCACTGTTTTTGGAGGTCTTAGAAGGTGTGGCTGTGCTGGAGGAAGTGCATTGTTGGGGGCAGGCTTAGTGAGTTTTAACAAGCCTCATGGTCTACAGTTGCTCTCTCTGCTTCCTGTGCTCTTTGTGAGATGTGACCCTTGGCTTCCTGCTCCAGATCCAGCTGCCACACCTCCCCCCACTCTAATTCCCTGGAACCAGAACCGTCAATCATAAGCTCAAATAAACTCTTCCTTTTATAAGTTCCTTGGTCATGGTGCTTTATCACAGCAACAGAAAAGTGACTAATACAGATACCCTATCTCAAAAAAACAAAAACAAAAACAAAAACAAAGAAACTACTCAAAAAACCAAAGGTTCAAGAAAATAAATCATCTAATTAAAAGATGGGCTAAAGATCTGAATAGAGACTTCTCAACAGAACTTAAAATGACTCTGAAACACCTTACAAACTGTTCAACTTCCTTAGTAATTAAGGAAATGCAAATCAAAACCACGTTAAGATTTCATAATACACCTGTAAGATTAACTATGATCAAGAAAACAAATGACTAATTGTTGGAGAGGATGTGGAGAAAGGGGAACACATTCTCTTTTGTAGCCTGCCTTGTTCTTCTTAAATTCTTCCCTTCATAGGCTGCTAAAATATATTCATTGTCCTTTGAGCATGTTCTGATCACTGTAGGTCCTTATGAGAGAGGGTGAGGATGCTAGGAATGCCTGTGGCTGCCAAGATGAAGGGAACCGGAAGAAAGAATTCCCTCTCTGCCTTTCCTGTCTCTTCCCATAGTCTTTCTAGCATTTATTTGTGTCTAACATGGAGCTATCTGATGAAGGGGAGTAGTTTTCTACTGCAAAATGAAATGAGCGAATGAGTGTAGAGGTGTATTTGGTGCCGAGGGGTAATAGCTTTATTATCTGCCCAATATTTTATTTATTTACAAGAATTCTGAAGTTTAGTTTTGGGTTGTAGTTTATAAATTAGATATGGAAGCAGGTTTCATCAGTGGCCAACAATTTGATAGAAATTACCTGGTACAATGAGGAAAATAACTTATTTTGAATATGCCTTTTACTATTTATACCCAAATTAAGACTTATTTTGGCTCATGATTCAGAAGTTTTGGTCCGTGGTTGGCTGGCTGCATTGTTTCTGAGCCTGTGGTGAAGCATCATGCTAGGAAACCATGGCAAGGCAGAGCTACTCACCCTCTGGTGACAGGAAACCAGGAGTGAGAGATGGGTTGGGACAAAATATACCCTCCAGGGAGGTGAACACAGTCGGCAGCCTAGGTTCCCTCACCCCTAGTGCCCATCTCCTAAAGTTTCTACCTCCTCTCAGTAACACCATTGTAACACTTGAGTTCACATCCTTCAGGAGAAGGCATACTCCAGTGTCTCTTCTTGAAAGACACTAATCCTGTCATGTCAGGCCATCAAATGAATGAGTTCATTTAATGTTAATTGCTTTCTTAGAGGCTCCTCCCCAAAATAAAGCTACCTTGAAAGTAAAGCATTTTTTTAAGTTTTATTGGGAAAAAATTTTATTGGAAAATTTGTAACAAAATAAAAAGTAGTAACCAAGAGCAATAATGATATTAGCTCTTTAAGCACACCCAGCAAATTCAGTGTCCAGTTATGACCAATTCCTACTTTACTATTGGTTTATGGAATCAGAACGGAAGCCAAGCTCTTACAATGCTTGCTTAAACTTGACAACACTTACTGGATACTTATAGAATACAGAAATGATTCTTGCTACTTCAAAATGAAGAAAGTTTAACACACAATTATGAATTGTAAAGTTTTAACATATAAATTTTTAGGGATATAAATGCGTAGAAATTAATACTGGTCTCTACTTCTTTGATAGTCTCAGTTGTAAGTATTGTGTAACTCAGGTTCTTTGATTTAAAGATCAAGAGAGGTATTTATGACAGCTAATGATGAAAGTCATGTCCCTGAAGGTATAATTTCTCTACTGACAACTATAGCATTTGCTCCCAATCTTGTTTCTGATATTGTGTAGTTTATTTGCAATTCTTATTATGGATGTAAATGAAGCCAACAGGTGGATGTACCTTCAGTCCTCTAATATTGTCTTAGTACATGACATAACTGTATATAAAACATTGCTAGCTTAGTGGCTTAGAAGGCTGTAAAATATTTATTAAAAATTAATCTCCCTTTTAATGATGACTTCAGTGAACACCGTGGTGTTTGCGTGGAGTTCAGAACAATATTATGTATCTGCAGGCATTTAAAAATATGTAGATAAGTTGGTGGTTTATACCACAGCAGTGTGTCGCATATGCATTCTGAAATCAGATAACCATTTTCTAAAGATATAGAAAATGCACACAGCCTGGTGAGGAAATTCTTGTGAATGAAACATAAAAAAATATATACTCAACCTTATTTCAAATAAGGTTCTTTTGCTATTTGGTCTGTGTTTTTAACATGAATTCAAATTGTTTGCTGTACTTTTACTTTTGAGGCTTATGATCATGTCCAGTGTTTATTTAATAGACTGCACAAATAAATATAATTTAAATAAGTACAATAAAATGTTCGAGTTCATATTCCAATTGGGAAGATCAAATTGATCACTGGAGAGTAAGCAAAATATTGATGAGAACAAAAGGACCTCCAAATTCCCATTTTCTTAAATACCATTCCATTGTTCTTCAAAGGAAAGGAGAATTCACTGAAATTTCAGCATAGTTGAATATCATTTCCTCCTAAAGCCGTATTTTTTCAACTTTATTGAAAGAAGAGATCTAAACCAAGAATTTCACTTTTGAAATTTAATTAATTTTAAATTTGGTAAAATGAAATATGCCAGGGACTAAATTAGGCACTGAGAATTAAAAAAATACCAAGTAAAATAATAACTATGTATTCACAGTATTTGAAGTACTGATGTGTCCACGAGACTTTTTTTTACTTTAATTTACTTTTATTTCATCCTTATTACTTCTTTATCTATAAAGCATAATTTTCCATACTTAAGTAAACAAGAAATTCATTAAAAAATAAACACAAACCCAAAATATTCTTATTCTAGTATATTTGAATTAATAGAGAATACCAGTTCAGCAGAAAATTTCTATAAAGACCTTGAGATGATGAAATTCTGGATATTAATTTTTGACTTTCATATATATATATATATCTTTGATATATAGCTCTTTATATATAGGTGAGGTGTTTATATATGTCTTTATATATATGTAGCTCATATATATATGTGTATATATATATCTTTATGTATTGTTATTTAGTTCCTAAATAGTAGCAATCATCTAAAGCAGAAATTAAAACTTTTCTTGAAAATTAATTATGGATTGCTATTTAATAATTTTTGTTTTACTATTTCTTATATGTATTTTAAAAAATATGAATATATGATAATTTGCATACTGTAACATTCAATTTTCAGAGGAAATAAAGACTTTTTTCAAAGCCTTTAAAAAAATAGACTGATTTCCCTTGAATTTTCATTTTTTCTTCACTTAAAGTCAGTGATGATAAAGTCACACCTATAAACTAAATGCATTTAAAAACATAAGATAGACTTCAAAGACAAAAAAATAATAATCATGATAATCTATGGTATACTTTGTCAAGATCAACAGAATGAAAGACAATATGAGAACATTAGTCTTCAAATTTATCTCTAGCCAAACTCTTCTGAATTATAATATCATTGAAAAATGTGTATTCTCAGATTATCTGGACATAAACTCCAAGAAAGAACATAGGGTGCTGGGGACAAGGACAGGGAGGCAAGATGAAGACACTTTCCAGATAAAAATCCATGTGTATCAAAGATTCAGCTTTTTAAAACTTTTTTTTCCTCAAAATATGCTGGTCTGTCAATATGTTAGAGATGATCACTAAGCCTAGCATGTGTGACACCCTGTTTACAATACTAGGTACTGCAATTTCTAGCATGATTTTTTTTTTTTTTTGGATAGAAATAAGACAGGGCATTTCTTAATCATAGTTTAATAATTCTCTAAGAAAAATTATAGACACCTCCAATGCCACCCAAAGTCAACAAATCCTTTCCATTAAACTCTCTCTCACATTACCAATATACCATCATTTAGGCAATTTTGTGTTTAGACAATTTCAATCGATTCTTATATGCAGAATTATTGGAGCTGAGATACTTGAAAATAATTTGAATCTTAGTAAAGAAATAATAGTTCTTTCACAATGATTGAGTCACTTAAGCAAATCTGAGCAACTGTTGTACTAGTGATGCTGCTGGCGGTAATAAGCGATGCACCTGAATTCTTCCCTTTAAATATATATTCATGGGAACACTAAGGAGTAAACAGGTTACATTATACCCCTCCTTAGCAAGGAATGACTGTTTTCAGGCCTACTAGGAAGAAAAAAATGGCATTTGTTTTTTCATCACTGATACTCTATGTGGCTTAAGTATGTAGCACTGAGCAAAAGAGGAAAATCCATTAAAATTTTACCAAAGAAAGAAAATACGGGAAGAAGTGAACATGGTGTGGGTCCTAAAGATCACACTATGATTTTGTACTTATTTTTTTTTTTTTTTGTCTTTTTCGAGACAGGGTCTCCCTGTAGTCCCAGCTGTCCTGGAGCTCACTCTGTAGACCAGGCTGGCCTTGAACTCAGAAAGCTCCGCCTGCCTCTGCCTCCCGAGTGCTAGGATTAAAGGTGTGCGCCACCACGCCAGGCTCCTGAACCAAATTTTAACACAAAGGAATCTAACATAAAATTCAGTGATTATCTGTTTATAGTAGAAAGTTCCAAAGCAAACGTAGGCCAAATTGCCCCTACCTTGTCAAAAGATAAATATTCAGATAAACTAAAGGTCCCATTGCTAAAGTGCGTTAGCTGGCCACAGTGCTCCCTAGGCCCCAGCTCCACGGAGCTACAGAGAAAAGGGTGGTCACATGTGCTCCCTCCCTCCCTCACTCTGCCCATTCACAGGCAAATGGGACAATAGATGTCTTTTAAAATCTAATACTCTATACAGTGAATTATTGAAAAATGATCCTAAATATGATACCTTTTAAAACTCTAGAGAGTTAAGATAAACTCATTATCTTTAAGGTATGTAGGATAAGAGTATGCTTACTAGCAACCAGAGCTGATACAGTGCAATGAATGATGACCCAAGATTCAGAGACAGTGGAAGGACCCAAGAAGAGCTTGAAAGAGGATATGAATGAAGCCTGAGCAAGAGAATGCTGGCTACTATTTACTCTCAGCAGCTACTTCTACTTTAATATCTCCACCTATTTGCCTAAGTTGTATGATAGTTTTAATTGTCAACTTGACACAATCTATATAATCACCTGGGAAAAGTCATAATGAAAGGCTGTCTACATTGGGTTGGCCTGTGGGCATATGTATTGTATGTTGGATTGTCTTGACTTCCTTGACTGATATTGGAAACCCAGACTACTCTGGGCAGCACCATTCCTTAGGCAGTGGATCCTGAACAGTACAAGAGCTGAGAAGTTGAGTGGAGTACTAGGCATGCATTAATTAATTCTTTTTGGTCCTGACCGAGGATGTGACTAGCTATCTCAAGTTCCTGCTGCCTCTTTTTCCCCACATGATGGACTGTAACCTGGAATTTTCAGCTAAAAGAAATCTTTCGTCCCTTAAATTCCTTTTTGTCATTTTTTTTTTTTTTTTTTTTTTTTTTTTTTTTTTTTTTTGTTTTTTGAGACAGGGTTCCTCTGTAGCTCCGTCTGTCCTGGACTCACCTGATAATATGCAGTTGCGCCTTAAGTCACAGACGATCTGCCTGTCTCTGCCTTTCCAAGTGCTAGGATTAAAGGATGTGCCACCATGCCAGGCTGCTTTTCATGGTATTTTTGTAATGGAAATCAAACTAGGATGAGCTGGAAGGCTAAGAGCTCTAATGAGATGCTCTAGTGCAAAATTTGCAAGGCAGGAGTGAGTTGAGTCTATTTTACTTTTAGTAGTGATAGAACCTAGTGTCAAAGAAGCATCGTGTTTTGTAGTGATCAGACTCCTTGTTATACAGTCACCAGCTTCAGCAGTAGTGGCAGATGTGACATTTTGATCTCTGGCTATCAGCAGCTGCCACCAATTTCTGGACTACAGACTTCAGGACAAGGAGATTGGTTGGTGGTCCTTGACGTGCTCTCTAGGCCTTTCTACAGTTTAGTAGCAGTTCATGCCTTGCACGGAATGCCTTTCTGTCAGACATACTCAGAGTGGCTTCTGTTTATTTCTTTGAGTTCTCCTAGGTAGAAGGAGTTGGAGAGGTTGACAGTATTTCACCAAGTGGATAGAGGAGGGAAAATGCTATTTAAAGCATATAGGAAGAGTGGACGGGAAGCAGAACAGTTGGGTGTTCACTCATCAAAGTGAGTCAAAATCGGTCAGTATTGCTGGAATGTGAGGGGGTGGGAAGGTAGGGAACCCGGCTGGCAAGTTAAAAATAGAAGGGATTATGAAGTGAATTGTCTGCTTTTCTGAAGCTGGCATTATGGAGCTACTGAGGGAATTTAAGCCAGGAAGTGGAGCTATTAAGGCTTTTCTTCTTTATTCCATCCTTGGGCTTCATGGAACATGAACTGGGGGAAACCAAGAAAAGAGAAGGCTATGTAAGTATGTGGGCTAAGAGAAATTTACCACAGAGAGAAAATCCCATGTAGTTACAGAATTCTGAATTAAATAATAATTATTCTCATGGAAAATTTCTTAAAATTGTAGACATTGCTATTTTGTTTTTAATGATATTTTTCCATCACAGAAAGGATTAAATCTTCAGGAAAATTAAATTTTCTATTTCAGTCTTAGAGTCCATCTCCTTTCTTTGCTATGCAAAGAAAAGATCTCTCCAGTCTCATTTTTTAAAAAGATTTTTCTGGAAAAAAATAAGACAAAAAAGAGCTAGTGATCTGTGTAGAAAGGAGATATTTTTGTCTTCCTTTGACATTTGCATCAATTTAAAATATAAAGTGAATTTATCCTAACCTTTCCTTCTTGTCCATTTTTGCAGCACAGAGGAAGGGGGAAAGCACGGGCGGGGGCATGATGACAGGAGGACACTGGGGAGGGCTTCTTTGGTAAGAACCTTGGCATCTCTGGTTCCAGATGAAGATGCTGCCAGGTTGGTGAGGAAACTGATGGTGGCTTCCTTTGCTCACTGCAAACCTTCCCTCTACACAGATTTCAAGCAGTACTCTTTTGAAAATGGTCTGAAGCTCTTTCCCAAGCTCAAAAGAAAGCTGGAAAAAAAAAAATCAGCCAAAACAGGTCACATAGTTTACAAAAATAACCTCTTAAAATCATTCTTTAAAAGGACAAATGAGCCGGGCGTGGTGGCGGCATGCCTTTAATCCAGCACTTGGAGGCAGAGGCAGGCGAATCTTTGTGAGTTCAAGGCCAGCCTGGTCTACAGAGTGAGTTCTAGGACAGCTGGGGCTATAGGGGACCCTGTCTCGAAAAGACCAAAAAAAAAAAAAAAAAAAAAAAAAATAAAAGGACAAACGAAAGTAATTTTTTCTTACTAGGTGGGTTTTTACTGAATTTTTGTGTATTTCATATACAACATCTCAGTCCTCTTTATATCCCCTTCCCCATCAGCACTCTCCCATACCCCCCGGCCTGCCCCCCGACTCGGTTTCATGCATTCTATAATTTATGTTAATGCCTATCAAGTCAAGTTCACACACTGAGATCTAGTCAGCTTGTCTAGAGTCACACCCTTAAAGAAGATCAGCTTTTCCTCACCCAGTAGTAATCGGCTGCCCAATAGTTCTTAAGCTAAGATTAGGATCTACTGCCAATTCTGCAGTTCTGCTAGGTTTTTGTCTGCTCGAGTTTGCAGGGGTCTTGAGTATGCTGAGACCATTGCCGTAAGTTGATATGAACAAGGTCCCAGGAGCCTGTAAGACTTTATTTCCATATGGCCATGCTTCTCCTCCCTGTCTCTTACAATCTTTCTGCTCCGTCTTGTGCAGTGGTCCCTGAGTCCTGGGTTCATTGCTCTCTGTTTTCTTTTTGATCTAGTCACACTCATATGTGATTCAAACATATAAAAACAAGACAGTAGAAAATGGTTTAATTTTGCCTGGGTCTTTTCGATATCCTTGCCAGACCTATCTGGAAGAAAGTATAGTCCATCTATTTATAGGCAAGATATCTTTGGGCTTTGCAAAGAAACAGTTATTTGCCAACAGATTCTTGGCTATAAATGGAAAATTCTACATATACATGAAAAGATAATGCAAATATGTTTTCTAAATAAAACATTTATTGACTCCATTATTTGTCAATTAAAATTCCTGAGATCCTCATTCCTAAGGAGGTAATACTAACACTATGGAATGAAAATCACACATAATTTTTAAAAGTTCTAATTGAAGAATAAATATTCAGAAGTAATTATTGGGATGAGGAGAGAGATCAGTGGGTGAAGCACTCGATGGACAAGATGAGGACCTGAGTTTGAATCCCAAGAACCTACATAAAAGCTTAACTCAGTGTTTGCAATCCCAGTGCTCCTATGTTAAGACAGGAAGAAGAGACAGAATTCCCAGAATTTCCTGAAGTCTTTGGGCCAGCTAGTCTGACTTAGGCAGTGGTGAAAGAAAGACTCTGTCTCAGTAAGGTGGAAGATGAGCTTTAACACTGTGGTGCTTTTCTGGTCTTCACACACGGGCCACAGCACATGAGACCACAGTTATACCTCTCTCATTCTCTTGTTTCTCTCTCTCTCTCTCTCTCTCTCTCTCTCTCTCTCTCTCTCTCTCTCTCTCCCTCCCTCCCTCCCCCTCCTCTCACCCCCCCCCCCCCGTCTCCCTCTCCCTCTCCCTCCCTTCCCCCTCCCCCTCCCTCTCTCTCTCTCCCTCTCTTTCTCACACATACACACATGCACACATGTGGGAATTCTGCTCTTAATTTCCAGTCTTTTCTAGAAGACTGGGGAATCCCTCAGCCATATTGTCCCTCTTTTTTATGTTTTTATTGATGTTTTGTGTATTTCAGACATCATTTCTCAGTTCAATTTAGGCATATTCCCCTTTTCTTCCCCCCACCCCACCCCAGATCATGCATTCTGCCATAACTATCCTGGATCTTTCTCTTAGTCTTTTTTTTTATGTTTAGGAATTCACATTTTCCTTCATTAATACATACTCTCTACCCATATACAGTAATTGCAGAGTCTGAAAATAAGTGGTGGGTAGATTCTAGAGCCTGTTGAGAGATTTACATTACAGCAACATAGTTGCTTTCAGATAAACAGAAATATAAAAATAGTGTTGTTCAGCTTGCCTTTCATCTGGGGATTTGGTGTTAGCATCCACAAATGAGGGAAATCTTTCGCCATTTTATCTGGGTTTCTTAGTCATAAGCTTGTGTGGTCCTGGCCAAACTCTGGCTGAGTGCTTACCTGTTAAGCACTTTGAATATTAAAACTAAAAATTTTAATTTAATTGATAAATTGAAGAAAGCCTCTGTAATGAATGAATGTAACAATGTTCCGATTTTGCTGATCACCCTCAGATCCATGCATTTGGGGACCCAGAGGTTTTCTGCATCTTTCATGTTGCTTCTTGAGAAATGTCAGTTTCCAGGGAAGTGGTTTTCTTCTACATCGGAGCTCACCGAATATGTGTTTGGCCCATCTCTGTTCCATGGCCTCTTAGATCTTTGAAATCCCAGAATCACACTCTCATTATCTGTGGTATCAAGAGAGATGTAGCTCACTCCTATAATATCTAAGAGTTCTGGAAAGAAGAGAAAAACTTTCAAGCTCAGATAACCCTTGTCTAAATACATCTCATCCCTTCACGATGCCAAAGCCATGGCTTTGTCCTTCATATACTGGGTTATCAACAAGTTCAGAGTTACAGCAATTTGGAGGGCTAGCACTCTTATCTCTGTGCAGTCAGCTCTCTGCTACCAAATCCTGGCCCTTGTTTCCTTCCTGGTTTGTCACGTAGTTCCTCAGAAGTCCTTTAGTTCCATTCATACTTTTCCTTCTGCTACCCAACCTTTGAATCAGGCTGAAAACACTCTCTTCTTTCACAAGGCAGCTCTCACTGACTTCTTTGCCATCCAGACCTCTTAATTGTACTGTGTAGGTGGTATCCTAAGCCTGAATTTTTGGTTACTTGGCTTAGCATCTGTATTATTTTATATAAACACTTCTGATTTTTTCTTTTAGGTGATATAAAGGGGCTTTTTTTTTTTTTTTTCTTTTCTTGAGACAGGGTAAAGAGACTAACTTCTTATACATTATTCAGTTGATTGCCATAACAGATAAATCCCCAGAGCTGAAGTTGTTTTACCACTGGACTTTATTCTCTCTCTTTTTTAAAAGAAGTTTTATTAATTCTTTGAGAATTTCATGCAATGAATTTTGATCATATTCACCCCTGCCACTCTTCCAAGATGTACCCTCACTCCCATTCCCACCTCAACTTCATGTCCCTTTTTAATATTCTATTTTTTATTATTTTTATTTTATTATTACTTTTTAAATTTTATTTATTTTTGTATGTGTATGAGCGTTATTTTATGTGTATGAATTTATTGCCTACATGTATGTAAGAACATCATTGTCATGCAATGCCCATGGAGGTTAGAAGAGGCATCATATCCCCTAGAACTGGAATCATAGATAGTTGGTTGTTAGCTACCATGTAGGTGCTGGGAATTGAACCACTGTCTTCTGCAAGAGCAGTCAATGTTTTTTTCTTTTTCTTTTTTTTTTTTTTTACTTTTATTGATGAATTGTGTATTTCATTCATTATTTTTCAGTCCAATTTAGACACATTCCCCTCTCCCTGCTCCATCACACCCTTGTTCATGCCTTCTGCCATACATGTCTTGGAATTTTCTCTCAGTCTTTCCAAAGTTCGTCCTTGCAGAGGTTTGTTGTTTTGGGCAGAGTTTAACTGTACCATTCAGTTCTTTAACCCAGTCTTTATGTTGTTGTTTTTCCCTCCCCTTTGTATTGCTCCAACAAATACCTAGAAAATCATCACATATGCATCAAAATTATGACGTCTGAGAATAAATTGTACGTTAATTCCAAAATATGTTTAGGAATCCAGATTTTTCCCTTTAATTTTATATTACTCTAAAATATAAATACATAACTTCCACCCATATACAGTAATTACAGAGTCTAAAAATAAGTGGTAGGTCGATTCTAGAGCCCATTAAGAAATTTACATTATAACAACACAGTTGCTTTCAGATAAAAAGAAATATAACAATAATGTTGTTCAGCTTGCCTTTCAACTGGAGATTTGGTGTTAGCATCCACAAATGAGGGAAACCATTCTCTGGTTTGTCTTTCTGGGACTGTGTTACTTCACTCAGCATAACGGCTTCAAGCTCCATCCATTTATTTGCAAAGTTCATGATGTCATCTTTCTTTACCGCTGAATAGTACTCCATTGTACCACATTTTTTGTCATCCACTCGTCTGTTGAGGGGTATTTGTGTTGGTTCCAGCTCTTCGCTATTGTGAAGAGAGAGATGCAGTAAACATAGATGTGCATGTATTCTCTCTCTTAAAACAACACTTTGGTGTACTTTCTGGCAAGCTAACTTCCATGTGGTGCTATAGGAATCGAAGCTCCTTCCTTCTTAGGGCATGGCCATCTTCATATGTGTTTCCAAGAGAAGTGGAGAAAGCACAGTTTCTTATCAACATTGGTCCATATAGACTACATCTCTTCTGCTTGTATGTCAGAGCTAACTAGCTACCTGGCCACATTTGGTGTAAAGAAAAACTAGTAAATGCAGCCTACATTCAAGAAAAACACTTTCCCAGGCACTAAAGGATGGGAACATAGGCTCTACAGCTGCTTTGCCCATAGAGGCACTTCATGTATACTTACATACTAATACATAGCTGATTAACATAGAAGCAGCTAGTGTCACAGCAGCAGTAAAGGCAGCTGGAAGAAGAGAAACTCGAGTTAAGGTATGTTTTGTTGGATGTCATGGATCACAGTGTGAGTGGGAGAATAGCCATTTGTTCTATGGGAGAAATAATCAGCTTGGGACTTATTTACGCTCTTTCAGCTATTCTTGGATCCAAAGGCTACAGAATGGTCAACTGAAATAGTGGCTGTTTTAATGACATACATAGTTATGTTTTTTTTTTTTTTTCTGAGCACATTTTATCTTTTAAGCTCCTGAAAAATCATTTATTTGCCCTGAGAACATCTATAAGTTATGTTTCTATTTTGAAAAATAATTATTCTCTTTGTTGCCCAAGCATCTATTTGTTCTAATGATTAAAGAGCTGTTCTGTTCACTCGAGTAAGACTTAGATATCTAATACGCAGTGACAGAATCACATAATTTCCAAGAGAATGAATTTTTGTACAGGAAAGATTCATTGGCTCCTGCTTTTGCTATTTTTTTTTTTCCTATCAAGAGGTTATATAGATAAGCTGTCTATTCAAAAGTGTATAACATTACAGAGTGACAAAGTGTCAAATGGAGAGGCCAGGGAAGAGTATCTCTTAATGGAACATATTTCTCAGAAGCCTCTAGCATTCCTTCAGTTGTACAAGTGAGCAATGTGGATAGCAGTTGAAAAAAAAAATCAAAGCTCCTGCCGAAGTATGTTTAGAATCTGTAAGTGAAAACAAAACACTTCTGATCTGAACTTCTACTTCATTTTATACATGTGTTTACTCAGGAATTGTTATACCTTATCACTTTTATTGTTTTTTATCACACCAGTGTGAAAAATTACAGTTGGAGCTGTGTTCATGTTTTTATAGAAATGCATTTTATTTCATGCTATGAAGCAGATTGCTAACATTTACCACTTTTATTATTACCACTACATGACTCTCTCTACTCCAGTTAAAGTAGTGTCAGTATTTCTGTGAAAAATAATCTTTCTTATTTATGTATTTGTTTTTATTCTGTGATTGCTTTAGAGGTGACTCTCAGAAGAACGCATGCTAAGTTAAAAAATTAGACAAATAAAACTTAAACTACAAACATTGCCTGTAAATGCCACACAAGAAACATTGAACCTGAAGTGGAAGTAAAGTTCAAAAAAGGACAAATTCCACAGGGTTTGATAAGGAGGGACCTTTAAACGGAGATGTAACAACTCAAGATCTTGAAACAGAGGTTGATATTATTAGACTCTAGGTTTTAAGAAACCAGATGAACTTTAGGGAGTATACTGCATTGAAACAGAAGGTGGGGTCTCTAGTTGTGTGAGACACTTTGGATTGGGAACCAAATTTTATTTCTCTCTATTGTAGTTTGGAGGGTGTGTTGAACATTTAGTTTTACCAGTGCAAAGACTTCCATCTCTGTTTGGGAACATCATTTAACTTCTTTTCTATTTGGCATAGAAAAGGTGGCCACATTTTACTTATATATGTCACTAAAACAACTGGGCATTGTAATGCTATAAACACAAAACATCTCATTATTTCATGTTATAAAATAACTTGTCTATGCTAGGAATGTAGCTTAGTGGTAGAGTATATTCCCAAGAGTACAAAACAAAACAGAACAAACAATTAAGTCTTGAAGTGAGAATCCAATTATCCATCTAATTGTCCATGTATGTGGCCAGGGAAAAGGGAGAAAAGGACCCCATGACAATGAGTTGGACATGGGACTATCAGGAGAAGTCTCTGCTTGCTTTGCTAATATTCTAGTTCCTGTCTTACTTAGGATTTTTTTTAGGTCTCAAACACAGAGAAAAGTACAGACTGATCAAGGTTTTTATTTTTTATTTTTTTGGTCTTTTTGAGACAGGGTTTCCCTGTAGCTCCAGCTGTCCTGGAACTCACTATGTAGATCAGCCTGGTTTTGAACTCACAAAGATTGGCCTGCCTCTGCCTCCCAAGTGCTGGTATTAAAGGCATGTGCCACCACGCCCTGCCCAAGGCTTTCTTTTTACCCTGGTTCTGTAACTTCCTTCTGACCTTCCGTGTGACTAGTAAGGAATAAAAACAGAAGCAGGAAAAGTGCAAAGCACAGACTCCGGGATTGGATCTCAGACATCCTCTGCCATTAATGATCCAGAAGTCATGAAATCTTGGGCTAGTGTCGCCTCTGCACAGCTCCTGATAGATACACCTGCCATCAGCCATTTTGATGCCTGTCTGATGTCCAGTGACAGCACAGCCTATACATTACTTAGCAGTAAGGGTCACTGTATGGCCACCCTGACACAGAAATTTAATTATGGATCACGGCCAGAGCTCTGGAGATGTTGGCATATTCACATTTTCAAAGTCGGGGCTGTGTGTGATTAGAATCCTACCTTTGGCTCCACTGCATGGATGGTGCAGTTATTTAATTATTAAACATTTCTTGGGAACCAAAACACAAAAGATTGGTCAGTGAAAATGTATAGCACATAAAAGAAATCTTGAGACTCAGTGGTTATTTATAACCATTGTGGTTCAAAGTCTAAATCAGTAAACATTTCAGAGCTTTAGAGGCTAGCCTAATAACTGTGATCAAACAGAACAGTCAGCTGGGGACAGTTGCAGCACAAATTCAATTGTTTTCCTTTCCAAGGCAAAAGGAAGTCATACAGCCTTAGGCTATTTAGGAAAGCACTGCAGCAAATATAGACAGAAAACAGAAGAAATCATTGCAGAAGCATGACATGCCTTCATTTACATGAAGGAAGGGAAAGAACTGTTTGCATTTCCAGCCCACTCCTCTGGACCTTTCTTGTATCTACACAGAAAACACATTGCATATGAGATTCGCTCTGCAGATTAGGGGGCTACATTATGCCCTCTGCCTTGAGGCTATGAGCTGAGCATTTACAAATAGATGCATCTGGACTGTGCTGGAAGAAGATACACTCAAAACTGTCCAAGGAGACAGAGAGAAGCCCATCTGTGTATAAAGCCAGAACTGGGCTGCTTTTGCTGTTGTTGTAAAAATCAATTCTGTTCAAATCCTAGCTAACGAAATTGTGCATCTGTAAATAAAAAATAAATCAAGGAATGTATTAATCCTGCAGCTGCTGTCCACTTAACTTTCCTCATAAAAATAACTCAATTTTCTGGGCTGAATGTTCTTGCTATTTAGCAATGTGATGGCAATTTGAGGGGGACAAAATAAGTATTGAAATCTATTTATGTGTAACAACCTTGGCAGTAAAAGCAGTTTTGTAGTAGCTGTACAGTCATTTGATTTTGTAATTGCAGGAATACTTGAGGTTCAGGGTCTGACCCCAGAAATCCATTATCTGTCTAGATTGCTACTTTATTTGCTCATGCTGTTAATTAATTTGTCTCTTTACTCTAAGACTCATGCTAGACACAGGTCAGTTAGGTAAACTTCCATGATTTATAGTTGGGTGCACAAAAAAGGGCTTCTGGCCCAAATTTTCCTTCCCACTTGTATTTCATGGTGAATAAATGCTTGTCTTTTAAATTGTTAAAAAACTTCTATGTGAAAGACGTTCACGAAAATTAAATAAAAATTAATTAATCTCACCTAGCATAATCTATTAGAACTAGAAATGAAGTGGGATTTCAAGGAAAAAGGAAGTAAAATCTCTAAGCCCCATTGAAACAAGCAAAATCTTTGGGGACTGTTTTACACTTTATTTTTTATTTTATTTATTTTTTTTTTGTTTTACACTTTAAAGATCATTTCTTTGGCCAGATGTGGTAGCTTGCCATTATAATCCCAACACTCAGGAGTCTGAGGTAGGAAGATTGCCATCAGCTCAAGGACAGCCTCGGCTACCATTTGAAATCCTGTCTCAAAACCCTAGTAAAACAGACAAAACAACAACAAAAAAAGAGATACGTTTTTCAGATCTTTTGCCACCCAGACCATGGGATGGAAACAAAGGCAAGCAGTTTATTAAAAATAATTTTAGACTGTCACATCTCTAGACAAGTGTAATTTCTTACTATGTGTAAATTCTTACTATGTGCAAAATATGTATCTTTATATTTGCAGACAAATGTCCCAGTCATCACTCATCAAAGAAACTTCTTTTGCACTAGACTATTACAAAGTACCACAACTGGCCATACACAGATATTGTCTGTGAATTGCCCAAGCCTAAGTGGCACATCTGTATAATGTGACCTCTACGCCTAAGGCTCACGGAACATAGAACAAGGGGTAGAGAGGACACTAATGAATCTCTCAGCTCTCATTAATGAAGCTCCCTCATGCAACAGAGGACGAGGAACACAAACGGTCATAAATGGCCAAAACATGGAGATTAGGAGTCTGGAGAGTTTGGGTCCTTGGATAGGACTCCTGTATTAAAACTCTATCTACCTAGGGCTCAGGGACCATTGTGGAAGATGGGATGGAAAGATTGTAAGAGCCAGGGAGGATGTGCATGATCATATGGAAGTAAAGTCCTATAAGCTCCTGGGATCCTGCTTACAGGAACCTACAGCAATGGTGACAGCATGCACAAGACCCACCAAAACTCAAGCAGACAAAACCCCAGCATAGAACTGTGGAAATGGGCAGCAGGCCCCAGTCTTAGTGCAAGAATTATTGGCAGCTGATTACTGCTGGGTGAGGAAATGCTGATCTTACAGGGAAGGACTCTAGATAGGCTGACTAGACCTCAGGAAGTGAATTTGCACTGAGGAACTCTGGGTATGGGATAAATATACATTCTTTGAAATAAGCTTCAAACTACAAAGATGGAGTCTGGTTTACTTAGAGGGAGGGGCTAAGGGCAAAGCCTAGCCACAGGGAGAGCGTGCACAGAACTCTGGGATGCTGTTGGCACCTTGTTGGGGCCAGGGGCATATAAAAAGCTCACCACATGGGGCTGGGGGTCTCTTGCCATTTTGTCATCACGTTGGTGGAGGGTCTGCTGTACCCATCATGTAAGGGTATGGTTCCTTCATCACTTTGTAGGCAATCCTTATTATACTTTGTAGTCTTCTCAAAATTATGATTAGGGAGTCTGCTTCATGCTTTGCTTGGTAATCAGGGAACTGGAGGCAGAGGCCGGGCGGGATGCTACCTGTGTGGGTTCCCCCATCCCCGGAGGAATTCTCCGCTATACTGGGGACACTAACGTGACACGAAAGGCATTAACACAAATGACAGAATGTACGAACTCCAGCGGATGGGGATGGGAGAGCGCCAGTGGGGAAGGGGGCATACAGACGATTAAGGCCAGTTAAGGTATTCTGTATGGAATACACAGAAATTTAAAAATATTTATCCTCGTGAGGATTCAGGAGATAGATCTCCGGGCTGGAGGCACAGTAAAATTGAGGTTGAAGAGCAGCATGAGAGAAATGGCCAGATCAACAGCAGAGCTCGGGAGGGTGTGACTTCAGACCTGGGCGAAACCAGTAGTCAATGGGATCGCCTTAGTCCCATTGCTCTGTTTTTCCTCCTCCTCCTCCTCCTCCTCCTCCTCCTCCTCCTCCTCCTCCTCCTCCTCCTCCTCCTCCTCCTCCTCCTCCTCCTCCTCCTCCTCCTCCTCTTCTTTCTTCTTCCTTTGCCTCCTCCTCCTCCCCCTCTTCCTCCTTTCCCTCCCCTTCTTCCTTTTTCTCTCCCTCTTTCTGTTTTGGTTCTGATGACTGAACCCAATGTCTCACTCAGTGCTAAGGAAACACTCTCCCACTGAGATACATCCCAGCCCCTTTTGTTTTGTGTTTTAATTTGGAGTCTAAGTCTTGCTAAGCTGTTCAGGCTGGCCTAGAACGTCTGATTCTCCTGTCTGAGCCTCCTGAACGGCTGGGCTTACAGGTAATTCCCACTGTGCCTGGCTTTACCTTTTCTTGTTGTATTTTGACAATTTACTAATCTGTTACTCTTTGTATTAATAATGTTAACAGATGGGCTGGGTGTGGTGGTGCATGCCTTTAATCCCAGCACTCAGGAGGCAGAGGCAGGCAGATCTCTGTGAGTTCAAGACCAGCCTGGTCTACAGAGTGAACTCCAGGCCAGTTGGGGCTACAGGGAGACCCTGTCTCAAAAACAAAACAAAACAAAACAAAACAAAAAAACCCAGATACTCTTAATAGGAAGGACTCTACCTTTGAACTCTCAGAGAGAAATCTGGGGAGATGTTGGTGGATATTGATTATGTCTTCTAATTTTTCAAAACACACATTCTTTGTGTAGTTAACTCCATTTGGTTTTGACTAGTACTCAGTAAAATGTGCCAGGGGACAGTGTTAAAGCCCATTACGTTGTTCATGCCACAAGAGCAAACAGTTTTTATTTCCCTTTTTAAAAATAATCTTCGAAATAATCAGCAACCTTCTGACTGAGATAGCTCTTATACCTGCAGTTGTAATATTCATGGTTTGAAGAGTTTGTTCTGGCAAAATTTTGGAGTGGCTAGAGAAAACTTCATCCTTTAGCATCTGTTTTCCTAATCTCTTTACTTACAATTTCAGATTTCTTTGTGGACTTTATTTTATAGAGGGAGTAAACTGATTTTCTTGTGCAGAGTTGCTGCCCTGTTCCTTACTATTTCATCTTTCATTGTGGCAATGGCTGAAATGCTTTTTTCCCTGCTGTTAAGCCTCATTGTGCTCGCCATGTCCATTGCTCTGTGATACAATGAGATTGATGGCAGTATTTTGTGTCTACCTGGTGTGCCCACCGTCTCCACAAATCCATTTTCTTTTTTATGTCTTTTCATAAGAGGCAAGCAGAGGAAATCAAATAAACTTGCATAATTCCATTTTGCAATCATCTGCTGATTATTCTGTTTGAAGAGTGGCATCTAGACAACAGGAGGCTGCTGGGTAAAGTCCAAGGTTTGCTGGGTGGGGGTGGATCTTAAGATATGTTTAGTGGTTTTGTTGCTATTTTTCTAGATTTTATTTGATAATGGTAATTAAATTTTAGATTGGTACCATAGATGATTGATTGCATTATTTTTTCTCATAAGAAAAATTATTGGTATAAAATGGCCTTGTGATTAATTGTATTATATTCTTTTCAAAGATGGGAAAATATCCTCATGTAAACAGAGACTTTCCTCCACCATGCTATGCTATTAAAATGCTAATGTTGACAGGCATTCATGGTTGACTTATGTAGTCAGAGCAAAAATTGTGCTAGAGCAGCATGAGCCTGTTTATCAGCCAAATGTTTGTCTCATTGGCTAATTAGAAATGCACTACAAGCCCAGATTTATATTTTGTGTATTAGGGGATCTCACAAGAACTTTTTGGATCCATGGAAGAGAGAAGGTGGAATAGAGTTTAGGTTTTGATGCTTTATTGGTAAATATAATCCCAGGTCTGCACAAATGAACAAAAACACACATCAAGTCAAGAAAGAAGAAAGCAAATATAAGTCAGTGCCATACTGAGCTATTTGTTATTTCATAGTCAGGTCACTAGCAATCTTCTGGATACCTAAGGTCAAGGTTTTTATGAGCTGCTTGGCCCCGAATGGACTATGTGTGAGAATGCAAGTGGATTTATCCCCTGTCATCTTCCCATGGTTGGTCTCTCACTGATGAGTCACATTACTGTGCTATACACTTAGAGAAGGTAGATTCCAAGTTGTGTATCTGGCTAATTCATCTGAGTCAGGAATGCTGGGGAGAGACAGATGTTCTAGGCTTTGCCAATGCACTGTGCAAATCCACACTACACACTACTCTCTGGATCTTACATATGGTATATTGACATATGAAGATAGGTTGATGGTACCAAGGCAGGTGAGCTGGAGAAATCCAAGTCTGTGCAATTGATTTAACAACATGAGCAATATGCCATCTGTCCTAGTTTGTCTTCCATTGCTGTGACAAAACACTCTGACCGACACGAACTTGAGGAGGAAAGGGTTTATTCAGCTTACATCTCCCGGATCACAGTTCATCACTTAGGGAGCCCAAGGTAGGAACTCAGGGCAGGAACCTGGAGGCAGGAGCTGAAGCACAGCCCATGGAGGAGTGCTGTTCACTGACTTGCTCCCCTGGCTCATGCCCAGCCTGCCTTCTTATACAGTACACAACAACCTGCCCAGGGTGGCACCTCTCATTGTGGGCTGGGTCCTCCCACACTGCTCGACAGACAACACTCCACAGATGTGTCCACAGGCCAATCCAATGGAGCCAATTCCCCAATTGAGTCTCCGTCAACCCAAGTGTGTCAAGTTGACACAATTGACCCCTTGTCAACTTGACACACAAAACACATCACTATTAAACCACCACCTTTCCAGTTCTTATCCCCAAAGTATTATGTTAACATTAATCACAACCTAAGACAGTACAACCTTAAAAGCCCCACAGTCCTTAAAATGTTCAAACACTTAAAAGTTCACAGTCCATTAAAAGTCTCTTAACTGTGGGCTGCTGTAAAATCCAAAACAAATACTGTCTTATTTTAAAGGGAAGAATCAGGCACTCTCAAACAAAACCTAAGTCCAGCAAGTAGCTCAAGGCTGGACACCTGGGACTCACTCACCATCTTCTGGGCTCCAAAGGGTTTCGGCAGCTCCCCCTCTCCGACTCTGCCGTGTGTGGCACACACAACTCATCTCACAGGCTCAGGCTGATTCCATTCCACACCTGTCACTGCTCTTGGAGGTCGTCCCATGGTCCTGGCATCTCCAAAAAGCTGGGGTCGCCACTGAAACTGAGGCAGCACCTTCACCAATGGTCTCTTCTGACCTCTCCTGATGCAAAGCCTCAGCTTCTCCCCATGACCCCTGCAATCCTGGGGTCTTCACTGCAACCGAGTTGCACTTACACCAATGGTCTTTCCTGACCTCTCACAGTGCTAAGCTTTGGCTGCTCTCTGTGACCCCCTCAAATTTCAACACCAGAACCATATAGGAGACTCTTACTACCAAGTCCTGCTTCTGGCTTGAGATGGAGGCTCAGGCCCCTTCTGGAACACAGCTTCTGTGTGCTGACCCTGAAGAAATTCTTCCCAGAAGATTTCACCACAGTGATGCTGGTCTCTTGATACTCACAGCTGATTTTTCAGCCCCAGCTAACCAGCATCAATTGTCCCAGTACAACAAAGATCTCACTTCAGGTTCTGGTCTCTTGTTACTTACAGCTGATTTTTCAGCCCCAGCTGACCAGAACCCACAGATTACACAGTCCTGATGATCTCTGTTCCCCTTTGAAACTAGAAACTTCACAAGCCAGGCCTCCATCTTCTACAAATCCTTCAGCAAAACTGCTCCAAGCTCCACAGCAACAAAACAATCTTTAGGCATTCAATGATCTTCCCAGCCCAAAGTTCCAAACGCCTCCACAATCCTTCCCCAGGATTGTGGGTCTGGTCTGTCACAGCAATGCCCCACTCTTCTGGTACCAATTTCTGTTCTAATTTGTCTTCCATTGCTGTGACAAAACACTCTGACCGACACCAACTTGGGGAGGAAAGGGTTTATTCAGCTTACATCTCCTGGGTCACAGTTCATCACTTAGGGAGCCCAAGGCAGGAACTCAGGGCAGGAACCTGGAGGCAGGAGCTGAAGCACAGGCCATGGAGGAATGCTGTTCACTGGCTTGCTCCCCTGGCCCATGCCCAGAATGCTCTCTTATACCATACACAACAACCTGCCCATGGTGGCAGTACTCATTGTGGGCTGGGCCCTCCCACACTGCTTGACCATCAAGACAATACTCCACAGATGTGGCCACAGGCCAATCCAATGGAGCCAGTTTCCCAATTGAGGCTCCTTCAACCCAGGTGTGTCAGTTGACACTAAAGCTATCCAGCACAACCCCCCCCCCCCTGCTGGATGGTGGGACCCATGGGCTGTGTGGGTTTGGGCACAACTGCTTGCAAATTGGTTTTACATGAAGGATACTTGTACTCATAAATTATTACTTAATGTTAAAAAATGAAAAAAAAAAACTGAGAGAAAGATGCAGGACAGTTATGGCTGAATGCATGATCTGGGATGGGGTGGGGTGGGGGGAAGGGAAAGGGAAATATGCCTGAACTGATTTGGAAAATGATGTATGAAATACACAAAGCATCAATAAAAAGTGAAAAAAAATAAATTAAAAACTGGGAAAAAAAAGAATTACAGAGGTAAGTTCTGAGGTCTCTGGTCACAAAATCTTAATCAACCAATCAAAACTATTTACCTTTGTTACCATTTTCTCTCTTTTTGGTGAAAACATTTAAAATCAACTCTCAGAATTATTCACTCATACACTACAAAATTGTTCATTATGGCTACCATGCTGTACATTAGATTCTCAGGTTTTACTCATTTTGTGTAACTAAAACTTTGTAGATTTTATCAATTTCTCATTTCCTGCTTCTACTGTATAAAGACATCCCCATATAAACTTGCTTTATGTATGCTTTGTTATAAAAACACCATATCCTTATTCAGTACATTGTTACTTCATTAGCATCAAGTTCACAGCTGAAAGCTTGTGTGGGACGGCAATCCTGGAATCACACAAATCTTGAGCCTATGCAGGCTACCAATCTGCTTAGCACACTAGGTGGAGCACACTAGCTTGCACTCAGAAGTCACAAGTTGGCTTGCTTGTCAGCACGCCCCTTTTCTGAATATGCCCCATGAGTTGAGATATGTGATGGAATGGGGGTTTAGCATTGGCCACTGGGAGGTGATGTCTCCGATATAGTGGCTACCTGCCCCAGACCTATTTAAGCTACTGGCTGTGTGGAAATAAACTGATTTCATGGATATGTACCACCTAATGTGATCTCCAGGCTGTTACTGCACACACGCTCTTTTTAGCTAGCTTGATTGTGGGGCCATCATCTCCACAGCTGGCTCTTCAGCTCATTTGGCTGTGGGACCACGAGATATTCAGTTCTGAAGCTGCGTGTTTGGCCAAGGACCATCAGCCCTGCCCACATGCCCTCTTCAGGCTGTCCAAATGGTGGGGTCAGTAGCCCTACAACTGACGCCTTCTAACAGGGACCTGAAGCAATCCAATGAGTCTGGGTATGTGAACCCCCACGATGGGGAATCTGCCCTCCTCTTCTAGGCAACCTCTCCTTCAGGCTGAACAACTTTGGGACATTGTCCTCCAATATGACCCCTGCCTCTCTGCTGCAAGTCTTTTTTTCTCCATTCTAACTATTCTCTTTCAATGTTTGGGACAGATTAATATCTCTGAGATATTGCAGGGTCAAATAAAAAATGAAAGTGATGGGCTGGAGAGATGGCCTAGCGGTTAGGAGTGCCGACGCTCTCGCAGAGGACCGGGTTCGATCCCCAGCACCCACATGGCGGCTGAGAACTGTCTGAAACTCCAATTCCAGGAGAACTCTAGTTCCAGGGGAATCCGATACCCTCTTCTGACCTCCGCGGCATTGCATGACACGGGTGCACAGACTTGCATGCAGACAGTACATTCATACACATACAGAAATAAATAAAAAAATTAATAAAAAAAAGAAAAAAATGAAAGTGAAAATACCCTTCCCTATGCTGACTATGGTGCCATTCCCACCACTAGCGAGGCTTTGGCCCCAGAGCCAGAATCTGTCCCTTTGATAGATCTTAAGGATTCTCAGGACCTCGCTCCTTCTTGCTGTGCCTCTACTGACTCCACAACTGCCCTTTCTGCTCCCTTAGACCCCAGCTATCTACTGGCTTCTCAGCTTTTGTGACTCTCTGTGCTCAATGGGATCATGCATGGGGATGCCCGCCTCAGCCCTTCACACCCCCCCAAGAGGCTTTTCCTGTTAACATTGTGCCTACCCCACAGCACCCACTTCTTTGGTAGCTTCACGAATCTTAGATCAGAATTAATTGGGATTACCTACAAAGCAATGGTGGGAAAGAGTACACTCACAGATGGCTGCTGGTCCCCGCAGGACCTCTGTGCCCTCCGCCCAAGCTGGTAAAATGGCGAGAGAGCACCATGTCTTCTCTGGTGGGCTTTTATTTGCCCCCACCCACCCAGAGTCCCCGAGTTCTGAAGTCTCTTGCACCTTCCTGCATCATTGAATAACTTAATATTGGTTGTAGGTCCTCTTTAAATGTCTGATGGAATTCTGCTGTAAATCCATCTGGGCCTGGGATTTTTTTTTTTTAGTTGGGAGATTTTGTATTACTGTTTCTATTTCCTCATATGTTATGGGTCTGTTTAAACTATTGCTCTCTTCTTGGTTAAGCTTTGGTGAATCCCATGATTATAGATATTCGTCCATTTCTTTTAGGTTTAAAATTTAATAGAGTATAGATTTTTAAAGTATTCCCACATAATGTTCTGGATCTTTTTGTTATCTGTTGTAATGTTTCCCTTTTCATCTAATTTTTTTTTTTTTTTGATTTGGAGTTGCTCTTTCTTTTTGTTAGCTGGGCTAAGGATCTGTATATCTTGTTTACCCTTTCAAAGAACCAGCTCTTGGAATCATTGATTCTTTGTATTGTTTTTTTGTTTCTATTTCATTTTCTCTAATCTTATTTTTGCTATTTATTCTTGTCTTTTGGGTTTGGATTCACTTGTTGTCTTTCAAGTGTTTTGAGTTGCAACATTCATTTATTTGTGCTCTTTCTGTTTTTTTTTTAATGTAGGGTCAGGGAAGCCTAGATTGGAGCTGAAGGAGGGGCCCCAGGTGTTCCCTATGTAGTGAGCAGGGAGTCTGGAATGTAGCTGCTGTGCTGCCTTCTGCTGCCCCTGAGCTGCTGTCCCCACCCCCTCCCCACTTCCTGTGGGGCTCTGCTGCTGCTTATAGCCCCAACACTCCTCTCCCTTGATTCCATCTCTACTGTTCAGGCTGTGCCTGACGCCCTGGGAGCCACTGTCTTCCCTTATTGATTTCCTATCATTTATTAAAAAAAAAAATCTCAGCTGTTGAATTCCAAGACCAAATGGCACTTGCTTGGAATGTATGGTGGTAGGTCTTCAGAGGTCCTGCCCACCATATGTAAAAATATTTCATTATACCCGGGGATGGTGGCATATGCCTTTAGTTCCTGTACTTTGGGAGGCAGAGGCAGGAGGATCTCTGTGAGTTAAAGGCCAGCCTGGTTTACATAGGGAGTTCCAGACCAGCGAGGGCTAAAAGGAGACCCTATCTCAAAAAGGCAAAATGAAACAGAACAACCAAAATATTTCATTATATATATAAAATAAACATATATATATATATATAAAAGCATGTTGGCAGAATGCATGAGCCTGGTGGGGTGGGGGAATAGGTGGGAACACGGGTCCTAGATGTGTTTAAAAAAATAAAAGAAAATTTATGTGGAAAAAAAAATAAAGGAACCAGTTCAGTTAAAAAAAAAATAAACGGAAAAATGGAAGGTATTTAGCTCGAACCAACCCCAATGTCTTTTAGTTCAGAAAAGTTTCATCAATAACCAAGATTGCGGTTCGAAGGTCATCCTGATTGTCAACTGAGTAACCAATCTACAATATTTTACTGTATGAGGAGGGTTTTTAACTATTAGCCTCACAAGACTTGAAGGTCAGGATCTTGTCTAGTAGCACCTGCATTTGAAAAACAAAGTGCAATTTCCATGTGGCTAAAGGATTTGTGACTAATTGACTTTAAGGAGCCTCTTCTGCTGTCTTTAGAATGTGTGTGACCTGTTCTTAAGAACAATAAGCCCATGGGGCTAGAGAGATAACCTAGTGGTTAAGGGCGCCTACTGCTCTTGCAGAGACCGTGGGTTCAATGCCCAGCATCCACAGGGCAACTAAGAACTGTCTGTAACTCCAATTCCAGGAAGAACTCCAGTTCAGTTGAATCCAGACCCCCGCTCTGACCTCCGAGGCATTGCACGACACAGGTGCACACTCTACATGCAGACAGTACGTCATACAAATACAAAAATAAATTAAAAAAAAAAGAACATAAGCCACAAGCCCACTAGTTAGCTTAACTGTCAACTTGACAGGGCCTAGAATACCTAAAAAGAAGTTTTAAGACAGCATTGCTTCATCGGTTTTGGTCCTGAAGAGACATCTGGTGTGTTGGTCCGCCTTGTGATCATTTATTGATTGAAGGCCTCGACCCACTGTGGAAGAGCACCATTGATGGAGGTGTCTGGGCTATATAAGAAAGCTAGCCAAGCAGAGGTACTCAAGCAAGCCAGCAAGCGCGTTCTTCCATGGTTTGTGCTTTAAGTTCTTCCGTGAGTTCACACCCTGATTTTTCTCAAGGTGGATGGTAACATGAAGAAGATATAAGCCCTTCTATCCCCTAAACTTGTTTTGATCATGGTGTTTATTGCAGCAACAGAAATGAAATCTAGAATCAGTATGGAACGACGAAGGCACTTCATTGCAACAAAGAGCAGTCGCTAAGTCCTCAGTGGAACGTAACTCCCTCAACTTATACACACACAACGCTGTCCAGGAGGACGCACATTTTTTTTTTCTTTTTGGCTACATTTTGGTCTGGTTTGTGAAAATCTAATATTTAAATGAAATATTAATACTTTGTCCAATGATCCTTAATAATCTTTGGCTACATATTAGGAGCTCAGTTATCTTCACTGTAGTATATTACCTAGCTTTACCTGTGAAGCCAAGAGGGTATCAATATCTTGACAGATTATGAAGTGTGCTGGCAAGGTGAGCCCCAACATAGAGGAAGGGTAAGAAAAACAAAACCTACAGTAGATAAAGGCAAAACACATTTCTACATTAATTTTTATCGTAGGGAGACTTTCCTCGACAGCGAATGTAGTGCATCAATCTACAAAGTATTTTAAGGATGTTTATCACTATTAGTATTTTGTCCTCCATTTAATTTCCATGAATAAATAAGTCCCCTTTGATTTAGTGAAAGAATTTGTTGTTGCAGAAATTTCGAATATTTTTGGTTTCCACAACATGCTGGATCTGCAAGCTTATCTCCCGGGAAGATGGTCTCTGAATAAAATGGAACAATAATACTGAAAGAAGAGCAATGTAAGTGAGTAGACCCAAGGGAGGCAGTGCTTCTCTCACTGCCTTGACTTCTCTAAAAGCCTGAAATTCTTTTTTTTTTTTTTTTTGGTATTCTTTAGGAGAGGGAAGGTGTTTGAGACGGGCCCTCCCTGTAGCTCCAGCGAGCCTGGAACTCACTGTGTAAGACCCAGGCTGGCCTTGACTCACAGAGATCCACCGTATTTTCTGCCTCCCCGAGTGCTGGAATTAAAAAAAAAAAAGGTGTTTGCCACCATGCCTGGCCTAAAGCAACCAATTTTTAAAAATAATAAGGATAAAACTTTAAATCTGCTTTGTTCTTTAATTTTCAGTATATTTTCCTAGGGTTGAGGAATCTTTAACAAAATCATTTGAGAAATAAAAGTCAAAAAGAGTGAAAACTTGACTAAAATTACTTCAGAGCGACACAAAGGCAGCCTTTTATGAATATTTCCATAAGTCAAAAATGACCATTTAAAGAGCTAAATTTTCATGACACTATTGAGTGCATTGTGCTGAAGCAGGTGTTCAAAATCATTGCCCTTTAGTGTAGATTCTTCACACAGTGATACATTTGAGCTTCTTGCAGTGATTGGGGATGAGCTTTTATACCTGCAGTTCCAGATTCTAACTTTCTAAGGAACTTGGCTATCGCCTCTAATTCTCCTTCTTTTCTAGTATATTAGTCCGTTTTTCCTCTGTTGCTGTGATAAAACACCATGAAACCAATGAACTTGATAAAAGGAAGATTTATTTTGAGCTGACAATTGGAGGTTTCCAGGAATCATAGTGCAATTGTGGTCGGGAGGCTGGTGGCTGGGCTAGAGCAGCAAAACAGGGGTCACATCGCACAAGAGCACAGGAATCAAAGAGAGAAGCTGGTAGACGAAGGGCTTGTTTAAGCTCCTAAGGCCGCCCCCATGACTACCTTCCTCCAGCACGGCCCAACCTTCTAAGACCTCCCAAGAACAGGCAACACCACAACTGGAGAACAAAATGCTGAATACTAAAGCTCTATGGGGACACTCATTCAAACCACCACATTCCACTCCCTGGCCCCGCGTAGGCTCCTGAACATAAAATGCAAAAAACGCATTTATCCAACCTAAAAGTCCCATAATTTTAAACGTCTTCAATTCATATCAAAAGTCCACAGTCCCAAAGTCTCTTCCGTGAGACTCAGGCCAATCTCTGTTAACTGAAGTTCTCTGTAAAATCAAAAGGCAAATTCCATACTCCCAAATATAGGTGGAACATACACATTCTCGTTCCAAAAGGGGAGGAATAGAGGCATAGTGAGGAAATATGGTGACTAAAGGAACCAAAACAGCAAGAGCACGCCAAAAAGTCCATGTAGCGCCATGCTGCACTTCTAGGATTTGACTTCCAAAGGGGCCTTACACAACGGCTCAGTACTCTTCCAGGTGTGTGCACTGTAACATCATCTCTTCTTAGGCTGTGTACCTAACTCCCTATGCTAGCTCTCTTGCAAATGATCCACAGCTCTGGCATCTCTTGAATTCTTCTTGGGGTCGCCGCTACCAACCAGAGCGTCCATCATTCAACCTCATCGACAGTGGCCCTATCAGGGCCTTCTTTATCAGGGACACCCTGCTGCACTCTGCCTGACCCTGCGTTTCTTTGGCTCTCTGAAACTGTGGAGGAAGAACTGAGAACCCCTTCACTCTTGCAAACTTCATGCTCTCTAAAGCCAAGCAACACTGAAGAAACTTCGACATCTGTCAGTTGTGAGGAAGACTCCGGCCCTAATTTACAACCACATTGCAACTTTTCTTTTCATCTGGCCCTGAGTTATCGAACCTTTTTTTAAGAGTGGAGGATTTAGCGGGGTGTGGTCTTGCCCTTAGAAGGTAACATTCTGTTGGTTTACTTGTAAATCTCAGCCCCCTTGAATCACTTTAATCTCACTATCAATGTACTATGAAAACTCTGGCCTTCCAAGTTGGCACCCCCCCCCTTTAATCTGCCTTAGTGAAGCAGGCAACTTCCCTTCATGCCTTGGCCCCCCTTTATCTTCCTAGTGCATTTTGGCAGATCCAAACCTCTCATTCCATGCTTTTTCTTCCCCATTTTTGCTATGCTTCAGCCACTTTTTTTTTTTTCTGATTGTCTTTTCATGTAGATCTGTATAATTTCACCATTAAAGACAGCCATGCCATCCATTTCTACATTAGGCTGTCTTGAAATATCCTCTGCGCCAAAGACATTAGTCCATCGCTTTTCAACTTTAGCATCAGGCAAGCATTTGGGCAAACTGCTGCCAGACTCTTTATCAAATATCCCAGTTGCTGCCTAAATTTTATTTTCCTCTGGAATACATTTTTTGTAGCAATGCTTTCTTCCAGGCGTCTACTAAAATGGCCCATTAACTCTGTTACAGTAGTCAACAGCTTTTCTAGCCCAAAAGTTCCCCCAAAGTTTCCACATTTCCTCTATAACATCCCACAGGGTTCCGAGTCTTCAGCAGCGCAACAACCCGAACCTCTCTGGACCATTAACTGTATTAGTCATATTTTTCTGTTGCTTGTGATAAAACCCATGACCAAGGGAACGTATCAAAGGAAGGCCTATTTGAATCTTACAATGATGGTTTCCCAGGGAATCGGTCCCATTGTGGTGGGAGGCGTGGGTGGCAGGCGGGAGGGCAGCGGAGCCAAGGTTTACATCCCTCACGATAGCCAGTAAGTCAAGAGAGAGAGACTGGAACTTCAAGTCTTTTTAAACTCACTAAGCCTGCCCCCATGACATACTTCCTCCAGCACGGCCCACCTTCGAAGAGCCCACCTCCAAGAATGGTGCCACCAACTGGGACAAAATGTACTGAATACTTAAAGTCCTGTTTGTTACACTCATGTCAACAAAACCACAATACACTATCCTATCATCAAAGTGGAAAAAGTTAGATGCATCCTCTATTGAAAAGTTATAAAGTGAAACTCTAATAGGAATTCAGTGTCACCTAAAAGTGTAACTTGTTTAACAGTCAGAAAGCAACCCAGAAGGAAATATAGGTTTGCAGTTACATGTGTACAAGTACACACCCAAAGGTCCAGATTAATTTTGGCCCAAAGATGATAATTTACAACAGTGTGATACATCTCGTGGGAAAGAAGTTTCCAGATCCCAGCACCCATGCAGTCCTTGTGAAGTGTGATGCCACTTTTTTACTCCCAAAACAGTTGAGAGGAACAATCACAGTACACATGCAATGTATGCACTTGTCTAAATTAGCATAATAAATCAAGAGGTATTAAAATGTTTTTGGGAGTTTTATAGATTCTTTTTTGTTGTGGAAAGAAATACTAAACATCTATACCCATAAATTGGGATCAGTTTGAAGTTGAATAAAAAGAAACTGAAATTTGAATTAATTTTTTATTTATTTTTTCCAAGATAAATTTAGAAATATATATTTGATGGGTAAGGGGGGGAAGAAAAATTAAGAAACAGTTCAGGGGGAGGAAGAAGAGAAAAAAATTCTGTTACACGAGATATTTTGAGACTCTGCATCTGGAGTCTGACATTGTCCTTGCCTGGACAGTAATTTCCAATATTCTTCAAATAGTGTGTCTTCCAGAAAAGGAAAATTATTGTGAGATACTAAGAATTATGTTTACCATTGTTAAACTAAATTCCTCCTAAACATTGTTTATACATGGGCTAAAAAGAAATCCTTTAACTTTTCCAAAGTTTTAAAAATTATGGCTGCTAGAGATTTCTAAAATAATGGAATACAAATAATTCATAGTATGAGACAATATAAAGCAGACAGTTTCTGTTTAATCCTGTAGTGTCTTATTTGTACAAGGAAGATTTAATTTCCAAATATTCAAACTTGCTTCTGGCTTTTGTCTTGTTCTATGTTCAGACTCCTTTGTTTTAAGTATAGAATGTTCTGGTGGGGTGCCATTACAGTATTATCTAGTCTGACTTTTCATTTATGTACACGTAGTTTAGACACATCTGTAAAAATGTAGGCATGGTTTGGCTTCAGGAAAATGCAACCGTTTTCTGTATTTGAAATATTGTTCTCTTTTTTGAATATTTTTCTCATATTTTTTTGGTAATGCTTTTAAATGTTTTTTTATTTTATTTTTTGTATGTGGTATGAGTGTACTGTCTGGACGTAGGTCGGCTGTGCAACCCGTGTCCTTGCATGCCAGGGGAGAGCAGAAGAGGGTCTCAGAGTGATCCCCTGGAAACATGGAGTTCTCCTGGAATTGAGTTAACAGCCGGTCCTTAAGCCACCATGTTGGGTGGCTGGGGTGATTGAACTGGGGTCCTCTGCAAGAGCAGTCGGGGCTTTAATTGCGGAGGCTATCCTCTATTCTTTATGATTAAATGCCCCTCGCTATGACTCAGAAGATTGATTTTTTCTTTTATGCTGCAGTTTTCAAAAATGATAATTATTCATACATCTTACAATGTAGTCAAATTGCAAGTCTCGCATGTTTATACAAGTTTAGAAACTTGAAATTTTACTTGAAATTGAATCAGGTCTCAGGAGCCAATGCCTTTTATACATCAGCACATTGTGATGTGTGACTATGATAGCAGTTCTGAGGTCAGATCAGTGTCAGCGGTGTCTGCTATTTGGGAATCAAAAACTAATTCATATAAGATATTACTCTGGAAGCAAAGGTCTAAAGTTTCCTAGTCTTAAATTTTAAAACACTGAACACTCTCGATTACTCACACCAATGAACAATGTGCTCTTGTTTTTGCTTTGGCCTTGCTTGCTTTCCCCGTGGGAGCACAGACCAGAACGAGAAGGCCTTTGTTGGACTGCACAGGGGGGGGGGGGTGAGCAGGGCCAGTGAGGTTTGGCACAGAGGACATTACTCAGTGGTTCCCTTTGGATTCGTTCAATAGGGGGGGGGAGCTCTCGCGTCCAACCCCAGGGTGTGAGCGTAGGTGCTGCCCAACTGCAGAAAAAAATCGTCCAGCAAGTGCGGGTCTCTAAATCGCCCTGGAAGGGCTCTAATAAATCGCAGGTAGGCATGCAGGGAGACAGAGTAGCGGGAGAGATAGCCTAGCGGTAATAGCCGCCGAACCGCTCTTACAAGAACGGCGGACGGGGGGGGGGCCGGCGGGGGTTCGATCCCCAGCACCCACAGATGGCGGGGCTGGAAGAACCGTCGAGAACGTGCTCCCACGGTCCAGTCACCAGAGAACCTCCAGTCCGACCGGGGGAATCCGAGACCCGTCCTGACGCTCCCGCGGCAGGGCACGAAGAGCACGGTCAGCGAAGGGCTTTGCCTGATAGGGCAGGGCGGGAGGACAGTGACCGATCAATAACAAAAAAAAACAAGAAAAGAAATAAATTAATAGAGAAAGAAAACTTTAAGAGGACAGAGGAAAAATAGAGGTGGGGTCACGGGGAAATGAGCAAAAGTAAGAGCGCATTGCGAAAAAAAAAAAAAAAAAAAAAAAAAAAAGAAAAAAAGAAAAAAAGAAAAGGAAAGATATTAGGATAAACCCAAACTAGGCAGGTTGCTATTCTTTTAGAATATGTTTTCAACATGCAACTAGAAACCACATAGCACGCAGAATGTCTCCAGATTTGTTTCCACAAATTGTCCTGAAAAATAATAATGTTCTCCTTGCCTTGTGCTCTGCAAACTAGCTCTTTGTTAAGGTTCATAGCGAATTAGGTTATAAAAAAGGCACAAACCCCAATAAAAGGCACACATGAGGCTTAGGTCACTCTAGGAACATGCTTTACTTCCATGTGGGAATGACAGCCTGAGCTGCCTGCAGACACATTGTGGACTGGATACATTACAGGGGCAGGGTCCAGGGTACAGGAGAGAGGAGGGGTCGCAGGAGAAGGGAGGCAGATAGTAGAGACTGAGATGTGACAGAGGCATAGCAGGGGGACAGAAGAGAGCAAGGGAGATAGAGGAGAGATGGGGTATGAGAGAGAGGGACACCAAGAGAAGAGGGTAGGGACACAGAGAGAGAAGAGAGAGATTACAAACAGAGAGCCAAGATGGCGGCTGGGGTCCACCCTTCATACCCATGGGGCGGGGCCTCAAGTAAGTGGGTTACCTGTGTGCCCCTTGGTATTTTGGGAAGCCTGGACCTAACAATAGCTAGCAAAATCTCCTTCATGTAGTCATTTCCAATTCTCTAAGAATTCACTTCTACCCTTTTGCTATCTTAGTGTGTTCACAGTTTATAGAAGCCTCATTTCCATGTTACATATCCTCCTTTTTCTGTGCCAAGGACTGTGTGTTTTCCAGTAAAGTAAATTACCTGGAGATAATGGGCCATTTTGCTACTTGCTCTTTGCTACAACATATTTGCCCAGAACTTTGTAAAGTTCAATATATGCTTATAAAGGACTGATGCCAGTTTTATCATATTTTTATTAATTATTTTTCAAAGCCAATTTAGAGAAAATGTTTCGTTACACAACCTTACTCTTTGGGAATGAGTCAAATTTGAGCTTCTATTCTATGAAGAAATCATTTTATAAATTGACCATTGCCTTTTGTGTGAACAAGACAGCGGAGCACCAAAATCCAATTTTTATACCTGAAAAAAATTCAATCTTAACTAAATCATGCAAATTTAGTTTTATTAATACTTATCTTCAGATTATAGTGTTTGATTTGATAAGCAGATGTGACATTCTAGGAAACATTTAAGACACATTTGCTGGGAGCAAACCAACTTGCTCTGCAGTTAATAAGCATGTGGAGTAAATCAAGGATCCCGAGTTATGAGGGGGGACAGAAGACCAAATAACTAAATGGCCCCGTTAAAACACATAAGAATCTAGACAAGGGAAAGCATCTGACATTCAATCTCTCCTTTTAAGTTAGGTCAGAGCGGGTCACATATTTTTTTTTAATATGCTGACATTTTTCCTAGTGTAGAAAAATAGTCGGATTTACTGCAATGTTAGAAGTCAAGAAAAAGCACAGAAGGTTTGTACAGGGGTGGGGGGGGGGGGGCAGGGAGGGGAGCGATTGGGGGGGTGGGGGACGTGGGGGGTGTGCGAGTGATTAGGCGGGATGCCGGTTGGGCCGTTGTGGGGGCCTGGAGGAGGGGGATGGGACCTAAGTAGGGGGGTAAAGCAAGGCCCTACCCGTCGGTACAGAGGACCGGGGTTGGCGGGTGTGCCCCAGCACCCACATTGCGGCTGAGAACCTGTCTGAAACTCCATTCCCAGGAGAACCTTAGTCCATTCCAGGGGAATCCATGCCCCTCTTCTGACCACCCGCGGAGTTGCAGACACGGGTAGCACAAACCTTGCATGCAGACAGTACATCAGGAATAACACCATACAGAAATAAATAAAAAAATAAAAAAAAGATTGCTTTAGCCATGGAAAAAGTTGTATAAACTCCACTCTTGGTATTGTTTAGAAGTGCTTCTGAAATATTTTCATTGCCACTGTTGTGAGCTTTGTGTATTCATAAAGACAATATCCTCCCGTAGAGACCAAGAAATAAAACACCCATAAACACCTCTGCATGTAGCAGTGCAAATGAACTACTGTACCTGATTTGATAGGAGTTTGTTTTTATATCTAGGGCCAGCAAGAATTGAAAGCACTTGCCTGTACATAGCATTCCAGGCAGTAGTTAACTTTTATTACCAAACACGAATCCCCTTGTAGAGATAGAACCTCTAGAAGGTCTTCATTACAAATCCTGTCGATTTTCACAGAGATGTGCCATCGTTGCTATTATTCTACTTGACCAGAAAAACTACCCAAAAGACAATTCAAGTCAACCTGAAACTTCAGTTCTAAGAGTTGATTCAATAAATAATACGATACAGTGAAAGGTGTGCACATGTGTCCTCCAGAGTAGCAAATTTCAACTAAAAGTGGAAGCGTTGTATCTCATCATCTGACAAGCAATTATCATCTCCATTGGCACATACGTGCCGAGGTGGGAAAAAGATAACCTAACAAAGTCATTTTTTCTTCTAAATGTCTTAAAATGACCGAGCAGAATGAATGGGGATAGCCAAGTCCAATCTCTGTCTCCCACTGTCTTCTTCTTCCACATCCCAGAAGTCTGTGCATCTATGGCTACCCTTTGTTGAAGAGCCTGCTAGAAGAATGAGCCTCTGAGTCATTTTTGGTGAGATTAATTTGCACAAAATAAGTCTATTGTTAAAATAGCCACACTTGGGGCTTCGAGAAATGGCTCAGCGAGTTAAGGAGCACCAACTGCGCTTGCAATAGGAGGACAAGATTTGATTCCCAGCACACAACCAAATGGCGGGTAAGAAACCAATCCTTAACTCTAGTATTTTCCAGGGGAATCTGCCCCTCTGTCTGACCTTCATGGCGATTGCACGACACGGGTGCAACAACCTACATGCCAACAGTAAACAACTCCTACACAAAAAAATAATAACAATAATAATAAAGTAAAATAGCAGCACTCATGTACACATAGATTTGTAGAGGAATACTGTACTAGTCAATTTTCTTTTGCTGTGATAGAAATGCCAGGACCAAGGGAACTTATAAAGGAATAGTTTATTATTTGGAGCTTAGTGTTCCAGACTGTCTCAGCAAACTTTTCCTTCCCCAGAGATCAGCACATGCTCGCTCCAATGCAGTGCAATTCAGCAGCCATTTTGGTTTTCTTCCTCCCACCTCCCACCCCAGGGCCAAGAGAGATGGCTAGGAAACAGAGTCGCAGGAATTTCAGTTAGGGGATTGTCGAGAGAGATGAGGGACATTCACTTACAAGGCTTTCTTAGGCCACTGCTCTCATGTTACCCAAGACAGTGATCCCCAAAAAATTCCCATACAACATGCGCCATAGGAGTGCCAAGAGCACTGTGACAGTTCTCCTTTCTCCCAACTTTTTGAGCCCTTAATCTCCCTCTTCCTAACATGGGCCTGGCCAGTAAGGGATGGGTTGCTGGATCCATAGTTGCACCTCTCCTCCAGGACCTCCAGTGATCTGATATCTGCAGGCTGATGGCCAGTCCATTAGAAAGAAAGTCTAATTTATCCGCACACAGGGGAAATGAGAGTCAACCATGATGGGAGGCATGTGGCAGGAGGTGTTTGGGGCATAGCAGAAAACTAAGCGTTTACATCTTCCAGCAGGCACAGAAGGCAGAGAGAACCTCAAGATTGGCAAGAGCTTTTAGAAATCTCTTAGTCCACCCCCAGTGACATGCTTCCCCAGAAGGCCACACCTTCTAAAGATCTCCCAAAACAGTGGCAACCAACTGGAGACAAATGTTTGAATACTTAGAGCCTATGGGTGACATTCTCATTCAAAACCAATACATTCCACTCCCTGGGCCGCATAGGCTCATGGCCATCTAAAAACGGGCAAAATCTAGAAAAGTTCTCATAGTCTTTACAAGTCTCAATTTTATTCAAAAGGCTACAGTCCAAAGTCTCTTCTAAAACTCAAGGCCCTCTCTTAACTGTAAACCCCCATAAAATGAAAATAAATTGATACCTCCCAACATACAGTGGAACTGAATACCATTCCCATTCCAAAAAGGAGGAATAGGGGCATAGTGAGGAAACACACCGAACCACCAAAAACAAAACAAAAACAGCAGGGCAAACACCAATCCAGTAGCTCCATGTTCCACTGGTACCAATGAATTGTTATTAGTCAGTTTTCTGTTGCGGTTATGGAAACAAAAAACAGGACAAGGGAACTTGTAAAAGGAAGAGTTTATTTTGAGCCTATGGGTTCCAGGGAATTAGAGTCCCGTTGTGGTATGGGGACATGGTAACAGGAGGTGCTGGAACAGTAGCAGAAAAAAGCAGAGGTTCACGCCTTCAAGCAGAGCAGACAAAAGGGAAAGGAGAGAGGACTTGAGATTCAAGGTGTTTGAACTGTCTAAGGCCCACCCCTGGATGTGCTTCCTCCAGCATGCCACACTTTCTTAGACCTCCCAAAACAGCACCAAAAACTGGGCACAAAATGTCTGAATAATTGGGCTATGAAGGGTACATTCTCAGTTCAAATCAAATCACCAGGAATATAAGTCTTTAAGCCTTTTCTCTTTTTCAATCTTCTGATGCAAACAGGCTGTAGCCAGACTTTTTGTTCTCCCAAAAAAAAAAACAAATCGCGTTTATACTGAGATTGGTGGGAGCTAACGAAACAGTTTGAGGTGAAAATAAACTCTAAGCTTGGGCATGGTGGCACACGTCCTTATAGATCCTGATCACGTGGGAGGGAGGAGTACAAGGAAGACGATCTGTGAGTTTCAAGGCCAGCATGGTCATACAGCAAGTAAGTTTCTAGGACAGCGGGGCCTACAAGGAGCCCCTGGCTAAAAAAGACAAAAAAAAAAAAAAAAAAAACCCAAAAAACAAACAAACAAGAAAAAAAACCAGACTCCTAAAATGTTTCAGTGAGTTGGTTCTCAGAGTAATGGTAAATGCTGGTCCATCTACCGAAATTTCCCGATTAAAAGATATGTAAGGGGAAGCGCAAGGTCCCCCCGGGCTCAAATTGTTGTAAAGGTTGCAAAGATGAGCAAGACCAGCGCCACGTAACCACATGAAATTTTTAAAGGAGGGGTTTTTAATTTAATTATGACACTGGGCCAACACTCATCTCAGGAGGAGTGTGGCCACAACGTGTGGGTTACTGTTGTAATTTATAAGTACAACCAAAAGCCAATCAGAGTTTAGCAGCACAATTAAAGTTACCAATCAAAGGAAAGCATGTGAAGCAAGCAAACCAATTATTCTTAGAATGACTAAGGAAAAACAGCTTAATGGTATCTGAGAACAATGTCCCTGAGTTTTTATAATCCTCCATTTCAACTAATGCTTTAAATTAATATTTATCTAAAGAAAAGTAGAACTTTATTTTTACCAAGTTGGGCACTTCCATTGGTATTAGAGTTAAGGGAAATTATATGCAAGAGGGTTCCCTGTGAATGGTTGACACTCTTAGAGTTTTTATGCATGTACTATTTCAATGCAGAATACAAGAGCATGTGCTTGTGTTTAGCATTGTGAAATGGGAAGGACTAAGGTTCTCTTAGAATGGAACTCATTGTTGAACACGGGAACAGGAGAGCTGTGAGTCCAGTACTACTGGAAACTGTCTTTTTGTTATAAAACCACCTGTATATATTTGTCTAGGCAAGTCTTTGCATTGCTGGGTCCTTAATTGGAAACAGGGATTGACAAGAGATAGAATATCTGATTTTAAAAGTCACCTTGTTTGATATTTCTAAACTTTATGAAACTACTGGTACTTACCTATGTCAAAGCTGAGATCCTCCCTGGCTATACTTGAAATGACCAGATGCATGAAAGCTTATACCCACAATCAGTTTGTGTCTATTCATGGAGATGTAAACCTGAAAGATTTAATAGGTACGCCCCTCCCTGCCTTTAGATAATCCTTAAGACAATTTTTTCCCTCCTCATTGTATTCTTAGATCTATATACAAGGCAGAAAACATCAGGGTTTTGTGTTGGGTGTCATTGTTTTTCCTTGAGATCTGCAAAGTGTAAGGACACACAGCCTAGAAGCCTTGAGAAGGGGCATCACCTTAAGTCAATATCTTCATTGACATGAGCTTGGGTACCTGTATCCTCTCCTTCTTTTTTAGTGACCCTAAAGAAGAGGGAGTCTGTTCATAATTTTTCACTGTTACCAATGTAACCTCTTAATGCCTTGATACCTTAATGTATTCTTTTTGCATTTTTCCTGGTTAATATTGTACTACTTGTGCAGGACCCACCATGCATAAAACCTCTGGAGCATACATTGGCCCTGATCCATTAGGGAAATTAGCTAACTTCTAATGGATGCAGGTTAGGGAAGGCTTTTTGATCTGGCTGTCTTGTGAGGTGAACCTTAATACCAGACACCCTAAAGTACACGCTGGCCCTCTGATCCTCTTCCGAAATTGTATAATTCGTCATTTCCATATTTTTTATTTTTTAACTAGAACAGGTAAGCCGATTAGCTCCTAGAATGATTCTTTAAAAGGGCTATCAGTCGGACGGATTTGGGAAAAACCATAAGACAATTGACCACAAAAAGAATCTTGATTAATTAATAATAATGTAGAAATATTGGAAGAGAAACGCATAACTGGAAAGTGGCAGAGCATCGCTCCAGGGCACGATGAGGTGGGAGTAAAGTAAGCTTGAAACGACTAAGTATCAGAAAGGGACATACGCTGGGGGGGGGGGGTTGCAGAGAACACAGGCTTGGATCCCAATGCAGAAAGGGCAGAAATTAAGACCAGTGGAGGCCACGTCTTAAGGCTCCCTCCCAAGTAGGTTAAACCTTTTTACTTCCCTTTGTTGTAGCTGTGTGCTGCTAACTGCTTGTCTCTTGTAAGGTTGGGCCCTGGAGTACTACAAACTCACATGAGCTTCCCAGTTCTAGCCATCACAAACTGTCAGCTTGCTTTGTACCTGAATAGTGTTGAAGGCAAACGGCAAGAAAAACTTTAAGCTCCCTTTAGGAACTGACAAATATACAAAACAGTAAGAATTTAAAATAGTCACTTTTGAGATCAGCAAATATGAGGGCCGGATGCGTAGCGTGGATGGGGGGGGGGGGGGGGGGAGGGGGGGGGGGGGGGGAGATGGGTGGCAAAATGGGTCACTGCGCGGTACACGTAAGAAGGGGGGGACCTCTTTAAAATATGCAAATATGTCATGTAAACAAAGTCAGAACCCCAAATAGCTCCCTTTAAAAGCCGTAAATATGTAAAATGAGGTAAAATGTTTTAAATAGGTCATCTTAAAAAACAATAAAATACCATAGAATTAAAACCCAAATAATCCCATTTAAAAAAAGATAAAAACAATGAAAGAATGTAAACTATCATCCTAGAGACCTGGCCTTACTTCCTTAGCATGACATAAAAGTGTAATTGAATGTTTTACAAAGCAATAGAGACTGTGTTGGAATCTCTTTTCTATAATCGTATCAAGAATCCAAGATAAATTGAAACAAATAAATTAGAAGAGGATTAGGACATATGATTAAAAGCATGCAGTTCAGGGAATTCACGTTTATTAAGATCCCCTAGAGTTCAGTAGTACCTGTAAATTCCTGAGAGTCACCATTTTGAATTATGACTTGTGCTTTCATTAAAATAGTGGCAAGGTCACACAGGTCACAGACATTTTGAAAATGTTACTCTAACTAGCGACTAACTAGCCGCAAGATGGGGCAGGCCAACCATGTGGCTAGCCTCCGTATTTGATGTCATCAACCAAGATGGAGAACAGATCACATGGTTGTTGCTCGCTTGGTGAGGTCACTAGCCATGATGGCGGCCAGCCCACAGGGCTACCTTAGTGAGTTCAGCTCCATGATAAAACAAGCCCATCTCCCACCAAGTTACAAGTCCTATGAGATTCACATACCTCACAGATTAAATGTCTACAGTGACCCTTTTTTACTTTTAGAACAGCACCCAATTAAGTTAGACTTGATGTAACAGGAGAAATTACCCTCAGATATGTAGGCCCCAGTTAGGAAAGCAAAGCAAAGAATGCATGGTCCGCAAACCAAGAAAGGGGGTCCATGTCAATCACCACCTATTGCAACTGGAAGTGAAGCAAATGTCACTCTTGAGTGCTTCAGTCCTAGACACAAGCATTTACTAGAAAAGGAACTTCCTGAAGGCAGCAGAAATAAATGGGGAGCACACATCCTTGAGCTGTTGCTGAGAGCACATGTCTAGTCCAAGCATGCCATGTGACTCTCCTTGTTCACTGAAATTAAAATACTTATATCTAGTTAAGAAAGCAACTGCTTTGGCACCACATGGTCTAAGCACTATTTGGTGCCCAAGGTGCCTGAGATCCATCCAAATTCTAGGCCCCTCTCCGGGCCCTCCCTACATGGAGAGAACCCACATGATGGAGAAAAGAACGGCAAAAGGCTTAAAAAGGTCCATGAAAGAAATGACCTTTTAAAACTTTTTCTTTAGTTTGAGATGCAAGTTGGTGATTGTCTCAAATGCCCTGAGGCAAGAGAGCAAGAAAACTAAAACAGTTTAGTAGCCAAAGTCAGCACACCTGTAGAAAATACTCTGCATGGTTAATAAGAATAAATAACTTATTTGAATTTGAGAGGTTCCATTTTCGACACCAAGATGAAACGGGGAGAAATAGCTTTCCCCGTAGAGTGACTTTCATTCTATTCCTAAAAGCTTTAAGAATGGGCCCCGAACAGAAGATTCCAGCTAAAAAGTTCTAATAAACTTGGTTCCCACCCCCCCCACAATGCAGTGCAAGCGCGGAGATTGGCTGGCGGATGGGGAAGTAGAAGAGGTGAGCCAAAGGACTGACTGCCTTAAGAAGCGAATGGAGGGGAGAAGGATAACAATGACATGAGGTCATACAGGCTTAGAGCTCACATGGACGTTAGACGTGAGGCCAGGCGGCCGCATGCCTGTGGTCGGATCCAGAAGCACTGCACAGGGAGGTGGGATTCCAGGAAGGAAAAGTTCACTATCTCATTAACACACTATGTATTCTGCCCATCTATTTAGCACGATTTAAGGTGAACCAACTTTCCCAGGGGTGGTCCTATGACCAGTGATTGACGGGTAAAACTGGAAAGGTATATCTTTCAACAGATAGACTAAAGATTTTATAGTCTTGACCAATTAATCTTATGGGGCCTATTTGTTACTCTAAACAATATCTCAGAAGAATCTATGTTACTACACTGTGCTGCTAAAACTCCTCAGTGTAAAAGTCAAGTCAATGAATGCTGCTTCTGATCCAATGGATCTGGCTAGGTTTAGACGCATTTAGCCGGGTGTGGTGGCGCACCCTTTAATCCTTAGCAACTACGGAGGAGCAGATTGGCAGGAGGATCTCTATTGTGAGTTCAGGCCAGGCCCGTGGTTCTAACAGGTGATGTTCTGTTAAGCTTGGGGGCTAAGCGACGACCCCTGTCCTCGAAAAGAAAAAGAAAAAGAAAAAAAAGAAGAAAAAAAGACTGGCCCATATTCTGAAATAATCCTGCATGGTATTCATGTTTCCCTTCACCGCCCACACCAGGGGTGAGAATGAATAATGGGAAAAAAAAATACGACACAGGAAGAAAACCTTTTTCTATTCGTTTTGAGCCTCACTTATGATAGCTATTAGGCTAGAGATTATACATTCTATAGATCATTTCATTCTCACAGTCATTCTTGAGAAGAAAGAACAATGATAATCTAGTCTTGAAACTGGAGGAAGCAAACTCAAGCCAGACAACTCGAACTAAACCCTATGGCTGGAGTCAGGAATGAGTTGTAGGGCAGTCACACTTATTATGTCTTCTCTGCTCTCTGTGTGCATTTCATTAGTTGACACTTGGTCACCATGTGGCCTCAACAGTCTAAATATATCCATGCTTTTCACTACTGCACTGACAGAATCCAAACCAGCTTTACTGAATTCAAGAACTTTATAATCTAGGTCATATTTAGTTTTGAAATCATCCTTCCCACCTCTAATTCATGCCAATAAATCCAGTTTACCAGTTTACCACCCTGCAAAGTGCAAATACCTTAGGAACAGGTCACGCCAAAACTTTTGGAGGTCTTGTTTGCTGTTGTTTGTTTTTCTGCTGTTGGTGTTGGTGTTGTTATTGTTGTCTTTTAAAACAAGGGTTTCCCTGTAACGTCAGCTGTCCCTGGAACTGTCATTATGTAGACCAGGCTGACCTTGATCCCTCGAACAGAGAGACCCCTGCCTCTGCATCCGGAATTTTGGGTTAAAGGTAATGGGTGCCTATACCAAATCTGTTGGGCTATTAGCTCTCTCCTTGGAAGGAATAATTCTCGGCTGATGCCACAATCTTACATCCCCTAGTAGTTAGGAGATGTTAAAAGCCGACAGTAAAGCCTTGTCATCTTTTTACAGAAAAGACATAATTCATGGATTAGCATACATCCAAACATGCGTGTCTATACCAAAGTAAACTACCGATAATAATTAGTACTGTTTAAATACCTATATACCTAATGGCTTGTGCTTCATTAGCAAGATTGAAAGGTTATTCCTGGACAAACTGTCAGCCCATGAAAGAAGGAAAACAGCCAGAATTGAGCTCAGAGACTCAAGAAATACAGCTCCAGAGAAAGTAACGTGTTTCTACTTCCATCCACCTGTTGCCCTTATTCTAAGCCCAGCGAAACAATCGAAGAACACGGAGAGGTTGGTGGTAGAAATGTAAATGGCTACATGTGGTGGGGTGAAGGAGTGAGACGGACTACAGAATTAAGTCTGGAACTTCATCTGGATCAAACAAATTGATTGTCAATACAGACGGCCCCCTCCGCTGATGTAATTGGGGAGCCCCCTTAGGGCTGGAGTATTGGTTTGGACATAGTTACTTTTTAATTGGTTTTACATGAAGGAATGCTTGTACTATAAATTATTATCTTAATTTTAAAAGGCTGGAGAGAGAGGGCTAGTGGTTAAGAGAGCGCCGACCGCTCTTGACGATGATAACCTGGGTTCGATCCACCAAAAACAACCCACATTGAGAAAAGTGCGACTGAGGAGCACGTCTGAAACTCCAAATTACCAAAACCTCCAGTTCCAGTGAATCCTAGACCCGCTTCTGACCTCCGCGATTGCACAACACAGGTACACAACTTACTTAGACAATGCAGACAGTACATTCCGACACATAAATAAATAAAAAAAATACATATAAAAACAATGGCACTAAAAGAACGTATATAAAAGAAATAACTCAAGGGAATGGGGATTCAACCATGCCCATCACGCGCCCACACACGGGGGGGACAACAGTAGCGATAAATTGTTATAGTAGATATATATTATATATATATATATATATATAATATATATAAATATAGACACAGAACACCACTANACCAAAATATTCATTAATATATATCAAAATTCAAACATGATATACCTATAGTTTATTATATATATATATATATATATATTAATATATTAATGTTAATCCCGAGTGTCTTACAGATTTGGATTAACTATCTGGAAGGGAAGTAAAAGCAGCAGTTTAAAGAGATTGAAATCATATGGGGCTGGAGAGATGGCTCAGTGGCTAAAAGCACTTGCTGCTCTTGGAGAGCTTGGGGAGGATCTGGGTTTGATTCCTAGCACCCACATTGGAGGGGGGGGTCACAGCTGTCTGTAACTCCAGTTCTAGGGATGCAACACCATCATGTGGGCTCCATAGGTACCAGGCACACACGTGGTACACATATATGCATGCAGTCATACACAGAATATTTTTAAAAGAATGTGAAAGAAGATATCCTGCATTAAGTATGAAAAGACACCCCAGGAGTCACAAGGTTGTTGGATAAAAATCCAAGTTCCAAAGGATGGGCTACTGCCTACTGAGTTGTTGGCCAGGGAAATTCCTGAGGTCCCCAAATGCAATATGGGCTACCACCACTGCTGTTGATTGCATGCTAGATTAGATGGTAAGACCATGTTTCCGAAGATATTTCCTGTTATCCTGGACAGGGAGAAGCCAAGCTGAGAGTGATCTGAAAGCTGACAGGCATTTGTAAGCACTGGTGGGCACTGTGAAGAATGATGGAGAAAAATTGCCACAAGTGATCCTGCTCAGCTAACCTGTTTAACAATGCTATCGACACGGGCGTGGTGGCGCACGCCTTTAATCTGAGCACTCAGGATAGGCAGAGGCAAGAGAGATCATTGTGAGTCAAGGCCAGCCTGGCTCTACAGAGTGAGTTCCAGGACAGTGACAGCTACAGAGGAGACCCTGTCTCGAAAGCTAAAAAAACAAAAACAAAAACAAAAAAAAAAAAAAACAATGCTATCAACATGTCAGGCAGATGGCCCACTGGTGCAACAAGTGGACAAATGATATGGGTATAGCTAGCTCATTTCCAATTGGATTTGAAATTCACGCCATAAGAAGGAACCCACATTTGATACTGTAAGCTGGGGCGGTCATAGACTTTAGATGGGGGAAATTACTGCTGGTTTTCAGTAAATGTTTCTTATCTGCCAGTCAAATTGCCTTCTAAGCACTTACATTTATCCCCGTAGATTATTGCTGCTATAGGCGTTGGCTAAGGAAGGTTTTCTCTGCGATGTGTAGTGGTTACAGGATAAGTGGTCAAAGTGGTGAGAATAAGTGACTGTTGCTGTGGCATAATTACCTAATACTAAGCCATAAATGGAATAAAATACACCATCCAAAGCTTTGAGAATATTTCAGAAGAGGGAATGGAAGGGTGAAGGTTGTGTGGCTATTTCCTTTGGTTTGAACTATTTCTTGTGAAAGGTACAGTTCACAAATTAAAAAAAAAAGGCACAAGCCCTCACAGAAAGTTACAACCTCACAAAATCTTTTTCTGAAGTTATATAAACAATGAATATTTGCTGGAGGAGAGGAGACTCTGGTAGAGCACCCCACAAGCTGTGCAAGGAACTCCAGTGAGTTTCCAGTGAGAAATGTTTCTTTGGCTGTTGTTGGTGCCCTACATGGAGGTGACAGAGTGTATATGTTCATATCTCTCCACGAAAAAAAGTTACACAATAGAGTTCCCAGACTGGGGCTATAGCCCTGTGGTAGAACACTTGTCCTAGCATGTGTGAGGTCTAATGTTAATTCCTAGCTGTGCGCGCACGCTATGCTCACCTCCACACACACACACCACACACACACACACAGAGAGAGAGGGAGAGAGAGATAGAGCGAGCCGAGAGACGAGAGGAGAGAGAGAGAAGACAGATTAGAACAAAAAAAGAGAGGAGCGACCGAGCGGAGACAGAGATGGATTTTACAGTTACGTTTAAGGGCAAGACTGGGCTTTGCTATAATTGAAACACCTATCTCACACAAACCACATATGCACACACATGCTTTTTTTCACATACTTCCTTTCCTTCCTCTCTTCCTTTGAACAAAAAGAGATCATATTATTCAAATTACTCTGAAATTTACTTTTCTTTGCATAAAAGTATATTACGGACATAGTTCACAATTTAGATAAAACATTATTTATTTTGCTAGTTTCCTACTGGACATTTTAGTTTTCTCAAGGTTTTTCTTTTTTTTTGGTCTTTTTGAGACAGGGTTTTCCTCTCACCCCCAGCTGCCTGGAAACTCACTATGTAGACCAGGCTGCCTTGTAACTCACGAGATATGCCTGCCTCTGCTCCTAGGTGCTGGGATTAAAGGCATGCACCACCGTGCCCAGCAGGTTTCTCGAGTTTTAATTAGTACAAAGACACTGCATTATATATAGTTTTCCACATATCCTTAAATGTTGCTGCTTATATATTACAGGCAAGGTAAACTGAGTGAGATGATTAGGTCTCACACACTTTTAGATCTGCAACATATAATGCCAGCATTAATACTTTCCAAGTTTATATGAGATGTTTAGTATCATCCGTACACCACGGATTTTCTATTTTTTTTTTTTTGAGAACAGGGTCTTCCCTTTAGTTCCAGCTGCCTGAGCTCCCAATGTAGACCCCAGCTGGCCTCAAACTCACGAGATACGTATGCCGTCTGCCTTCCAATGCTGGGGTTAAATGTGTGAGCCACCATTCCCAGCCTGTAGATAGTCTTTTTAGCTTTGTAATTTATTAGGTAAAAGACCAATATTCACCTTCAATTTCTTTCTTTTATTTTTTAAAATTTTCATTTTTTTTTTATGTGCACGATATGTACTGTCTGCATGTATGGTTTGTGCACCCTGTAGTCTTGCAACGCCTCAGCGGTCATAAGGGTGTTGGATTCCCCTGGAACTGGAGTTTAAAACGTCTGAGCCACCATTTGTGGGTGCTGGGGATCTGAACCCAGGCCTTCATGCACGAGCAGTTCAGTACCTCTTAACCACTAGGCCATTCTCCAGCTACCATGATCTTATTATTATTATTTGGTCTTTTTGCGACACGGTCTTCCTGTAGCCACAGCTGACCTAGAACCTCAACTGTGTTGGACCAGGCTGGCCTTTGAACTCTCAAATCGGCCGTGCCTACTGCTTCCGGAGGCTCGCTGAAAGGCTGTGCGCCACACGTTAAACCTCTTTTTTTTTAAAGTGGTCATGGAAGGACTGGTGAGATGGATCAATGGTTAAGTGCACTAGTTGGTTCCTAGCACCTATACGGCATCTAATAAAACAAATCTGTACTTTCCTTTCCAGGGGATCGATATCCTTTCTGCAGGCATTTGAACTGCATTGCATGTGGTACAACTTATTATAACCTATAGGCAAAACACTCATACACATAAAAAAATACATTTTACAAATTAAGAAACAAAATAGTCATCTTTGCTTTGAGTTCTTATTTTTTTTATTGTAGGTGTATAGTGTATTGCTGCATGTATGTAAGTGCACCTGTATCATGTTGAGTGCCCATGGAGAAAAGAGCATTGGTGGATCCCTTGGAACTCTAGTTTATGGATTGTTGTTCGCTAACATTGTGGATGCTCGGGAGATTTAACACCAGGTTTCTAGCTGGGCATGGTGGCACAGGACCTTTAATCCTTGCGTCTACAGATCCGAGCGTTCCAAGGGGACAGCTGGGGCCCCAGGGAGACCCTTGTCTGAAAGACAAAACAAAACAAAAACAAAACAAAAAAACATAAACAGTCTTTGAAAATGCAGCCAGTGTTTTTCTAAGCCCCCATTTAAACTATCTTATTTTATTTTTCTTAATATGATTTTATTATCCCTTTGGTATCAGTGTTAGTAGTAATATTAGAAATTGATGTTTCCTACCTGGGCCTGGTGGCTCACGCCTTTAATTCCAGCACTTGGGGAGGAGAGGCAGGCGGATCTTGTGAGTCAAGGCCAGCTGGGTCTACAGAGGGAGCTCCGGGCGTGGGACTAAAGGGAGACCTCCCCTGTCTCAAAAAATACAAAAATAATAAATAAATATAATAGAAGAAAGAAAAAGAAAGAAAGGAAAGAAATTTATGTTTCAGCTCATTTTTTCTTTTTAAAAGAATTTGTTTTTTGATTAATTTTAAACCTGTTACATAATAAAGTCTGGTCACACTCACCATCCCATTCCCTTTCCTCCTCCTCCCTTCTCCACAAATTCTTCTCCCCCCATTATGTCTTTTTTGGTTTTGTTTAGAACCACTGCCTAAGATGGGCTCAGGCTATTCGCATGAGCATGGGAAACACACCATTAAAGAAGATGATTCCCTTTGGGGCTGGAGAGGTGCCTAGCCGGTTAAGAGCGCCGACCGATATTGCAAGGACCCCAGTTTCGATCCCCAGTACCCACATGGCGGCCGAGAACCATCCGAAAGCTCCAATTCCAGGGAGAAACCCATTTCCAGGGGAATCCGAGACCCTCTTCCTGACCTCCGCGGCAGACGGCAACGGGTGCACCGACTTGCATGCAGACAGACATTCCCTTTACACCTATAGAAATAAAAAAAACAAAAGATGATTCCCCATATCCTAGAAACTATCAACTGCAATAGTTCACAGGTGAGGTGCCAGGTCTGAGGAGACCCTCCCTCATTCGGGATGGAGTGCTGACAAGTCCAGTCTTCCGCAGGACTTCTGTAGCTCAACTGCAGTTGCTATGGATTCACGAATGCCATAGCCATGTCATTTCGTGGCCCTGCTTCCCATTGTCCAGGTCTTACACTCTTCCCCTTTCCTTCTTCTGTCTTTCCTACCCTTGGACCGGGCGTCTGGGATGGTTTAGCTTCTAAAGCCAGGGATCAGGCACTGGTTATTCTTCAGCCACTGTGATTCAGCCAGAGTCTCTCCATTAACTGATGTTCAGTGCAAAAAAGAAACATTCCTGACCAAGGCTGAGGACACCACTAACCTTGGGTCACCTCTGGGCTGGTCCCTGCCTCTACCACCAACTTTTTTTTTTTTTCATCAGATATTTTAATAGTCTTTCTACATAGTATTTTTACATAGAAAATTTTACATAACATTTCATCATATATAATTCATCTTATTCTCTCCAAAATGTATACATTCACTGGGTAAGGAATGCTTTTTTGTTAAATTACCAATATTAAATTCATTTAATCTCTGTATAGATTAAATCAAAATAGCTATTAACCTTAGACATTTTTTTTTGAGACGTGTTTCCTATAGCCCCCGCTGGCCTGGAATCACTCTGTCGAACCCAGGGTGGCCTTAAAATCACAGAGAATCTCCTGCCTTTGCGGGGGCCTCCCGAGTGCTGGGAATTACAGGCATGGGCCACCACATCCGATTAAATTTTTTTTTTTATTAATTTTATTATTTCACGCGGCTCCCAGGAAGTAAAACTACCACGCCCAGAAATTCCCACGGCGGCATAAGGCCCGCCCATTTGCCCTCGACCTAGGCCTTTTTTTTCTTTCTTTTACAGGACATTCCGTTTTTTATTATTTTTATTTTATTTCTTTACGTGTCTGAATGTACCTGTCTGCATGCAAATGTGTGCACCCCGTGTCGTGCATGCCTCGGAGGTCAGAAGAGGGTCTCAGTATCCCCTGGAACTGGGATTCTCCTGGAATTGGAGGTTTCAGACGGTTCTCCGCCGCCCATGTGTGTGCTGGGGATCGAACCCGGCTCCTCTGTAAGACCGGTTCGCGCGCTCTCTCTTAAACGCTAGGCCATCTCTCCAGCCCCCTCGCTAGGCTCTTGCTGGCTTGTGTAGTGCCAGGTATCCAGGGTGCACGCTGCTTCTGACCTCGGGTTTTCTGCTGTAGAGGAAAGATGATTTTTCTCTGGAAGAGCCAAACACATTGGGAAGAGGGGCTAGCGGCAGAAGTAAGCCTGCTGCTGATGCTCAAAAGGACCAAGGATAAGCCCTGCCTTCTGAGCCGGCCTGAGCAGCCCTCTGCGATCCCCTGGAAAGTCCGGGGCGGGGAGCGGTTTTCCCAACCCGCACATTTGCTGGCCGAACCGCTGGTTCAGTTTAGAAACGGAAGCTTCCTTTCGGGTGTTGGGCGCTCCAGAGCGTGGCCAGCCCGAGTTCTTTACGGTCCCTTCTGGCGGAGGCCAAGCTCTCTGTGGGTGGGCCCTCCAGAATGCCGGGCACCGAGGACCTGGATCACCTGAGAACCCTGCCGCCCGAAACGTCCACGCACCTGCACCACCATTCGTTCCTCTCTGTCTCACTCCCAAGGACCCACTTTTGTTGTTTGCTCAAATTACGTCCCCCACTCTGCCGGGCCGAGTGGGGGACGTAATTTGTCATTTATATTGAGAACTTGGGCTTATATATAGTGAGACCCTGTTGCGTGGTTTGAATGAGTGTCCCCCATATGCTCTATGTATTCAGACATTTGTCTCCAGTGGTGGTTGCTGTTTTGGCGGTCTTAGAAGGTGTTGCCATGCTCGGGGGAAGTGGTGTCACTGGGGGCGGGCTTAGTGAGTTAACAAGCCTAGTGCTCTACAGTGTCCTCTCTGCTTCCTGTGCTCTTAACAAGATATGACCCTCGGCTTATTGCTCCAGCCCCGGCCACCACGCCTCCCGCCCACAATGACTAATTCCCTGGAACAGCAATTGTAAGCGGCAATAAACTCTTTTATAAGTTTCTTGGTCTGGTGTTTTAACACAGCCAACAGAAAGAGACTAATACAGTTATTGGTACCAGAGAGTGGGCTGTTGGCTGTGAAGAAAATGACCATGTAGATGTTTGGAGACGTGGGAAGACTTGGAATTTGGGCTGGGAAAGGCTGTTGACTACTATAAGCTGAGTTTAAGGGGCCATTCTAGTGGAGGTTTGGAAGAAAGCATGGCTGCAATAGATGTGGTTCCAGGGGAAAACAAAGACTTAGGCTGCAACCATGGATATTTTTTTGATAAAAGAGTCTGGCAAGCAGGTTGCCCACAGCCCAGATGCTTGCCTGATGCTAAGTTGAAAAGCAGTGGCCAAACTCACCAGGACCCTAGGGAGGCCCTTGAACCCCTTTCGGTCCCAGATACTTTATCCCACCCTCGAAGGCAGGGTTGGCCTGGTTGGAAGTAGGCGCAGGGCTTGGCATAGAAGGGCTGAGAGTGAGCGTGAGGCGGGGCATCGGCTGCTTGTGACTCACTGGCCCCTCGGGCTCCCTGCCCTCTCCCTCATGGTGCCCTCCTGGGAAGGTCTTACCTCCCTTAGAGTGCCTCCTGCCACCGCCACTGGACTTCTGCCATATCCCAGGGCCCAGTGAGGACAAGGACCACCGGACAAAGCAGTGCCATGCCTAGAGCTGGATTTGAAGCCCCTCTGGCTGGCTCCCCTATCCCAGGGTGGGTTGGGGCATTCTGAGAAGTATGTGTGTGCCAAGCAACTTGAAGTCTTCTCTGCCAGCCTTGGAGGTAGCGGAGGGCTGGCTGGGCTCCTCTCCCGTGTCCGTGTCTGCAGCGCTCCACCAGCACAGCGTGTGCCCATCTCCCCTGCAGCCTGGGACTTGACTAGCAAGATGAATGAGGTGGATGGCAAAGTGCCCTTTGTAGAGCAGGGAGGGCGAACCCCTTGTCCCCAGCCAAGGACTTCCACATGCTGATGATGGAACTGTTTGCATTCAAAATGAGTAACCCACCAGAGCAGCCAGCGTGACCGAGGAGTGTGTGGATCCGTTTCAGGTGGTGAGAATGGGTCCTGTGTGGTCAGCCCCGCCCCGCCCCATGGGCTCCTTTGTGAGGGGCTCCTTGGCAGGAAATAAAGAGTTTTGAATCAAAAACAAAAAAAAAAAAAAAAAAATAACAAAGCAGTTATGATTGTCTTTGGTGGCGAGGATATTTCAAGACAAGCCCTAATGTAGAAATGGAATGGCTGGTGTCTTTAATGGTGGAATATTATACAGATCTACATGAAAAAAAGACAACAGAAAAATGAAAAATGAATTGCCATATGAAGCAAAAATGGCCAAGGCATGTGAAGACGAGGTTGGATCTGCAAAAATGCACTAGGAAATAAAGGGTGGGCCAAGGCAATGAAGGCGATGTTCGCTTGAAATGCACTAGGCAGATTAAAGTGTGGAGAGGGGGGCCGCTTAGATTAAAGTAAAAATTGAAACTATTAAGTGATTAAGGGGGGCCTTGAGATTTCAGTCAACAGATGTTACTTCAGGAAGGCACCAGCTAAATCTCACCTCTTGAGGAATAAGAGTTTTACGAAGTAAACAACGTCTTCAGGGCAAGATCACCACGTAACACAAAGCCCAGGCGAAAAGTTATGCAAATTGGTTTAAATCTGGGACGGTCAATTAGCTCACAAACTTGACAGAACCCAGATCAAGTTTCATTCATGTTTGTGCTGTGCTTTAGAGGACATGAAGTTTGCAAGAGTGAAGGGGTCTTCAGTTTTCCTCCACGTTCAGAGAGCCAAAGAAATGCAGGGTCAGGAAGAGTGACAGCAGGGTGTCCCTGCATTAAAGAAGGCCCTGATAGGCCATTCTGCATGAGGCTGTGAATGTGTGACAGCCTGGTTGGTAGCGGCACCCCAAGAAGAATTCAAGAGATGCCAGACTGTGGGACATTTGCCAAGAGAGGCATGCATACAGGTGAGTGGTACAGCCTAAGCAAGAGATGATGTTAGCAGGCAACCTGGAAGACTGAGCCATTGTGTAAGGCCCTCTGAAGTAAGTCCAGAATGTCACAGTGGGCTACTAGGACTTTTTGGGCGTTTGCCCTCTTGCTGGTTTTGGTTCCATGTCCATATTTCCTCACTATGCCTCTATTCTCCCCTTTCTGGAATGAGAATGTGTAGTTGGTTCCACGTATGTTGGGAGCTATGAATTTGCCTTTTGATTTTACAGAGCTTACAGTTAAAGAGATTGGCCTGAGTCTCAGGAAGAGACTTTGGGACTGTGGGACTTTTGATATGACATTGAGACTGGTTTAAAAATGGGACTTTTTAGGTTGGATAAATGCGTTTTTGCATTTATATGGTTCAGGAGCCTAGCGTGGGCAGGGAGTGGAATGTGGTGGTTTGATGAGTGTCCCCATAGCTCTAAGTATTAGACATTTTGTTCCACGTTGGTGGCTGTTTGTGTCGGAGGTCTTAGAAGGTGTGGCGTCAGCTGGAGGAAGATGTCGTTCACTGGGGGCACGGCCTTAGGCGTCTTAAACAAGCCCTTGCGTCTCTCAGTTTCTCTCTTTGTTCCTGTGCTCTTGTGCGATGTGACTCCTCGGTTTTGCTGCTCTCAGCCAGCCACCACGCCTCCCGCCACAATGACTTATTCCCTGGAACATCCCATTGTCAAGCTCAAATAAAATAAACTCTTCCTTTTATAAGTTTCATTGGTTTCTGGTGTTTTATCACAGCAAACAGAAAAAACGGACTAATACCGACCCCCTTCTCTCCAGCCAAGAAGCAAATACCTAAAGATATTATTGATTTTGTTTTTCTCTTCTGCCTTTACGGTCAAATGTGAAAACAAACATTAAGTTGAGTGTAGGAAGAAACCCTTTTTGGACATTTCTTTGGATCAAATCTTGCTATCTGATTTGGACTAAGAACAAAATCTTTAGTCCCCTTTTTTGGACACTTCTTTGGATCAAATCCTCCTATCTGCTTCACACTAAAAACAAAGTCATTTGTTGTTGCAAAAAGAGAAAAAAGTTATTGAAAATTTTAATTTTTAGGTAAGAATAATATTGGCGCAGATTTAGAGCCATCAAAATGTTAAGAAGAACGCATGAAAGGCAGTTATTTTTATACCAACGTCTGAGGACCTGCCTACTAGTCAAGAGAATCTTCTTTTTTTTTTTTCTTTTCTTTTTTTTTCTTTATTTGGCTTTTCAAGACCGGGGGTCTCCCTGTAGCCCCACTGTCCTGGAACTCTCTGTAGACCAGACGACCTTGAACTAACAAAGTTCCACCTGCCTCCTGTACTTTGCCTCCCAAGGCTAGGATTAAATGGCATGCGCCACCATGCCTTTAAAGATGAATTTCTTTACTAAAGAAAAATTGTCATATAAAGGGAGAAAAAAAAAGCCTTTATTTTGGAGACTCATCGGCTGTAAGTATATTCCCTCTGAGCAGCGTCCCGCAAGTCTCTCGGACAGTGTTGCAGTTATGACCCTTCAGTTGTGAATCGTTTATTAATCAGATGAATAACTGCACATGAAAAGCAAGTTTTTGATCTTATTGAACGGAACAAAGGTTTCACTTTTCAGAAAAGCAAGTGGGCATGTTGCTACTTTCCGATGCAGAATATCCAGCTTGTTATGAACAGCTGCCCTGGTCAGGCCGTTTTTCACTTATGTTAGGCAGCTTTTTTTTTAATACCATATGAAATCAATGAATGACGAAACCCTGGTGAACGTGTTACACAGCCTAGGATAGTAAGTTGCTTTTAGAGTTTGTGGGAATGATTATTGTTTATATTTTAGTTTCCTAGGAATCTCACTGAAAAAACCCCACCCCTCTCAGAAGATAGTTTCTCTGATAATGTGGTATTTTAAAGGTGTTTGAGGTGGGGGGGGTGGCACACCGCCTTATATCAGCACTCAGGCGGCCGAGGCAGGGGGATCTTGTGCGTTCAAGGCTCAAGTCCTGGTCTACTATGGCCAGGTACAGCTGGAGCTACAGGAGACCATTCTGTCTTGCTGAAGAAACAAAAACAAAGAGATATTATTGGTCCATAGCACCTAAAAAAATAATGCTTATCAATTATAGAAGCCACAAAAAACTGCAAATAAATGGATTAAAGGTGGGTGCCACCAAGTCCTGCTCCAATAATAACTCTTAAGCAGAAAAAAAAGAGAGAAAAATAGAATACTGACAATCGAGGGAGCAGCGCAGAATTGAGGGAAAACTTAGTTAAGGTGGGTTGGATTCTAAGCCAAAGGTACCTCCCTGGCCACACCACACCCTGGGTGGGGTGTAAGTGAACAAACATATTTAGCATTCCGCCCTGAGGAATGAGTCATGATGGATATTTAAGCAGACAGTTGGAATAAAATCTCTCTCAGCATTTGAACCTCAAACTGCTTTACATGTGGCGTGCTTTCCTGTGCGTATTTTCCATATGGATCATCCCAGGATTAAATGGGCCCAGCCACAAAAAAATCTAGGCGGTTGACACCACACCGAATGAAAGTTGTTATTGGGACATTGCTTTTCATTTTTGTTGTTATTTTCTATGTGCTTGTTTTTCCATGTGTTTTCTATGTATGTGTTTGCATGTTCAAGTCTCGTGCTGGCACACGAAGTCCTGTGTGCTCCTTAGGCCCAAGGGATGAGACTTTGGATGTTTCCTCTATTGCCCTTCCGGCTCATCTGAGCCGGCATCTGGAACCCGAGCTCGTCATTTGGTAGTGTTGATTCTCTGATCTTCTCCCTTGCTGGATCACAGGTGGGCTGCCATGCTCACACAGCTTTTATGTGGCTGAGGGGATGCAAACTCTAGTTCTCATGCTTGCAAAGTAGGCACTTTACCATATTGAGCAATCTTCCTAGCCTGTTGTTACTTCTTCTGGGACAAAGTCACGTGTAACTTAGGCTGCTCTTCAACTTTAAGGCTGGCCTTCACTTCTGATTCTCTTGCTGTATCTCCTAATTTCTGGGATTATAGGCATGTGCCCCTACCCCTGGCTTGAAGTTCACTTTTTCATTTTAACATACTGTGTTTGTTTTGTTTTGTTTTTACTTCTTTTTTTTAATTAATTTTATTTTTTCTTTATGTGTATGAAGTACTGCCTGCATGCCCTCGTCTGTGCACCCGTGTAGTGCAATGCTGCGTAGGTCAGCCAGAGGGTCTCGGATTCCCCTGAGCTGGAGTTCTCCTGGCATTGGAGTTTCAGAGATGATCTACGGCCTCAATGTGGGGGCTGGGATCGAACCCGGGTCTCTTCAAGAGCAGTCGGTTGCTCTTAAACATTGGGCCATCTCTCCCGCCCCATTTTTTTTTTTTTTATTTTTATTTGATGTATACGAGTGTTATTCCTATATGTGTTTAAGTGCATTCATGTCATGCATTGCTCTCTGAGGTCAGAAGAGGCATCAGGTTCCCCTGGAAATGGAGTTAAAGCTGGTTCTTAGTCCACCATGTGCGGTTGCTGGGACTTGAACCTGAACCATTCAGCCATCTCTCCAACTCCACAGCAAGTGCTCTTAACCAACGAGCCATCTCTCCAGCCCATTTGTTTTGTTTTTGTCCTTTGTTTAAGGTCTTGCTTTTCTAGCCCTAGCTGGCCTAGAATGTACCACTTAGACTTGACTAGCTTAGAACTTGTGTTCGGCCCAGTTCAGAAAGAGTTAATCAAAAGAAAGGGTTAACCATGCAGAGCAACTCTCTAGTTTGAAGCAGGTCTGGTTTCCATGACACCTTAACACAAGAATACAGTTTGACCCTGAGTTCTTAGTTCCCAAAGCTACCTGAGGTCAGGGTGAACTTTCCCTGCCCTGTAGGAGTGCTTCTCCCCCCCTAAAAGACCCCTTACTCTCCAAGGGGCTTTCACGCTGCTAAACACAACCACTCAGCTTAAAGGTCACCACTGCTTGCATTGTGTTTGTTTCCACAGCGCCACAAAGTCCCCTGGTTTGCAGTTTTTGAAACAGGTACACAATCTTCCCTGCATGGAGTGGGTCTCATCCCTGCATGGAGTGGGTTGTGTCCCTGACACATCAACAATTGGCTTCCTTGAGGATGTGTCAATTTTCTTTTTTTTTTTTTTTCTTTTAGCGTTTTAAAAGGACATTTCTAAGCTGGCCTTGGTGGCCCACACATTGTACCCCTTAAACAATTTTATTAAAAATTTATTTTTGTATGTGTATGCATGTCTTGTCTGCGTTGCTTGCAATGCCTTTGAGGTCAGAGAGGGTGTCGGCTTCCATGGACAAACTGGAAGTCAAAGACGGTTCTCAGCTGCCATGTGGGGCTGGGGATCGAACCCGGGTCTCTGCAAGAGAAGTCAGCGCCACATTCACTAGGGCTATCTCTCCAGCTCCCTGTCAGGTTTCTTTGTTTGTTTTTTTTTAATCTTTTCTAGACAGGTTCTGGTTGCACAAGCAAATTAAAATAATCTTCATATTAATCTGTGGCCCCTTGTTGGTTTCTTTTGTGAGTGTGGCAGTCTGAGTCCAACACTGGAACTTCTTCTGCCTCAGCTCACCGAGTAGCTGAAATTATATACAGACAACCATGCCCAGCTCTTCATATGCTTTTAATATTTTACAAATGTTCTCAGTGTGGAACATATTTTTGCGTGGTTTTTTTTTTTTTTTTTTTTTTTTGGTCTTTTTTGAAGACCGGGTCTCCCTGTAGCCCAGCTCTCCTGGACTCACTCGTAGACCAGCTGGCCTGAAACTCAACAAAGATTGCCTGCCTCTGCCACCCGCGTTGCTAGGTTAAAGCCGTGCGCATGCCCAAGCTGAAAATTATTTTTTAATTGAGGCTCTATGTTGAGGCCCATGACCCAGTAGTTAGAGCACTAGTTACAGAAGCATGGAGAAGACTGAAAAGGTCTTGGGTTTGTCATGTAAGGTTAGGGTTATTCTTTTCAGTCATTGAAATGAAATCCTAGAGGAAAAGAATAAAATCTTATAGGAAAAAAAATACATCTGGGTCCAGTACCTGGCTTAGTTGGTAGAGTGTTTACCTAACATTTCTCTACACCGCTGGGCTCCCCTGGGTTTGATCCCCACACCACATAAACCATTCTACATTTATTAAGACACTTATCTGGTAACCCTACGCCGGGTAGCACAACTAGTCCCTCTTGTAAACGTCCTCACTTGTAAGTTTATCTGCCTGTGGCAGGTTTCATGCTATGTTGATAGACCCTGGCAGCGAGGGCTGACGGGATCCAGCTCTGTCTAACGCGCGCGTCAGTCGCCATTGGACATAACAAAGTTTGAGGCCAGCCCTGGGGTACATGAGACCCTGCCATAAAAATGATAATAATAAAATGGGTGATTTTGAGATACAGTCTCCCTGTAGTCCCTAGTGTCTTCCTGGACCTCATTATGTAGACAGGCTGGCCCTGGAACTGCCTGCCTTTGCTCCTGAGTGTTGGGTTTAAAGGTGTGTTCCACTGTGCCTAGCAAAAAAACAAATTTAATTCAATTTAGTTTTGAGGGTTTTTTAATATGGTAAGTACATTCCTTGGGTTTTTTTTTTTTTTTTTTTTGAGACAGGTCTCCTTTAGTCCCAGCGGCCTGGAGCTTGTATGTAGACCACCTGGCCTTGAACTCACAGAGGATCCTCCCTCCCTTGACTTCTTGAGTGCTGGGATTAAAGGCATGAGCCACACATGCCCAGCCCATACCATATGTTTTGATCCTCCAAGGTCCACCTCCCTCTCATCTTTGTTTCCATGTTAGGCACCTACTCAACACTAAATTACTTCCTCTGCCCTTGAAAAAAATTGAAAAAAGCTCATGTTATATTAGTAATATATTAGCATTTTGTTGCTTTTTATTTTGGAATTGCATCATTTAGTATCTTTTTTAAAAATTTCTTTACTGATGAATGTACTGTCTGCAGCAAGTTTGTGCACCCCGTGTTAGTGCAATGCCGCAGAGTCGGAAGAGGTCTTGGATTCCCCTAGAAATGGATGGTTCCTGGAATTGGCGTTACAGCTGGTTCTTAGCCACCATGTGGGTGCTGGGGATCGAAGCCTGGTCCTCTGCAAGAGCAGTCGGGCTCTTAACCGCTAGTGACTGAGCATTCTCTCCAGCCCCAAATTTCTATTTTTTTTATTAGGTTGATATACCTAATGTGCTATTAACCATTTTCCACTGACCTAGCTGACAGAGAGTGGAGTTTAGTCCCATTAATTAGGCGAAATAGCTGAATTGTAAATAAGATCTGGAAATTACTACCGGATAAGGTAAATTTATTTAGCTTGACTGGGTATAAAGATCCTAGGCTTTGGATGCTCTTGATTGCTGCCAGCTGAGACTTTGGGAGTCATATAATTATACTACTTATTCTGATAAGTTTCGTTTTTATTATCGCACAAGCCTTGGTGGTACGTCTTTAATCCTAGCACTTGGGAGGCAGGAGCACATTGGGGATCTTGTGAGTTCAAGGCCAGCCTGGTCTTACGAGGTGAGTTATAGGACAGCTGGGCTACAGGGAGACCCTGTCTCGAAAAGAACAAAAAAAAAACAGAAAGTTTGTATCCCTCATAAAACAGCAATAGCCCATTATCTCCTTATATTTTGCCATCTTGAGGGTCTGAGATTTTTTTTTGCAGACCAGCCGTCCTTTCTTTAGTCTAGCTGGCCTGGAGCTCACTTGTAACCATGCTGGCCTTGAAACTCACAGAGATTCTCTGTTTCCCAAGTGCTGGGATTAAAGGCATGTGACACACACCCATCCTTAGATGGTTCTTAGCCTCTATATGGGTGCTGGGAATAGACCCCAGGTCCTCTGCAAGAGCAGGCAGTGCTTTAACCACTGAGCCATCTCTCCAGCCCCAAGGGTCTGAGATTTTTTTACCTTACTTCCAGGCTAACAGGTCTGCCCACCTGTCACATTTTCATATGTGGCAGCAGAAAACATAGACTCCTAGATCAGAGCTAGAGGGTTGTTGCTTATATTGCTCATACCCAGAGTATGAGCCTTTGTTTTGTGCTCATTTTCTGAGCTTTACTCCCTACAGTGGGCTGTGACCCAGGAGAGGAACCTGGGTTTTCTATGTGTCTGCTCTTGTTCCAGAGGGAGACACTATATCCATCTACACTGTTTGCTGTTTTGTCCAAACATCCTGAATAAAAAATCAGTGTGTCTGCTTCTAGTGCATGTAAAAACTTGAGAAACTCATGTAGACTGGTCTTCCAATAAGTGTTTATAACATAAAAGTTTCTCAGTAGTTTTTAGTTACTGTTATTACAAATTGATGTAAACCCAAGAATTACTAAATGTAAATTCACAAATTTTACATATAATTAATATCTTTATTAGTCTTTCTCTCTGGGAAAAAAATTTTTTTTTTTACTTGTTTTGTTTGTTTTTGAGATGAGGTCTCCCTATAGCCCCCGCTGGCTGGAACTCACTATGTAGAACAGGCTGGCTTTGAACTCCTCCTTCTCTTTCTCCACTTCTAAGAGAAGATCCACTCTGCTCTGCCTTCGAGTGTGAATTTAAGGCCTGTGCTACCATGGCCAACTGTTTTTACTTTCAAAAAGGAGAATTACTGCCAGGTTTGATGGTCTACCCCTTTAATTCAGTCATCAGCTGACTATAAATATTTTCTTTTGTCATGATTCTGTGTCCTAGTAGTCTTTGGTGGAATTACGTCATTACAAGGACAACAACAAAAGTCCACAAATCCTCCAAACAAACAGAAGAAGATTGTGTAATACATGTTAAATGTTATCGTGGTATTTCAGCTAGAAGTATAAAATTTTCACTTCCGGTGAGTTGGTAGAGTCAGCATATATTGACAATATTACTATTAAATCAGTTGGAATCTCTAGTGTAATAAGAATTAGAATTAGGCCAGGTTGTGGTGGTGGTTGCCTTTAATCCCAGCACTTCAGGGAGGAAGCAGAGGCAGGGGCAGATCTCTGTGAGTTCAAGGCCAGTTCTGGTCTACAGAATGAGTTCGAGGCAGGCTGGACTACAGGAGCGTCTGTCTCAAAAATAAAAAAATCAATAAAAAAAAAAAGAATTTGAGTTAGAAAGAGCTGAGAGAGGGAAACTGATGGGAGGATCTTACAGCAGATGGGTACTTTGAAATTTTGTTTATGGGTAAAGATCTAAACTAGTAAGAAGCAGAGTGGTCATAGAGTGGAAGGAGGCAAGAATCTGAATATAAATGTCTGTTTAGTTTAGGTCCCAACATCTTTCTAAGATAAGCATTATATCTCCATTTGTTGCATAAGTAACAGTAAGGCTTTATGATGCTAAATAAATTGCCCTAGGACTCAGCCAGTAAATAGGGGAGCTGAGATTTGAAGCTAAATTAGGGTTTCTGATTTGAAAGAGGTATACTGCTGCCCAACCTGTAATGTGTATACCTGTAATCCCTGCATTTAAGGGCCCTGAGGCCAGAATCTTGAGTTTGAGGCAGCCTGGGATAAACTAGCAAAAATTTCTATTTAAAACAAAGAGTATGCCTACTTATGAATAGACTTTTTACAATTTTTTTTTATCTTATGTGTTTGAAAATTTGTTTCCTTTGTTGTAAGTGCACCATGTGAACTGAATTGCTTCAGGAATCCAGAAGAGGGCATCGAGTCTCTTAGAACTTACTAGATCATTGTAGCCCACCCTATGGATGCTGGAAACAGCATGTCTTCTGCTGCTAGAACAGCAACTGCTCTTAACCACTGACCCATCTCTCTCCATCCCCCAGAGATGCTTGTAAATCCCATTATATTTACCTTCCCACAGCACTGGACATTTTTTTAAAAAATTTAGTTGCATATCCAAAATCGTGTATCTCATTATACTTTTTGTCATATATAAAATCCACTCTTTTGGCTGGAAGCAGATACGCCTAGTGGTTAAGAGCGTGATCGCTGCGCTTGCAGAGGGACCGGGTTCAATCCCAGCACACATGTGGCTGAAAACGTCTGTAACTCTATTCCGGAAACTGTGTGTGTCGCAGAGGAGCAGGCGGAGGAATCCGACACCCTCTTCTGACCTCCATGGCATGCATTGCACAGCGCAGGTGCACAAACCTACAAAAAAAAAAAAAAAAAAAAAAAAAAAAAAAATAAAACTAAAATAAAATTTAAAAAATTCACTCCTCCTTGGCAGTGACAATTCTGTTTTTATGAATTTGAATATTTTGTTCCTCACATAAGTAGAATAATACTTTTTCTTTTTGTGACTGCTTTATTTCACAATGACACATTGTGATATATCAGAATTTCTTTTTGTTTTATTTTTATTTATTGTATTTCATATTTTTTGCCAGTTTTATTGGAGCTCTGGGCATTTCTATACAAATTACATTACAAATCAAAATCTAGACCCGTACCCCCCTCCCTGCCCAATTACCCACCAGAGCTCATGCATTCTGCCCAAACATGTTTTCATCTTTTTCTCAGTCTAAAAATTTTTTTTTTTTTTTTTCACTGTTTCAGTCAGTTATTGATGCAGTCCTTTTATCGTTGTAGTTGTTCATTGTTTTTGTTATTTCTTCCAATATCCCTCCCTCCAACATACGCACTCTATGGCATGCCCCCATCATTCAAGGTTTTAGCATCTTACGCTTATGATTTTTTTTTCTTCTTGAAAGATGTCTGTTTGAAGTCTCCTTTCGCAAGCCCTCAAACTACCATCAGTTCTGGCCTTGTGTTCCACGCTGGGGTTTTCCCTTCCCATGGTCACCAAATGTAGTCCAGTAAGTACGTATCCTGTTTACTGATCTTCCTGTACTGGTCTCTGTGATTCAACCTGGGTAGTCCAACATGGCAGTCTATACTCTGAAGGAGGCAAAACCCCAGTAGTAGCTCAGCCACAAGCTGGATGTCTCAGCATCCCCCAGTTGGCATGTAGGAAAGCCCGGGACAAGATGGAAAACATTCCGTTTGTCCAGGCTAAGGACCATATAAGTTCAAAGGGACATCAAGGTCGGGTCTACAGAAGTAAACAAAACGACATCGTGCCCGCGGGGTCCGTTTCTCTACAGTGGCTTCAGGCAGGCACTGTGTTCCCCTCCCTTGCCAAGACCCATGCTGTCTGTCCTGTTTGTAGCAGAGGAGAAAGCTCCCACGTGGGCCACTCTGTAGCACCAGCTGGCTGGAACTTGCTATTGTGACCGGCTGGTCCACTGGAATCTCACAAGGATCCACCTTCTTCTGCCTTCTGTTGTTTTTGTTACTGTTGTTGTTTGTTTGTTTTTTGAGAAGGGTCTCCCGTAGCTCCATGGCTTGAGCTGCCTCTGCCTCCCCTGTGCTGGGATTAAGGGCAGTCCACTATGCCCAGCTTCTTCTGCTTTTTAAAAAATTTATTTGGGATGGAGAGATGGCCCTAGCAGTTTTAAGTACGCCTGCTGCTCTTGCAGAGGACCCGGGGTTCGATCCCCAGCACCCACATGGCGGCTGAGAACCGTCTGAACTCCAATTCAGGAGCACTCCCGTTCTAGGGGAATCCGGATACCCTCTTCTGGACCTCAGCGACATTGCACGACATGGGTGCACACACACCTTATGCCGACATACATCATAAACCAACTAATAAAATCACTTTAAAAATTTATTTTTTTTTATTATAAAACTGTGCATATTATGCTCCACACCAAGTCAAAATTACAAAATTCTGAAAATAAATTATATGTTGATTCCTAAACACATTCAGAGACTCACATTTTAACAGTAAAATTTGCATTTTGCAGGTATAAATATGTGTGTAAAATTTATTATTTTTTTTTTTTAGGTATGACACCCCATCTTCCTCCCATATATGTTAATTACAATATGTGAATATAAATATTTGTTAATTCAAAGGGCAACTGAGATACTGTACTGCGACCTTGTCTATAACCAAAACAAAAACAAAAAAAAAAGGAAACCAAAAAATGTTTCGTCATTCCCTACGTGTCTCCTTTTTTTGATGAAAATATTATTTTCTTTTGGTCTTTCTAGGACAGGGTCTCCCTGTAGCCCCAGCTGTCTGGAACTCGCTCTGGCCTTGACTCACAAAGATCCACCTGCCTCTGCCTCCTGGTGCTAGGATTAAAAGGCGTACGCCACCACACACGTTTGGAGAATTAGGATGATTTACCATTAAAAAATTATGTGACTAATGTTCTTTTCCTTCCTTTTTTTTGGTAAACAAAAAGCAAACTTCTTTATTGTACACAGTACAGAATATAACGCAGCTTTGGCCAGGTGACCATGCCCCTAGACCACGTGGAAGAACGTACTTTCAAATCAACTGGCAGGTTAAAGCCTTTCTGCACTGTAGATTTTTCCACACTCTGGAAAAGAAGCTAATAAACAAAATAACCCCCCAAACCCTGAAAAAAACAAAACAAAACTATTTTGGGGTGCATGAGTCCAATGGGAATGCAATAGTGACACTGCTGTCCATGTCCTGTGACAAGGCCATGTGGGTACAGTGCACAGGGGGAGGGGGGCAGCTCAGGTTATAGAAGATTATTTTCCTTACATTCTAAAAAAGCATAAATTTCATTAAAAAAAAATCCCAAAACCAAGTATGAGAAAAGAAAAAAAACAAATCTTTTTTTTTTTTAAAGGTTTATTTTATGCTTAATTAAGCACTTATATACATCTGTGTATATATAGACTATGTATACATTAGAAAGCTATAAATACAGTTTAGAAAGAGTCCTTTGAGTAGAGTACAATGCTAATTAAGGCCCAAGCTTTGGGTTTTACACCTCTGTGAGCTGATTAGCTTCCAATATAGGACAAACCTTGTTTCCATAGCTGTAAAATGCATCTTGTAGTCCTGTGAACCTCTTCACAAATGTGCTGTGGGTTGTAAGAGGGGCTGCAGAGCACGCCATAGAACAGCGAGTATGCCCATACTCATAGAGTCAGAGGTGTCCTGACCACCCAGCCAGCCCAGCCCAGCCATCAGCAAGTTCCAGGCTGGGGCCGAGTGTCAATGGGGAGCACAGACTTCTGTCAACAGAGCAGCAGCCACTAAGGTACCACCGCGTCCTGGTGCTTTTTCTCTGCTCTGAGCTCAACTTTCACACAGCTTTAGTTTGTTTATAATACAGCAATCAGAATTATAAAGTGGCAAGAATCCAGACAGAGAGTACTATTCTACCTGTCAGAGTCACACTAGGACAGACCCTAGGGACCCGTCATGTAGGGTTTTTTGAAGTCCAACCTGAGAGAAAAGGAAAACAAAACTGAAATAATTGGAAAAAAAACTATCCTCCGTGTGCCTAGGGTTTTCTTAACATGGCAACCAGGGTGCTGAGTGGTCATTGTATGTGTGTGGTATGTACATTTGCTTTCCAGAGAGGGCATGTTACTGACCACAGAACTATACATATAGAATCTAAGCTGTGTCCAGGCTGGCCTGCACACTTCAAAAACAACTTGGGTGCAAATGTTTCAACAGGCTGTCTGGTGGGCAGGCGATGAAGGCGTTCACACGGCTCCGGGGAAGCCCCTGGGAAGCCCTGGCACAGCCCCTCGCAAGCTGCAGCGATTCGGTAAGAGGGGACGGTCCTGCCTCGGGGACACAGTGCCAGTGACCAAAAAGTGGGGGGGTGGGTTGGTGTTTGTGTTGTGTTAAATTACCAACGCTACAAAAATCAGTTTATATAAACTGTTATTCCAAAACAACCACCCAAACAAAACGATCCCCCAAATGAAGCAGCCAACAACAAATGCTGTCAAGAAGTGTTAGTTGCCTTTCTTCTAAAATGAAAACCGTCTACATTCAGCCATGTGACTGGGAGGAGAGGGGGCCTGCTCTACTTAGTGACCATATGGCTGGGGGAGTTCCCCAGAGCAGCACTGGTTAGAGAACCACTGTCCTGGCTCCCCTTGTTGTGGACAAGGGGAAACATTACTGACTGATCTACACAAGCCCTATTCAAGCTTTAATGGTGTGAGCCGTCCCAACCCAGCCCACATGCTTTCCTATAAATTGTGCAAGTCAAAGCCCTTCTACATAAAGGCATTTTAGTAGTCTGTGATCAATGCCGATTGTCACACACTTGGTCCCGTTTCCCGGGCACTAACTTGAACAAGGTATTGCTCTGCACCCTAGTCCTGCTCTTCCCAGGGATCTCACCAGACTCATGATGGCACAAGCGTGGGTGTTTTTCTGACTCCTTACCTGTTCCCCATCCCCGTCAAAGTAGTGTTTGTTTTAAAGGTGCAATCCAGAGATGGCTTGGGTTCTCCAGATAATACTCAAAGGGCAAACTTTAGGAACAGCCAAGAAACAAAACAAAACCCACTGCCCCATTCATGAATGGGAACTGCTAGCTCTCTCTAGCGTTTGGCCGCTAAGCCCCTCAGAAACTTAGTAAGCGAAGCCCTCGGCATTGGGAAAGCTGCTGCAGTGGTCCATGGCCAGGAGGTAAGCAGGGTTGTCTTCAAAGTGAGTCAGGGGCAGGGTGTCCTCCTCGTTAAGAGGGCACTCAGACTCTGCCTTCAGGAATGGACGCTGATTGTCTGGGAAGGCCATGGGGGACAAGGCGTCCGATCACAAACAAATTTGTAGACATATGGTTCCCCAGGCACCTTCTGCATGATGCCCTTTTCATAGTAATAGCACAGAGAGCAGCTCAGCTTGTCGTAGTTCATGGCTGGCCGATTCTTCTGGATACCCCAACGCCGAGCAACCTCTTCTAGTTCTATCAGCTTAAACCCCATGCCTCTGCCAGTCCAGGCAATGAAGTAGGCATTGGCTGTGTCATCAAGATGAGTGAGGAGGAACTGCCATAGCTAGAGGGAGCCTCGCCTCTGATATGGGGGCCCCTCTCGATACATGGTGGGCTCCTGCTTTGCCTTCCAGTCTTTCAGGCACGACGCAAGTGTCATAAAAGAATAGTCGGGGATCCTTTTCATAAGAAAAACCCTCCTGAAGTCTTCCATGCTCACAAACTCCATCTCTGGCCCCAATGGGGCTGCTTTCCATCAAATGAGCTGACTAACTCACTATTCACCCATTAAGGCAGGAGCTATCCAGGACCACTCGACTTATTTTATTTTCTTAAAGATCCTGGCATTATGAATGAAGCAAAACAACAGACTTACAAAATGTTGGTAGAGGTCCCAGGAGGAATGAATTATGGAAAAGCTTCTGTTGTTTTGCCTTATTACTACCGAGTGGGTAAGTCATTGGTAGATAATTAGCTGCTTTCAGAAGACCATACTGACTGGAATAGAGTCATATAACTAGCTGGAATTTTAAAGAAAGGTTTACAACTTTTCAAAATTTCCTCATGAAAATTTCCACACTGACAAATAGACCAACATACATTGAATTCTCTCGTTATTCCCATGGCCTAGACTTTAATAATCAACCAGTGTTTGGCTATTTTTTCAGAAAAAAAATATTAAGGTTAGTCTTACCAATGCTAAGCAAAAATCCAGATTCAGAGTTGCTGAACATTTGTGGATCTTTAGCAGATTCTGTCCCAGCTGGACATGGGGCACATAGCCTGTAATTCTACCTACTCAGGAGGGGGGGGGGGGGGCTGAGTCAGGCGGGCGGGGGGGCAATTTTGAACGAACCTATCTCTACAACAAAGAAAGCTGGGCCTTGGTGGTATAAGTCTTTAATCCCAGAATTCAGGGTCAGAAGCAGGTGATTCTGTGAGATGGAGACCAGCTGGTCTAAATAGTAAGTTCCAGGCAGCTGGGCTACAGGTGAGACCCTGTCTCAACATTACATTGTATTAATTCATTTCATGTGGTAGAGTGTATTGGCCTGCCTGTAAGTGCATCCAGTTGTGCAATACCAGCGGAGGTCAGGAAGAGGGCATCAGATCCCCTGAAGCTTGAGTTATGGATAGTTGTTACTTGTGGGTTCGGGGTTATCAAAACCTGGTCATTGAAAGAGGAGCCAGGCTTTTGAAAAACTGGCTTTTTTTTTTTTTGGATCATCTCCTTCAGCCCCCACTGTTTAACAAAAAACCTTTTTGTGTTAATTTTTGTGACCTGACCTATACAATTAAAAGTTAACTTAATAGTATCTCTTGTCTTAGTTTCATTCATCTTGCTGTAACAAAAATTCCCAAGACTTTCTAATTTATTTTTTACGTGTACGAGTGTACTGCCTGAATGTAAGTAAGTGTACCTCGGTCATTCAATGCCCATGGAGGGTCAAAAGAGGGTGCCTCCTTGAAATGGAATGTTAGGGATGGTTCTTAGCCAACATGTGGTTGATGAATCAAAAACTGGGAACCTCTCGCCAAGAACAGCCAGTGCTCTTAACCCTGAGCCCAATCCTCAGCCCCCAAGAATGGTAATTTATGAACTATAGAAGTTTATTTCTCGAAGTTCTAGAGGCTGGGCCATCCAAGATCCAGGCACCAACAGGTTTTGTGTGTGGTGAGGGCCCTGACTCTGCTTCTAAGATAGCACCTTGAATTTTTGTGTCTTTATGTGACAGAATAGAATGGTAAAAGAAGATCTAGTATTTTCCCTTCAACCTCTTTATAAGGTAATGAGGTCTCTGCCATAGTAGGAAATCACTTCTTAAAGGCCCACTCTTTAAGGCCATCTACACTGGTTGCTTACGTTTCATTATATCCAGTTAGTGGTAACATCAGACTCCTAGCACTTTGTAACCTTTTGTATGTTGTAACTTATTTTCTTAGGCGTAGAATATTTCAGCTGTCATTTAATATTTGCATATCTCATGAATATGCAGTGATTTAATTAATCCATGAGGTTTTGTGCTGATTAGCTATATCTGTCTTTTGCTCTTATTTTATTTATTTATTTATATTTATTTAATTCATTTGTCTTTTTGAGGGAAAAGGGTCTCCCTATAGTCCCTGCTGGCTGGAACTTGCCTATGTACGACCATTGTTGGCCTTGAACTCACAATATCTGCCTGCCTCGCCTCTTTCCCTAGGCGGGATTACAGGCATGATCATGCCCGGCTTTCTTGGAATTTTATATAACTATGGTAACAGATCTGCTATTTTATGTGCTATGTGTATATGTGGTATATGCACATAAGATAAAAAATAAAAAAAAAAAATAAGTAAATTTTTTAATTAAAAAATTTTTTTATGTGTATGCATGTAAATGTCTGCATGTAGGTCTGTGCACTCAAACACTGTCGTGCAATTTGCCGTGGAAGTCAGAGAGGGTGTCTGATTCCTCCTTGGGATGGAGTCAAAGATGGTTCTTCAGCCACCATGTGGGTTGCGGGGTATTGAACCTGGTCCTCTGCAAGAGCGTTGGTGCTTGCTCTTACACGCTAGGCCATCTCTTCGCCCCTGGCTTGTTTTATTCAGACAGAATCTATGTGGCTCAGATCTGTCTCAAACTTGTAGTATTCCTGTCTCAGTCTCTCAAATGCTGTGCTTTTAGATGTGCGTCACCATGCCTGGCGTGGGTGTTTGGGATAAGGAAAAATTTTCAAACATACACCAGAAGTTGATGAAGCTGGGAACATGGCACAAACCTGTAGCCCCGTATTCAAGAGGTGGGCCAGGTGGACAGTCAATCACCCGGGACACCCTCCTAGTTTTTCTTCAAGAAAATCACATACAGTGTATCATTTCAACATATGTAGCAGAAGATAACTGTAGCTTTAAAAACATAACATCGCCGAGCGTCGTGGCTCACGCCTTTAATTCTATCACTTGGGAGCGGGCAGAGGCAGGCGATCTTTGTGAGTCAAGGCAGGCCTGGTCTACAGAGTGAGTTCCCGGACAGCTGGGACTACAGGGAGCCCCGTCTCGAAAAGACCAACCAAAAAAAAAAAAAAGCTTGGAACTGGAGTTATGGCTGATTTGTTAGCTGCCATGATGGATACTGGGAACTGAACACAGGTCTCCTTCTGCACAGCGCAAGCCCTTGCTTTTCACTGCTGAGCCATCTTTCCCGCCCCCAGTTACTCCTTTCTTGAGTAGACCAGCAATGGGGTTGGGTGTGATGTGATGGCTCAGGTTTGTAATTCCAGCACTTGGGAGATGGAAGCAGGAAGATTATTAGTTCAAGGTCAGCGTGGGCTACATACATGAGACCTTGTCTCGAAAATGAACACAGTGGGGCTAGAGAGATGGTTCAGAGGTTAGGAGTACTAGCTGCTTGACTCCCTCTTATGGCGGATTGGGGCATTGGCGCACACACGAGGGGGCTTACAACATGTGCAGAACAAAAGCCCATCATGCCACATAAAATTAAATAAGATGTATGTTGATGCGTGGGGTCTTTTGTATAAAAATGATGTAAAAACAATGGGTGAAAGGAGGTTAAAAATAATATTTTTAAAAAGGAGGAAAAAAAAGCAAACAAAATATCCTTGGTGTTATCCTCATTTACAGTCATTTATAGCTTTTGTTAGTTTATACAGATAGGTTCTTTTTCCTGAAAGCCTATGGTTACTAATTTCTCATTTTGATTTGGACAGTAACTTTTATTGTTATTTTATGTAGGATTGCTTGTGACTTTTTGTATTCAAAAGCCTTTTGTGTAAATCTCCCTCACTTACTTAAAAGGAGCAAAAATACCTAGAAAAGACAAAAAAAAATAAAAAAAACAAAAAAACAAAAACAAAAAGGAAAACTCTACTATGATGAAGAAACGAAACTTGGAAATTTTGGGCTATTGTGCTATTCAGGTGTGAAACACTCATGTAATTAAGCCTCTAAAAAGGTGTGACGTGTGTGCTTTGTTGTGCGTGTCTCTCAGGATGTGACTATGGGTGGGCCCAGTGTGATGGATCCTCCTTGAAGGAGTTTTTCAGGCGCGACAAATCGATTCTATAGGCTTATATTATAAATATAATATTAAAAATATAAAATTATAAAAATATAATTTATCTATAATTAATATCTAAGTTAAATTGGGTGGGGGCAGTGAGGGGAGGTGCAAATAAGGGAGGGGATCTAAAACCATCCACTATATTATATGAAAATAGCAAAAATTAAAAAAATTGCTGAGTGAAAAAGTGATTGTGGGCCAGAATGGGGCAAAAGAGACTATAACCCATCACTGTGTGGGGCCAGACGACAGGAAGATTCATATGGCCTGTTTGCTGGCTACCAAGCCTGGCTCTAGGTTCAGTAAGAGACTGTTTCAAGGGCATAAGGCAGAGTGTGATAGAGCAGGATGCCTTTCTCTGACTTCCCTGCACTTAGATACAGAGCCATGATTCTCCACGCATGTACAATGCCATACCAATTACACACATTTGCATACTACATACACACTTTTTTGCGAGAATCAGGGTCTCTCTATTCCCGCTTGCCCTGGAACTCACTCTGTAGACCAGGCTGGCCCTGAACTTAAAAAGATATGCCTGCCTCCTGACTAAGGTTGCTAGGATTAAAGGAATTGCAACCATAACGCCCTGCTTTTAAAGACAGTTCTTGGCTGCATGTATGTGCTGGGAATCGAACCCAGTCCCTCTGCAAGATCAGTTGGCATTCATAAACTGCTGAGCAACCTCTCCAGCCCTTCATACATTTTTTTAAGGAATGGTTTACGAGCGCCCTATAATCGCAATACTTGGGAAGCAGGAGGATTTCAAATTTGAGGCTAGCCTGTTGTCCTGGTTTGATTTCTATTACTGTTATGAAAACATTGGCCAAAACCAACATGGGGAAGAAAAGGTCGTATTTTACACATCCTCTAGGTCACCAGAGTGCAGGGACTAAGAGGAAGTGATGCTTTACTGGCTTGCTCCTAATCAGTTAGTTAGTGGGCCTCCATATCATGAACAATCAAGGGAATCTGCCACACAGACACATGGCCACAGTCAGTGCCCAATAGATGTAATTCCTCAGTTGAGGTTCCCTATACCCAGGTCACCAGTGTTGCCATCTGACCCGCTACCTGTTCAGAAAACCTGTGGCCACCATAGCAAGTTAAAGGCTAGGTTCAACTACAAAGGGAGACCCTATGTGAAACAAAACAAGGTGTAGCTGTTTAATTCCAGCAACTCAGGACGGCAGAGGCAGGTGGACTCTCTGTGAGATTAAGGCAAATACTAGGGCTACATAATAAGGCTTTACCTCAAAATAATAGAAATTTTATTGATTGTATATTTTCTGCATATCAGGCATTAAAAGAAGAGGTTAATATATGAATAAAAGAGTATGTAGGGGACAAATAGCTTTTGTTGGTGTGTTAGGAATGGGGACGGAGCTGTGAGACAGAAACATCTTTCAGACAGTGTCACAAGTAAAGACTCTTCACTCTCTTCCAAGGGCTCCAAGGCCGTGCTTGAGTAAAACTTCCCCTGGGGCCTCCCACAGCCTCTGCTAGTGATGCTTGGAACTCTTCCCGCGTTTTTGCAGCTGTTTTATATTTTTTCAGTTGATTTTATTTATGTATGGTTGCTGGGTAAGTATACCTGAGTCCAGGCGTTCACAGAGACCGAGGTTCCTGATTCCCCTGGATCTGGCGTTAAAGATGGTTTTGAGCCTCTGACTGGTCTGTAGTATGCACTCTTTTGTTTAATGTTTCTTTTTTGTATATTGATTTTATCTTATTTATTTATTTATTTATTTATTCACTTATTCATTTATTTAAAGTGTATGAAAAGTACTGCTCTGCCTGCATGTAGGTCTGTGCACCCCGTGTCGTACAATGATTCCTATTCCTCTCTTTCGCAGGGTCAGAAGAGGGGTGTTGATTCCCCTGGACTGGAGTTCTCTGGAATGGAGTTAGAGATGGTTTCTCGCAACCCCATGTGTGGCTGGGGATCGAACCCGGGTCCTTCGCAATTGGAGTAGTCGGTGTCTTACCCACCAGTCCTTCTCTCCAGGCCCAGCAGTTTGCCACTCTTACCCCTGAGCCATTTCTCCAGGCCTTATTCCTTTTCTTTATGAACCACCTGCCTTGCCCCTCCCGAGTGCTAGTGATTTAAAGGCATGTGCCACCGTTAGCACTTAAATATTTACATTTTATAAATTTCTCCAGATGCTATTAGAAAGCTTATATATCCCTTCACTAAATAGGGAGCTGCAGCTGATGGTGATGAACTGAAACTGAAAAAATTAAAAACACTGTACTGGCTTTTAAACCTTTTTTAAAACAACTATATATATATATATATATATAATATATATAAATATATCTCCATCCACTGCATGGAATTCAAAGGATCAAGATTATCACACAGGCCATTAGCCTGAAGCTCTTTCCATGAGATATCACTCCCCTTGGGAATTGAGAAGGGAAGAAAAAGTTTACGATAATTTTGTTAATTCCTATTTGAGATTGTTATCTCCTTGGAGAGTCATGGGTCTCAAATTACTATCCCCTTCTTTAGATTTTATTCAGTTAAGAAGTCATGGGCAAGCCAGGTGTAGAGGAAGTATGCTTTAAATCCCAGGACTTGGGAAGCAGAAACAGGCAGATCTTTAAAAGATTGAGACCAGCCGGGCGTGGTGGCGCACGCCTTTAACCCTAGCACTCGGGAGGCAGAGGCAGGCAGATCTTTGTGAGTTCAAGGCCAGCCTGGTCTACAGAGTGAGTTCCAGGACAGCTGGGGGCTACAAGGAGACCCTGTCTCGAAAAGACTAAAAAAACAAAAAAACAAAAACAAAAAAAAAACAATGCTATCAACATGTCAGGCAAGATGTGCCCACTGGTGCAACAGTGGCACAATGGATATGGGTATAGCTAGCTATTTCCAATTGGATTTGAAATTCACGCCATAAGAAGGAACCCACATTTGATACTGTAAGCTGGGGCGGTCATAGACTTTAGATGGGGGAAATTACTGCTGGTTTTCAGTAAATGTTTCTTATCTGCCAGTCAAATTGCCTTCTAAGCACTTACATTTATCCCCGTAGATTATTGCTGCTATAGGCGTTGGCTAAGGAAGGTTTTCTCTGCGATGTGTAGTGGTTACAGGATAAGTGGTCAAAGTGGTGAGAATAAGTGACTGTTGCTGTGGCATAATTACCTAATACTAAGCCATAAATGGAATAAAATACACCATCCAAAGCTTTGAGAATATTTCAGAAGAGGGAATGGAAGGGTGAAGGTTGTGTGGCTATTTCCTTTGGTTTGAACTATTCTCTTGTGAAAGGTACAGTTCACAAAATTAAAAAAAAAAAGGCACAAGCACTCACAAGAAAGTTACAACCTCACAAAATCTTTTTCTGAAGTTATATAAACAATGAATATTTGCTGGAGGAGAGGAGACTCTGGTAGAGCACCCCACAAGCTGTGCAAGGAACTCCAGTGAGTTTCCAGTGAGAAATGTTTCTTTGGCTGTTGTTGGTGCCCTACATGGAGTGACAAGATGTATATTCATATCTCTCCAGAAAAAGTTACACAATAGAGTTCCCAGACTGGGGCTATAGCCCTGTGGTAGAACACTTGTCTAGCATGTGTGAGGTCCTAATGTTAATTCCTAGCATGTGCGCGCACGCTAGCTCACACTCACACACACACACACACACACACAGAGAGAGAGAGAGAGAGAGAGAGAGAGAGAGAGAGAGAGAGAGAGAGAGACAGATAGAACAAAAAAAGAGAGAGAGACAGAGAGAGACAGAGATGGATACAGTTAGTTTCAGGCAAGACTGGGCTGTATAATGAAACCCTATCTCACACAAACAAGCATATGCACACACATGCTTTTTTTCACATACTTCCTTTCCTTCCTCTCTTCCTTTGAACAAAAAGAGATCATATTATTCAAATTACTCTGAAATTTACTTTTCTTTGCATAAAAGTATATTACGGACATAGTTCACAATTTAGATAAAACATTATTTATTTTGCTAGTTTCCTACTGGACATTTTAGTTTTCTCAAGGTTTTTTCTTTTTTTTGGTCTTTTTGAGACAGGGTTTTCCTGTCACCCCAGCTGGCCTGGAACTCACTATGTAGACCAGGCTGGCCTTGAACTCACAGAGATATGCCTGCCTCTGCCTCCTAGGTGCTGGGATTAAAGGCATGCACCACCATGCCCAGCAGTTTTCTCGAGTTTTAATTAGTACAAAGACACTGCATTATATATAGTTTTCCACATATCCTTAAATGTTGCTGCTTATATATTACAGGCAAGGTAAACTGAGTGAGATGATTAGGTCTCACACACTTTTAATTGCAACATATAATGCCAGATTAATACTTCAAGTTTATATGAGTGTTTGTTTCCTACACCAAGGATTTCTATTTTTTTTTTTTTTTGAGACAGGGTCTCCCTTTAGTTCCAGCTGTCCTGGAGCTCCCTATGTAGACCAGGCTGGCCTCAAACTCACAGAGATACGTATGCCTCTGCCTTCCAAGTGCTGGGTTTAAAGTTCGAGCCACCATTCCCAGCCTGTAGATAGTCTTTTTAGCTTTGTAATTTATTAGGTAAAAGACCAATATCACCTCTCAATTTCTTTCTTTTAATTTTTAAAATTTTCATTTTTTTTTATGTGCAAGAATGTACTGTCTGCATGTAGGTTTGTGCACCCGTGTTGTGCAAAGCCTCAGAGGTCATAAGAGGGTGTTGGATTCCCCTGGAACTGGAGTTAAAGACAGTTCTGAGCCACCATGTGGGTGCTGGGGATCGAACCCAGGTCCTTTGCAAGAGCAGTCAGTACTCTTAACCACTAGGCCATCTCTCCAGCCCCAATGATATTATTATTATTATTTGGTCTTTTTGAGACACGGTCTCCCTGTAGCCCCAGCTGACCTAGAACTCACTGTGTAGACCAGGCTGGCCTTGAACTCACAGAGATCTGCCTGCCTCTGCCTCCTGAGTGCTAGCATTAAAGGCGTGCGCCACCACGTAAAACTCTTTTTTTTTTTAAAGTGGTCATGGAAGGACTGGTGAGATGGATCAATGGTTAAGTGCACTAGTTGGTTCCTAGCACCTATACGGCATCTAACAACAATCTGTAATTCCCTTTCCAGGGGATCTGATATCCTCTTCTGCAGGCATTGCATGCATTGCATGTGGTACACTTATATACCTATAGGCAAAACACTCATACACATAAAAAAATACATTTTACAAATTAAGAAACAAAATAGTCATCTTTTCTTTGAGTTTTTCTTTTTTTTTATTGTAGGTGTATGAGTGTATTGCCTGCATGTATGTAAGTGCACCTGTATCATGCAGTGCCCATGGAGAAAAGAGCATTGGTGGATCCCTTGGAACTCTAGTTATGGATTGTTGTTAGCTAACATGTGGATGCTGGGATTTAAAACCAGGTCTTCTAGCTGGGCATGGTGGCACAGACCTTTAATCCTGGTCTACAGAGCGAGTTCCAGGACAGCTGGGGCCACAGGGAGACCCTGTCTTGAAAGACCAAAACAAAACAAAACAAAACAAAAAACAAACAGGTCTTCTGAAAATGCAGCCAGTGTTCTTTCTAGCCCCCAATTTAAACTATTTTATTTATTTTTCTTAATATGATTTTATTATCCCTTTGGTATCAGTGTTAGTAGTAATATTAGAAATTGATGTTTCCTACCTGGGCCTGGTGGCTCACGCCTTTAATTCCAGCACTTGGGAGGCAGAGGCAGGAGGATCTCTGTGAGTACAAGGCCAGCCTGGTCTACAGAGGGAGCTCCAGGCCAGCTGGGACTAAAGGGAGACCCTGTCTCAAAAATACAAAAATAAATAAATAAATAAAGAAAGAAAGAAAGAAAGAAAGAAATTGATGTTTCCGCTCATTTTTTATTTTTAAAATAATTTGTTTTTTGATAATTTTAACATGTACATAATACATTCTGGTCACACTCACCATCCCATTCCCTTTCCTCCTCCTCCCTTCTCCACAAATTCTTCTCCCCCCATTATGTCTTTTTTGGTTTTGTTTTATGACCCACTGCTCAGATGGGCTCAGGCTATTCGCATGAGCATGGGAAACACACCATTAAAGAAGATGATTCCCTTTGGGGCTGGAGAGGTGGCCTAGCGGTTAAGAGCGCCGACCGCTCTTGCAGAGGACCCAGGTTCGATCCCCAGTACCCACATGGCGGCCGAGAACCATCCGAAGCTCCAATTCCAGGAGAACTCCAGTTCCAGGGGAATCCGAGACCCTCTTCTGACCTCCGCGGCATTGCACGGCACGGGTGCACAGACTTGCATGCAGACAGTACATTCATACACATATAGAAATAAAAAAAAAAAAAGATGATTCCCCCTATCCTAGAAACTATCAACTGCAATAGTTCACAGGTGAGGTGCCAGGTCTGAGGAGACCCTCCCTCATTCGGGATGGAGTGCTGACAAGTCCAGTCTTCCGCAGGACTTCTGTAGCTCAACTGCAGTTGCTATGGATTCACGAATGCCATAGCCATGTCATTTCGTGGCCCTGCTTCCCATTGTCCAGGTCTTACACTCTTTCCCCCTCTTCTTCTTCTGTGCTTTCCTACCCTTGGAACGGGCGATCTGGATGGTTAGTTCAAAGCCAGGGACTCAGCACTGGTTATTCTCAGCACTGTGATCAGCCATGAGTCTCTCCATTAACTGATGTTCAGTGCAAAAAAGAAACATTCCTGACCAAGGCTGAGGACACCACTAACCTTGGGTCACCTCTGGGCTGGTCCCTGCCTCTACCACCACTCATGAGATATTTTTAATAGTATTATACATAGTATTTTTACATAGAAAATTTTACATAACATTTCATCATATATAATTCATCTTATTCTCTCCAAAATGTATACATTCACTGGGTAAGGAATGCTTTTTTGTTAAATTACCAATATTAAATTCATTTAATCTCTGTATAGATTAAATCAAAATAGCTATTAACCTTTAGACATTTTTTTTTTTTGAGACAGTGTTTCCCTATAGCCCCAGCTGGCCTGGAACTCACTCTGTAGACCAGGCTGGCCTTGAACTCACAGAGATCCTCCTGCCTCTGCCTCCCGAGTGCTGGGATTAAAGGCATGGGCCACCACATCCGATTTAAATTTTTTTTTTTATTAATTTTATTTATTTCACGCGGTCCAAGGAGTAAGAAACTACCACGCCCAGAATCCCACGCGCGCATAAGGCCCGCCCATGCCCCTCGCTAGGCTCTTTTTTTTTTTTTTTTTACAGATTCAGTTTTTTTTATTAATTTTTATTTATTTCTTTACGTGTATGAATGTACTGTCTGCATGCAAATGTGTGCACCCGTGTCGTGCAATGCCGCGGAGGTCAGAAGAGGGTCTCAGATTCCCCTGGAACTGGAGTTCTCCTGGAATTGGAGTTTCAGACGGTTCTCCGCCGCCATGTGGGTGCTGGGGATCGAACCCGGATCCTCTGTAAGAGCGGTCGGCGCTCTTAACCGCTAGGCCATCTCTCCAGCCCCCTCGCTAGGCTCTTGCTGGCTTGTGTAGTGCCAGGTATCCAGGGTGCACGCTGCTTCTGACCTCGGGTTTTCTGCTGTAGAGGAAAGATGATTTTTCTCTGGAAGAGCCAAACACATTGGGAAGAGGGGCTAGCGGCAGAAGTAAGCCTGCTGCTGATGCTCAAAAGGACCAAGGATAAGCCCTGCCTTCTGAGCCGGCCTGAGCAGCCCTCTGCGATCCCCTGGAAAGTCCGGGGCGGGGAGCGGTTTTCCCAACCCGCACATTTGCTGGCCGAACCGCTGGTTCAGTTTAGAAACGGAAGCTTCCTTTCGGGTGTTGGGCGCTCCAGAGCGTGGCCAGCCCGAGTTCTTTACGGTCCCTTCTGGCGGAGGCCAAGCTCTCTGTGGGTGGGCCCTCCAGAATGCCGGGCACCGAGGACCTGGATCACCTGAGAACCCTGCCGCCCGAAACGTCCACGCACCTGCACCACCATTCGTTCCTCTCTGTCTCACTCCCAAGGACCCACTTTTGTTGTTTGCTCAAATTACGTCCCCCACTCTGCCGGGCCGAGTGGGGGACGTAATTTGTCATTTATATTGAGAACTTGGGCTTATATATAGTGAGACCCTGTGGTGGTTTGAATGAGTGTCCCCCATAGGCTCTAGGTATTCAGACATTTGTCTCCAGTTGGTGGTGCTGTTTCTGGAGGTCTTAGAAGGTGTGGCCATGCTGGGGGAAGTGTGTCACTGGGGGCGGGCTTAGTGAGCTTAACAAGCCTCGTGCTCTACAGTTGCTCCTCTCTGCTTCCTGTGCTCTTTGCGATATGTGACCCTCTGTTTGCTGCTCTGGATCCGGCCGCCACGCCTCCCGCCACAATGGACTAATTCCCTGGAACCGCCAATTGTAAGCTCAAATAAACTCTTCCTTTTATAAGTTCCTTGGTCTGGTGTTTTATCACAGCAACAGAAAACTGACTAATACAGACCCCCTTCTCTACAGACAAGCAAGCAAATACCCTAAAGATAGTTATGATTTTGTTTTTCTCTTCTGCCTTTACGGTCAAATGTGAAAACAAACATTAAGTTGAGTGTAGGAAGAAACCCTTTTTGGACATTTCTTTGGATCAAATCTTGCTATCTGATTTGGACTAAGAACAAAATCTTTAGTCCCCTTTTTTGGACACTTCTTTGGATCAAATCCTCCTATCTGCTTCACACTAAAAACAAAGTCATTTGTTGTTGCAAAAAGAGAAAAAAAGTTACTTGAAATTTTAATTTTAGGTAAGAATAATATTGGCGCAGATTTAGAGCCATCAAAATGTTAAGAAGAACGCATGAAAGGCAGTTATTTTTATACCAACGTATTAGACCTGACTACTAGTTGCAGATGAATTTCTTTTTTTTTTTTCTTTTCTTTTTTTTTTTTATTTGGTCTTTTCAAGACAGGGTCTCCCTGTAGCCCCAGCTGTCCTGGAACTCACTCTGTAGACCAGACTGACCTTGAACTCACAAAGTTCCTCCTGCCTCTGCCTCCCAAGTGCTAGGATTAAAGGCATGCGCCACCATGCCTTTAAAGATGAATTTCTTTACTAAAGAAAAATTGTCATATAAAGGGAGAAAAAAAAAGCCTTTATTTTGGAGACTCATCGGCTGTAAGTATATTCCCTCTGAGCAGCGTCCCGCAAGTCTCTCGGACAGTGTTGCAGTTATGACCCTTCAGTTGTGAATCGTTTATTAATCAGATGAATAACTGCACATGAAAAGCAAGTTTTTGATCTTATTGAAAGGAACAAAGGTTCACTTTCAGAAAAGCAAGTGGGATGTGCATTTCGGATGCAGAATATCAGCTTGTTATGGAACAGTGCCCTGGTCAGTGCCGTTTTTCAGGCTTTGTAGGGCAGCTGTATACCATATGAAATCAATGAATGACGAAACCCTGGTGAACGTGTTACACAGCCTAGGATAGTAAGTTGCTTTTAGAGTTTGTGGGAATGATTATTGTTTATATTTTAGTTTCCTAGGAATCTCACTGAAAAAACCCCACCCCTCTCAGAAGATAGTTTCTCTGATAATGTGGTATTTTAAAGGTGTTTGAGGTGGGGGGGGTGGCACACGCCTTTAATCCCAGCACTCGGGAGGCAGAGGCAGGAGGATCTCTGTGAGTTCAAGGCCAGCCTGGTCTACATATTGAGTTCCAGGACAGCTGGAGCTACAGGGAGACCCTGTCTTAGGAAGAAACAAAACAAAAGAGATATTATTGGTCCAATAGCACCTAAAAAATACATGCTATCAATTATAGAAGCCAAAAAACTGCAAATAAATGGATTAAAGGTGGGTGCCACCAAGTCCTGCTCCAATAATAACTCTTAAGCAGAAAAAAAAGAGAGAAAAATTAGAATACTGAAATGAGAGCAGAGCAGAATTGTGGGAAAACTTAGTTAAGGTGGGTTGGATTCTAAGCCAATGGTACCTCCCTGGCCACAACCATGGGGTGGGGTGTAGTGACAAAAATATTTAGCATTTGGCCCTGAGAAATGAGTCATGATGGATATTTAAGCAAACATGTTGGAATAAAATCTCTCTCTGCATTTGAACCTCAACCTGCTTACACGTGGTGTGCTTTCCTGTGCGTATTTTCCACATGGGTCATCCCAGGATTAAGTGGGCCCCGCCACAAATCTAGGCGGTGACACCACACAGAATGAAGATTGTTATTGGGACATTTGCTTTTCAGTTTTTGTTGTTATTTTTCTATGTGCTTGTTTTTCCATGTGTTTTCTATGTATGTGTTTGCATGTTCACATAGTCTTAGTGCTGGCACACACGTCCTGTGTGCTCATAGGCCCAAGGGAGACTTTGGATGTCTTCCTCTATTGCCCTCCGGCTCATCTTGAGCCAGGCTATCTTGAACCCAGAGCTCCGTCATTTGGCTAGTGTTGATTCCCTGTCTTCTCCCTTGCTGAGATCACAGGTGGGCTGCCATGCTCACACAGCTTTTATGTGGCTGAGGGGATGCAAACTCTAGTTCTCATGCTTGCAAAGTAGGCACTTTACCATATTGAGCAATCTTCCTAGCCTGTTGTTACTTCTTCTGGGACAAAGTCACGTGTAACTTAGGCTGCTCTTCAACTTTAAGGCTGGCCTTAAACTTCTGATTCTCTTGCTGTATCTCCTAATTTCTGGGATTATAGGCATGTGCCACTACACCTGGCTTGAAGTTCACTTTTTCATTAAAATACTGTGTTTTGTTTTGTTTTGTTTTTACTTCTTTTTTTTTAATTAATTTTATTTATTTCTGTATGTGTATGAATGTACTGCCTGCATGCCAGTCTGTGCACCCGTGTCGTGCAATGCTGCGTAGGTCAGAAGAGGGTCTCGGATTCCCCTGGAGCTGGAGTTCTCCTGGAATTGGAGTTTCAGACTGCTCTCGGCCACCATGTGGGTGCTGGGGATCGAACCCGGGTCCTCTGTAAGAGCAGNTAGTTGCAGATGAATTTTTTTTTTTTTTTTCTTTTCTTTTTTTTTTTTATTTGGTCTTTTCAAGACAGGGTCTCCCTGTAGCCCCAGCTGTCCTGGAACTCACTCTGTAGACCAGACTGACCTTGAACTCACAAAGTTCCTCCTGCCTCTGCCTCCCAAGTGCTAGGATTAAAGGCATGCGCCACCATGCCTTTAAAGATGAATTTCTTTACTAAAGAAAAATTGTCATATAAAGGGAGAAAAAAAAAGCCTTTATTTTGGAGACTCATCGGCTGTAAGTATATTCCCTCTGAGCAGCGTCCCGCAAGTCTCTCGGACAGTGTTGCAGTTATGACCCTTCAGTTGTGAATCGTTTATTAATCAGATGAATAACTGCACATGAAAAGCAAGTTTTTGATCTTATTGAAAGGAACAAAGGTTCACTTTCAGAAAAGCAAGTGGGATGTGCATTTCGGATGCAGAATATCAGCTTGTTATGGAACAGTGCCCTGGTCAGTGCCGTTTTTCAGGCTTTGTAGGGCAGCTGTATACCATATGAAATCAATGAATGACGAAACCCTGGTGAACGTGTTACACAGCCTAGGATAGTAAGTTGCTTTTAGAGTTTGTGGGAATGATTATTGTTTATATTTTAGTTTCCTAGGAATCTCACTGAAAAAACCCCACCCCTCTCAGAAGATAGTTTCTCTGATAATGTGGTATTTTAAAGGTGTTTGAGGTGGGGGGGGTGGCACACGCCTTTAATCCCAGCACTCGGGAGGCAGAGGCAGGAGGATCTCTGTGAGTTCAAGGCCAGCCTGGTCTACATATTGAGTTCCAGGACAGCTGGAGCTACAGGGAGACCCTGTCTTAGGAAGAAACAAAACAAAAGAGATATTATTGGTCCAATAGCACCTAAAAAATACATGCTATCAATTATAGAAGCCAAAAAACTGCAAATAAATGGATTAAAGGTGGGTGCCACCAAGTCCTGCTCCAATAATAACTCTTAAGCAGAAAAAAAAGAGAGAAAAATTAGAATACTGAAATGAGAGCAGAGCAGAATTGTGGGAAAACTTAGTTAAGGTGGGTTGGATTCTAAGCCAATGGTACCTCCCTGGCCACAACCATGGGGTGGGGTGTAGTGACAAAAATATTTAGCATTTGGCCCTGAGAAATGAGTCATGATGGATATTTAAGCAAACATGTTGGAATAAAATCTCTCTCTGCATTTGAACCTCAACCTGCTTACACGTGGTGTGCTTTCCTGTGCGTATTTTCCACATGGGTCATCCCAGGATTAAGTGGGCCCCGCCACAAATCTAGGCGGTGACACCACACAGAATGAAGATTGTTATTGGGACATTTGCTTTTCAGTTTTTGTTGTTATTTTTCTATGTGCTTGTTTTTCCATGTGTTTTCTATGTATGTGTTTGCATGTTCACATAGTCTTAGTGCTGGCACACACGTCCTGTGTGCTCATAGGCCCAAGGGAGACTTTGGATGTCTTCCTCTATTGCCCTCCGGCTCATCTTGAGCCAGGCTATCTTGAACCCAGAGCTCCGTCATTTGGCTAGTGTTGATTCCCTGTCTTCTCCCTTGCTGAGATCACAGGTGGGCTGCCATGCTCACACAGCTTTTATGTGGCTGAGGGGATGCAAACTCTAGTTCTCATGCTTGCAAAGTAGGCACTTTACCATATTGAGCAATCTTCCTAGCCTGTTGTTACTTCTTCTGGGACAAAGTCACGTGTAACTTAGGCTGCTCTTCAACTTTAAGGCTGGCCTTAAACTTCTGATTCTCTTGCTGTATCTCCTAATTTCTGGGATTATAGGCATGTGCCACTACACCTGGCTTGAAGTTCACTTTTTCATTAAAATACTGTGTTTTGTTTTGTTTTGTTTTTACTTCTTTTTTTTTAATTAATTTTATTTATTTCTGTATGTGTATGAATGTACTGCCTGCATGCCAGTCTGTGCACCCGTGTCGTGCAATGCTGCGTAGGTCAGAAGAGGGTCTCGGATTCCCCTGGAGCTGGAGTTCTCCTGGAATTGGAGTTTCAGACTGCTCTCGGCCACCATGTGGGTGCTGGGGATCGAACCCGGGTCCTCTGTAAGAGCAGTCGGTGCTCTTAACTGCTAGGCCATCTCTCCAGCCCCATGTTTTTACTTCTTATGTGTATGAGTGTACTCCCTGCATGTAGGTAGGTGCACTGGTGTCATGCAGTGCTGCAGAGGTCAGAAGAGGGCATCAGGTTCCCCTGGAACTGGAGTTAAAGATGGTTCTTAGCCACCATGTGGGTGCTGGGAATTGAACCTGGGTCCTCTGCAAGAGCAGTCAATGTTCTTTACTGCTGAGCCATCTCTCCAGCCCATTTTGTTTTGTTTTTGTCTTTGTTTAAGGTCTTGCTTTTCTAGCCCTAGCTGGCCTAGAATGTACCACTTAGACTTGACTAGCTTAGAACTTGTGTTAGGACCAGGTCAGAAAGAGTTAATCAAAAGGAAAGGGTTAACCATGCAGGAGCAACTCTCTAGTTGAAGCAGGTCTGGTTCCCATGACTACCTTAACCACAAGAATCCAGTCTGACCCTGAGTTATCAGTTCCCAGAGCTACCCGAGGTCAGGATGAACGTTCCCAGCCCTGTAGGAGTGCTTCTCACCCCCTAAAGACCCCTTACTCTCCAAGGGGCTTCACGCTGCTAAACACAACCAATCAGCTTAAAGGTCACCACTGCTTGCATTGTGTTTGTATGATGTCACTAAATTCCTCTAGTTTGTGGTTTTTGACTTTAAAAGCTCTCTGTAACAGTCTAGGTCTAGGTCATGCTCATCCCTGCGTGGAGTGGGTTGTGTCCCTGACACATCAACAATTGGCTTCTCTGATGTGTCAATTCAATCTTTCTTTTTTTTTTTTTTTTTTAGGTTTAAAAGGACATTTCTAAGCTGGCCTTGGTGGCCCACACATTGTACACCTTAAACACTTTTTTAAAATTTATTTTTGTTATGTGTATGAGTCTTGCTGCGTTTTGCTTTGCAATGCCTTGGGTCAGAAGAGGGTGTCGGATTCCCCTGGAAACTGGAGTCAAAGACGGTTCTCAGCTGCCATGTGGGTGCTGGGGATCGAACCCGGGTCCTCTGCAAGAGCAAGTCGGCGCTATTCACTAGGCTATCTCTCCAGCTCCATCGTCAGGTTTTCTTTGTTGTTTTTTTTTTAATCTTTTTCTAGACAGGTTCTGGTGCAACCAGCAAATTAAAATAAATTTCATATTAAATCTGTGGCCCCCTTGTTGGTTTCTTTTGTCAGTGTGGCAGTCTGAGTCCAACACTGGAACTTCTTCTGCCTCAGCTCACCGAGTAGCTGAAATTATAACAGACCACCATGCCCAAGCTTCTTCATATGCTTTTAATTTTTACAAATGTTCTCAGTGTGGAAAATTATTTTTTGGTGGTTTTTTTTTTTTTTTTTTTTTTTTGGTCTTTTTGAGACCGGGTCTCCCTGTAGCCCCAGCTCTCCTGGAACTCACTCGTAGACCAGGCTGGCCTTGAACTCAACAAAAAGATCGCCTGCTCTGCCACCCGAAGTGCTAGGATTCAAGCCGTGCGCCATGCCAAGCTGGAAAATTATTTTTTAATTGAGGCTCTATGTTGAGGCCCATGACCCAGTAGTTAGAGCACTAGTTACAGAAGCATGGAGAAGACTGAAAAGGTCTTGGGTTTGTCATGTAAGGTTAGGGTTATTCTTTTCAGTCATTGAAATGAAATCCTAGAGGAAAAGAATAAAATCTTATAGGAAAAAAAATACATCTGGGTCCAGTACCTGGCTTAGTTGGTAGAGTTTTGCCAACATTCACGGGGCCCCTGGGTTGATCCCCAGCCCTCACATTAAAACTTATCTGGGGGACCCTATTTTTTTAACGGCACACAGCTTAATCCTTACTCTGGAGATAGGAGGCAGGAGGATAGGGAAATTCAAGGTCATCATCCTTGGCCCATAACACGTTTGAGGCCAGCCTGGGTACATGAGACCCTGCCATAAACATGATAATAATAAAATGGGTGATTTTGAGATACCGTCTCCCTGTAGTCCCAGGCTGTCCTGGACCTCATTATGTAGACCCGGCTGGCCTGGAATCTGCCTGCCTTTGCTCCTGAGTGTTGGGTTTAAAGGTGTGTTCCACTGTGCCTAGCAAAAAAAAAACAAATTTAATTCAATTTAGTTTGAGGGTTTTTAATATGTAAGTACATTCCTTGTTTTTTTTTTTTTTTTTTTTTTTTTTTTTTGGAGAGGTCCCTTTAGTCCAGCGGCCTGGAGCTTGCTATGTAGAACACTTGGCCTTGAACTCACAGAGATCCTCCTTACTCTGCTTCTTGAGTGCTGGGATTTAAAGGCATGCGCCACCATGCCAGCCCATACCATATGTTTTGATCCTCCAAGGTCCACCTCCCTCTCATCTTTGTTTCCATGTTAGGCACCTACTCAACACTAAATTACTTCCTCTGCCCTTGAAAAAAATTGAAAAAAGCTCATGTTATATTAGTAATATATTAGCATTTTGTTGCTTTTTATTTTGGAATTGCATCATTTTAGTATCTTTTTTTAAAATTTCTTACGTGTATGAATGTACTGTCTGCATGCAAGTTTGTGCACCCGTTGTCGTGCAATGCCGCAGAGGTCGGAAGAGGGTTTGGATTCCCCTGGAACTGGAGTCTCCTCTTGGGGTTGGATTAGGATGGCTCTTAGCCACCATGTGGGGTGCTGGGATCGAGCCTGGTCCTCTGCAAGAGCAGTCGGTGCTCTTAACGCTTATAGGCTATCTCTCCAGCCCCAAATTTCTATTTTTTTTATTAGGTTTGATAGTAACTAATGTGCTATTAACATTTTCCACTTACCTAGCTGACAGAGAGTTTGGAGTTTAGTCCATTAATAGGAGAAATAGCTGATATTGTAAATAAGAATCTGGAAAAAATCATACCGGACTAAGGTAAATTTATTTAGGCCTTGACTGGGTATAAAGATCCTTTTAGGGCCTTTGGATGCGAGATAGAGATTTGGGAGTCATATTATTTACTACATTTAATTCTTGAAAGTTTGTTATCTTCGCCAGGCGTGGTGGTGCACGTCTTTATCCTAGCACTTGGAGGCAGAGCAGCTGTGGGTCTTTGTGAGTTCAAGGCCAGCCTGGTCTACAGAGTGAGTTCTAGGACAGCTGGGGGCTCAGGGAGACCCTGTCTCGAAAAGAACACAAAAAAAAAACAAAAGTTTGTTATCTCCTCTATAAAACAGCAATAGCATATATCTACCTTATATTGTTGCCATCTTGAAGGGTCTGAGATTTTTTTTTGCAGACAGTGCCTTTCTTTAGTCTACGTGGCCTGGAGCTCACTATGTAGACCATGCTGGCCTTGAACTCACAGAGATTCTCTGTTTCCCAAGTGCTGGGGTATTAAGGCATGTGGACACCACCCATCTCTAAGATGGTTCTTAGCCTCTATATGGGTGCTGGGAATAGACACCCAGGTCCTCTGCAAGAGCAGGCAGTGCTCTTAACCACTGAGCCATCTCTCCAGCCCCACAGGGTCTGAGATTTTGTTTACCTTACTTCCAGGCTAACAGGTCTGCCCACCTGTCACATTTTCATATGTGGCAGCAGAAAACATAGACTCCTAGATCAGAGCTAGAGGGTTGTTGCTTATATTGCTCATACCCAGAGTATGAGCCTTTGTTTTGTGCTCATTTTCTGAGCTTTACTCCCTACAGTGGGCTGTGACCCAGGAGAGGAACCTGGGTTTTCTATGTGTCTGCTCTTGTTCCAGAGGGAGACACTATATCCATCTACACTGTTTGCTGTTTTGTCCAAACATCCTGAATAAAAAATCAGTGTGTCTGCTTCTAGTGCATGTAAAAACTTGAGAAACTCATGTAGACTGGTCTTCCAATAAGTGTTTATAACATAAAAGTTTCTCAGTAGTTTTTAGTTACTGTTATTACAAATTGATGTAAACCCAAGAATTACTAAATGTAAATTCACAAATTTTACATATAATTAATATCTTTATTAGTCTTTCTCTCTGGGAAAAATTTGTTTTTACTTGTTTTGTTTGTTTTGAGATGAGGTCTCCCTATAGCCCCAGCTGGCTGGAACTCACTATGTAGACCAGGCTGGCTTTGAAACTTCGAGAGATCATCTGCTTCTGCCTTCAGAGTGCTGAGATTAAAGGCCCTGTGCTACCATGGCCAACTGTTTTTACTTTCAAAAAGGAGAATTACTGCCAGGTTTGATGGTCTACCCCTTTAATTCAGTCATCAGCTGACTATAAATATTTTCTTTTGTCATGATTCTGTGTCCTAGTAGTCTTTGGTGGAATTACGTCATTACAAGGACAACAACAAAAGTCCACAAAAACCTCCAAACAAACANTTTTTGAGACAGGTCTCCCTTTAGTCCCAGCTGGCCTGGAGCTTGCTATGTAGACCACTCTGGCCTTGAACTCACAGAGATCCTCCTACCTCTGCTTCTTGAGTGCTGGGATTAAAGGCATGCGCCACCATGCCCAGCCCATACCATATGTTTTGATCCTCCAAGGTCCACCTCCCTCTCATCTTTGTTTCCATGTTAGGCACCTACTCAACACTAAATTACTTCCTCTGCCCTTGAAAAAAATTGAAAAAAGCTCATGTTATATTAGTAATATATTAGCATTTTGTTGCTTTTTATTTTGGAATTGCATCATTTTAGTATCTTTTTTTAAAATTTCTTTACGTGTATGAATGTACTGTCTGCATGCAAGTTTGTGCACCCGTGTCGTGCAATGACGCAGAGGTCGGAAGAGGGTCTTGGATTCCCCTGGAACTGGAGTTCTCTTGGAATTGGAGTTACAGATGGTTCTTAGCCACCATGTGGGTGCTGGGGATCGAAGCCTGGTCCTCTGCAAGAGCAGTCGGTGCTCTTAACCGCTAGGCTATCTCTCCAGCCCAGAAACCTATCTTCTTTTGATTTCCCTGTAGCCCCAGCTCTCCTGGAACTCACTCTGTAGACCAGGCTGGCCTTGAACTCAACAAAGATCTGCCTGCCTCTGCCACCCGAGTGCTAGGATTAAAGCCGTGCGCCATGCCCAAGCTGGAAAATTATTTTTTAATTGAGGCTCTATGTTGAGGCCCATGACCCAGTAGTTAGAGCACTAGTTACAGAAGCATGGAGAAGACTGAAAAGGTCTTGGGTTTGTCATGTAAGGTTAGGGTTATTCTTTTCAGTCATTGAAATGAAATCCTAGAGGAAAAGAATAAAATCTTATAGGAAAAAAAATACATCTGGGTCCAGTACCTGGCTTAGTTGGTAGAGTGTTTGCCTAACATTCACGGGCCCCTGGGTTTGATCCCCAGCATCACATTAAACTATCTGGGGTAGCACACAGCTTAATCCTAGTACTCTGGAGATAGAGGCAGGAGGATAGGAAATTCAAGGTCATCATCCTTGGCTCCATAACAAGTTTGAGGCCAGCCTGGGATACATGAGACCCTGCCATAAAAATGATAATAATAAAATGGGTGATTTTGAGATACAGTCTCCCTGTAGTCCCAGCTGGCCTGGACCTCATTATGTAGACCAGGCTGGCCTGGATCTGCCTGCCTTTGCCTCCTGAGTGTTGGGTTTAAAGGTGTGTTCCACTGTGCCTAGCAAAAAAACAAATTTAATTCAATTTAGTTTGAGGGTTTTTAATTATGTAAGTACATTCCTTGTTTTTTTTTTTTTTTTTTTTTTTTTNAGGACTAAGGTAAATTTATTTAGGCCTTGACTGGGTATAAAGATCCTAGGCTTTGGATGCAGATAGAGATTTGGGAGTCATAATTATACTAATTTAATTTCTTGAAAGTTTGTTATTCTCGCCAGGCGTGGTGGTGCACGTCTTTAATCCTAGCACTTGGGAGGCAGAGGCATGTGGATCTTTGTGAGTTCAAGGCCAGCCTGGTCTACAGAGTGAGTTCTAGGACAGCTGGGGCTACAGGGAGACCCTGTCTCGAAAAGAACAAAAAAAAAAAAAGAAAGTTTGTTATTCTCCTCTATAAAACAGCAATAGCAATATCTACCTTATATTGTTGCCATCTTGAAGGGTCTGAGATTTTTTTTTTGCAGACAGTGTCTTTCTTTAGTCTCAGCTGGCCTGGAGCTCACTATGTAGACCATGCTGGCCTTGAACTCACAGAGATTCTCTGTTTCCCAAGTGCTGGGATTAAAGGCATGTGACACCACACCCATCCTAAGATGGTTCTTAGCCTCTATATGGGTGCTGGGAATAGAACCCAGGTCCTCTGCAAGAGCAGGCAGTGCTCTTAACCACTGAGCCATCTCTCCAGCCCCAAGGGTCTGAGATTTTTTTACCTTACTTCCAGGCTAACAGGTCTGCCCACCTGTCACATTTTCATATGTGGCAGCAGAAAACATAGACTCCTAGATCAGAGCTAGAGGGTTGTTGCTTATATTGCTCATACCCAGAGTATGAGCCTTTGTTTTGTGCTCATTTTCTGAGCTTTACTCCCTACAGTGGGCTGTGACCCAGGAGAGGAACCTGGGTTTTCTATGTGTCTGCTCTTGTTCCAGAGGGAGACACTATATCCATCTACACTGTTTGCTGTTTTGTCCAAACATCCTGAATAAAAAATCAGTGTGTCTGCTTCTAGTGCATGTAAAAACTTGAGAAACTCATGTAGACTGGTCTTCCAATAAGTGTTTATAACATAAAAGTTTCTCAGTAGTTTTTAGTTACTGTTATTACAAATTGATGTAAACCCAAGAATTACTAAATGTAAATTCACAAATTTTACATATAATTAATATCTTTATTAGTCTTTCTCTCTGGGAAAAATTTGTTTTTACTTGTTTTGTTTTGTTTTGAGATGAGGTCTCCCTATAGCCCCAGCTGGCCTGGAACTCACTATGTAGACCAGGCTGGCTTTGAACTCAGAGAGATCCATCTGCTTCTGCCTTCAGAGTGCTGAGATTAAAGGCCTGTGCTACCATGGCCAACTGTTTTTACTTTCAAAAAGGAGAATTACTGCCAGGTTTGATGGTCTACCCCTTTAATTCAGTCATCAGCTGACTATAAATATTTTCTTTTGTCATGATTCTGTGTCCTAGTAGTCTTTGGTGGAATTACGTCATTACAAGGACAACAACAAAAGTCCACAAAAACCTCCAAACAAACAAACAGAAGAAGATTGTGTAATACAGTACACACTGGTATCGTTGGTATTTCAGTAGAAGTATAAAATTTTCACTTCCGGTGAGTTGGTAGAGTCAGCATATATTGACAATATTACTATTAAATCAGTTGGAATCTCTAGTGTAATAAGAATTAGAATTAGGCCAGGTGTGGTGGTGGATGCCTTTAATCCCAGCACTCAGGAAGCAGAGGCAGGCAGATCTCTGTGAGTTCAAGGCCAGTCTGGTCTACAGAATGAGTTCGAGGCCAGCTGGGACTACAGGGAGAGTCTGTCTCAAAAATAAAAAAATAAATAAAAAAAAAAGAATTTGAGTTAGAAAGAGCTGAGAGAGGGACAACTGACTGGGAGGATCTTTACAGCAGATGGGTGACTTTGAATGTTATGGTAAAGATCTAAAATGAGTAAGAAAGCAGTGGTATAGAGTGGAAAGGAGGACAAGAATCTGAATATAAATGTCTGTTTAGTTTAGGTCCCAACATCTTTCTAAGATAAGCATTATATCTCCATTTGTTGCATAAGTAACAGTAAGGCTTTATGATGCTAAATAAATTGCCCTAGGACTCAGCCAGTAAATAGGGGAGCTGAGATTTGAAGCTAAATTAGGGTTTCTGATTTGAAAGAGGTATACTGCTGCCACCTGTAATGGTATATACCTGTAATCCCTGCATTTAAGGGCCCTGAGGCCAGAATCTTGAGTTTGAGGCCAGCCTGGGATACATAGCAAATTTCTATCTTGAAAAAAAGAGTATGCTACTTATGAATAGATTTTTAAAATTTATTTATCTTATGGTTATGAATGTTTTGCCTTTGTGTAAGTGCACCATGTGAATGCAATGCCTTCAGAATCCAGAAGAGGGCATCGGAGTCTCTGGAACTTACAGATCATTGTTAGCCACCATATGGATGCTGGGAACAGCAGTCTTCTGCTGCTAGAACAGCCACTGCTCTTAACCACTGACCCATCTCTCTCTCCAACCCCAAGGAGTAACTCTTATATTTACCTTCCCACAAGCACTGACATTTTTTAAAAATTTAGTTAGCATATACAAATAGTGGATCTCATTATACTTTGTTCATATATAAAAATCACTCTTCTGGGCTGGAGAGATAGCCTAGTGGTTAAGAGCGCCGACTGCTCTTGCAGAGGACCCGGGTTCAATCCCCAGCACCCACATGGTGGCTGAAAACCGTCTGTAACTCCAATTCCAGGAGAACTCCAGTTCCAGAGGAATCCGACACCCTCTTCTGACCTCCATGGCACTGCATGACACGGGTGCACAAACCTACATGTAGGCAGTACATTCATACACATAAATAAAAATAAAATAAAATTTAAAAAAATCACTCTTCCTTGGCAGTGACAATTCTGTTTTTATGAATTTGAATATTTTGTTCCTCACATAAGTAGAATAATACTTTTTCTTTTTGTGACTGCTTTATTTCACAATGACACATTGTGATATATCAGAATTTTCTTTTTTGTTTTATTTTTTATTTTATGTATTTCATATTTTTTGCCAGTTTTATTGGAGCTCTGGGCATTTCATACAAATTACATTACAAATCAAATCTAGACCCGTACCCCCCTCCCTGCCCCCCTACCCCACCAGAGCTCATGCATTCTGCCAAACATGTTTTCATCTTTTTCTCAGTCTCAAAATTCTTGAACAGAAGTTCACCGTTTCAGTCAGTTCTTTGATGCAGACTTTTCTGTTGTTGTTGTTATTGTTGTTGTTATTTCTTCCAATATCCATCACTCCAAAATACGCACATATGCATGCCACATCTATCATAGGTTTTAGCATCTTCAGCTTATGATTTTTTTTTCTTTCTGAAAGATGTCTGTTTGAAGTCTCCTTGGCAAGCCCAAACTACCATCAGTTCTGCCCTTGTGTTCCACGCTGGGGTTTTCCCTTCCCATGGTCACCAAATGAGGTCCAGTAAGTACTGTATCCTGTATTGATCTTCCTGTACTGGTCTCTGTGATACAGCCTGGGTAGTCCAAGAATGGCAGTCTATACTCTGAAGAAGTGGAAACCCCAGTAGTAGCTCAGTCCACAAGCTGGATGTCTCAGCAGACCCCAGCTGGCAGGTAGGAAAGCACGGCCAAGATGGGAAACATTCCGTTGTCCCAGGCTAAGGACCTAAGTTCAAAGGACCTCTCAGGTCGGGTTACAGAAGTAACCAACTGACCTCTGTGCAGAGGGGTCAGTTTCCTACAGTGGCTTCAGGCAGGCACTGTGTTCCCCTTCCCTTAGCAAGACCATGCTGTCTGTACCTGTTTGTAGCAAGAGAAGCTCCCACATAGGGTCACTCTGTAGCCCCAGCTGGCCTGGAACTTGCTATGTAGACCAGGCTGTTCCCTGAATCTCAGAGATCCACCTTCTTCTGCCTTTTGTTGTTGTTGTTATTGTTGTTGTTTGTTTGTTTTTTGAGACAGGGTCTCCCTGTAGCTCCATGGCCTTGAGCTGCCTCTGCCTCCCCTGTGCTGGGATTAAAGGCATGCTCCACTATGCCCAGCTTCTTCTGCTTTTTAAAAAATTTATTTGGGCTGGAGAGATGGCCTAGCAGTTAAGAGCGCCGGCTGCTCTTGCAGAGGACCCGGGTTCGATCCCCAGCACCCACATGGCGGCTGAGAACCGTCTGTAACTCCAATTCCAGGAGAACTCCAGTTCCAGGGGAATCCGACACCCTCTTCTGACCTCAGCGACATTGCACGACATGGGTGCACAAACCTATATGCAGACAATACATTCATAAACATAAATAAATAAAATTAAATTAAAAATTTATTTTATTTTATATTATTCAAAATGTGCATATATATGCTCCACACATAAGTCAAAATTACAAATTCTGAAAATAAATTATATGTTGATTCCTAAACACATTTAGAGATTCACATTTTAACAGTAAATTTGCATGCAGGTATAAATATGTGTAACTTTATATTCTTTTTTTTTTTTAGGATATGACTACATATCTTCCCTCCATATATGGTAATTACAATATGTGAATATAAGTATTTGTAATTCAAGGGCAACTTGAGATACTGTACTGAGACCTTGTCTCTAACAAAACAAAACAAAACAAAAGAAAACAAAAAATGTTGTCATTCCTAAGTGTCTCCTTTTTTGATGAAAATATTTTTTTTTTGGTCTTTTCGAGACAGGGTCTCCCTGTAGCCCCAGCTGTCCTGGAACTCGCTCCTGGCCTTGAACTCACAAAGATCCACCTGCCTCTGCCTCCTGAGTGCTAGGATTAAAGGCGTACGCCACCACGCACGTTTGTAGAATTAGGATGATTTACATTAAAAATTATGTGACTAATTTTCTTTTCCTTCTCTTTTTTTTGGTAAACAAAAAGCAAACTTCTTTATTGTACACAGTACAGAATATAACGCAGCTTGGCAGGGTGCACATAGCCCTGCCCACGGGAAGTACTTCAAATCAACTGGCAGGTTAAAGCCTTTCTGCACTGTAGATTTTTCCACACTCTGGAAAAGAAGCTAATAAACAAAATAACCCCCCAAACCCTGAAAAAAACAAAACAAAACTATTTTGGGGTGCATGAGTCCAATGGGAATGCAATAGTGACACTGCTGTCCATGTCCTGTGACAAGGCCATGTGGGTACAGTGCACAGGGGGAGGGGGGCAGCTCAGGTTATAGAAGATTATTTTCATACTTGCTAAAACAGCATAAATTCATTAAAATAAAATCCCAAACCAAGATGAGAAAAGAAAAAAAACAAATCTATACAGCATGTACAACAAGTAAGTCTCTAGCCAGCTGGGGATAATATCTGTATCTATGTATGGATCAGAAAGCTATAAATACAGTTCAGAAAGAGTCCTTTGATTAGACTACAATGCTAATTAAGGCCCAAGCTTTGGGTTTTACACCTCTGTGAGCTGATTAGCTTCCAATATAGGACAAACCTTGTTTCCATAGCTGTAAAATGCATCTTGTAGTCCTGTGAACCTCTTCACAAATGTGCTGTGGGTTGTAAGAGGGGCTGCAGAGCACGCCATAGAACAGCGAGTATGCCCATACTCATAGAGTCAGAGGTGTCCTGCACACGAGCAGCCCAGCCCAGCACAGTTCTTCAGGGGCCGAGTGTCAAGGGGAGCACAGACTTCTGTCAACAGAGCAGCAGCCACTAAGGTACCACCGCGTCCTGGTGCTTTTTCTCTGCTCTGAGCTCAACTTTCACACAGCTTTAGTTTGTTTATAATACAGCAATCAGAATTATAAAGTGGCAAGAATCCAGACAGAGAGTACTATTCTACCTGTCAGAGTCACACTAGGACAGACCCTAGGGACCCGTCATGTAGGGTTTGAAGTCCAAAACTGAGAGAAAAAGGAAAACAAAAACTGACAAAATGGAAACTATCCTCCGTCGTGCCTAGGGTTCTTATCAGGCAACCAGGTGCTGAGTGGTCATGATGTGTGTGGTATGTACATTTGCTTTCCAGAGAGGGCATGTTACTGACCACAGGAATTATATGTATAGATTCTAAGCTGTGTCCAGCCTGGCCTGCACACTTCAAAAACAACTTGGGTGCAAATGTTTCAACAGGCTGTCTGGTGGGCAGGCGATGAAGGCGTTCACACGGCTCCGGGGAAGCCCCTGGGAAGCCCTGGCACAGCCCCTCGCAAGCTGCAGCGATTCGGTAAGAGGGGACGGTCCTGCCTCGGGGACACAGTGCAGTTACCAAAAAGTGGGGGTTTGGTGTTGATGTTTTTTGTTGTTTTAAATACCAAAATCTACAAAAATCAGTTTATATAAACTGTTATTCCAAAACAACCACCCAAACAAAACGATCCCCCAAATGAAGCAAAACAAAATGCTGTCAAAAGTGTTAGTTGCCTTTCTTCTAAAATGAAAACCGTCTACATTCAGCCATGTGACTGGGAGGAGAGGGGGCCTGCTCTACTTAGTGACCATATGGCTGGGGGAGTTCCCCAGAGCAGCACTGGTTAGAGAACCACTGTCCTGGCTCCCCTTGTTGTGGACAAGGGGAAACATTACTGACTGATCTACACAAGCCCTATTCAAGCTTTAATGGTGTGAGCCGTCCCAACCCAGCCCACATGCTTTCCTATAAATTGTGCAAGTCAAAGCCCTTCTACATAAAGGCATTTTAGTAGTCTGTGATCAATGCCGATTGTCACACACTTGGTCCCGTTTCCCGGGCACTAACTTGAACAAGGTATTGCTCTGCACCCTAGTCCTGCTCTTCCCAGGGATCTCACCAGACTCATGAGGCACCAGCCGCTGGGTGGTTTTTCTGCCTCTCCCTGTTCCCACTCCCCAGTCAAAGTGTTTGTCTTTAAAGGTGTCAATCCAGAGATGGCTTGGGTTCTCCAGATAATACTCAAAGGGCAAACTTTAGGAACAGCCAAGAACACAAACAAAACCACTGCCCTCATTTGCCTGAATGGGAACTGCTAGCTCTCTCTAGCGTTTGGCCGCTAAGCCCCTCAGAAACTTAGTAAGCGAAGCCCTCGGCATTGGGAAAGCTGCTGCAGTGGTCCATGGCCAGGAGGTAAGCAGGGTTGTCTTCAAAGTGAGTCAGGGGCAGGGTGTCCTCCTCGTTAAGAGGGCACTCAGACTCTGCCTTCAGGAATGGACGCTGATTGTCTGGGAAGGCCATGGGGGACAAGGCGTCCGATCACAAACAAATTTGTAGACATATGGTTCCCCAGGCACCTTCTGCATGATGCCCTTTTCATAGTAATAGCACAGAGAGCAGCTCAGCTTGTCGTAGTTCATGGCTGGCCGATTCTTCTGGATACCCCAACGCCGAGCAACCTCTTCTAGTTCTATCAGCTTAAACCCCATGCCTCTGCCAGTCCAGGCAATGAAGTAGGCATTGGCTGTGTCATCAAGATGAGTGAGGAGGAACTGCCATAGCTAGAGGGAGCCTCGCCTCTGATATGGGGGCCCCTCTCGATACATGGTGGGCTCCTGCTTTGCCTTCCAGTCTTTCAGGCACGACGCAAGTGTCATAAAAGAATAGTCGGGGATCCTTTTCATAAGAAAAACCCTCCTGAAGTCTTCCATGCTCACAAACTCCATCTCTGGCCCCAATGGGGCTGCTTTCCATCAAATGAGCTGACTAACTCACTATTCACCCATTAAGGCAGGAGCTATCCAGGACCACTCGACTTATTTTATTTTCTTAAAGATCCTGGCATTATGAATGAAGCAAAACAACAGACTTACAAAATGTTGGTAGAGGTCCCAGGAGGAATGAATTATGGAAAAGCTTCTGTTGTTTTGCCTTATTACTACCGAGTGGGTAAGTCATTGGTAGATAATTAGCTGCTTTCAGAAGACCATACTGACTGGAATAGAGTCATATAACTAGCTGGAATTTTAAAGAAAGGTTTACAACTTTTCAAAATTTCCTCATGAAAATTTCCACACTGACAAAAGTAGACAAAATACATTGAATTCTCTCGTTCATTCCCATGGCTCAGCTTTAATAATCAACAGTGTTTTGCTATTTTTCAGAAAAAAATAATTAAGGTTAGTCTTTACCAATGCTAAGCAAAAATCCAGATTCAGAGTTGCTGAACATTTGTGGATCTTTAGCAGATTCTGTCCCAGCTGGACATGGTGGCACATAGCCTGTAATTCTACCTACTCAGGAGGCTGAGGTCAGCCGGGGCAACATTGAAAGACCCTATCTCTAAAACAAAGAAAGCTGGGCCTGGTGGTATAAGTCTTTAATCCCAGCATTCAGGGGTCAGAAGCAGGTGGATTCTGTGAGATGGAGACCAGCCTGGTCTAAATAGTAAGTTCCAGGTCAGCTGGGGCTACAGGGAGACCCTGTCTCAAAAATACATTGTATTATTATTTTATGTGTATGAGTGTATTGCCTGCATGTAAGTGCACTCATGGTGTGCAATACCAGAGGAGGTCAGAAGAGGGCATCAGATCCCCTGGAAGCTAGAGTTATGGATAGTTGTTATTGTGGGTTCTGGGTATCAAAACCTGGTCCTCTGCAAGAGGAGCCAGTGCTTTTAACTGCTGATCATCTCTTCAGCCCCCACTGTTTACTTTTGTTGTGTATTTTTGTGACTGACTTATACAATTAAAAGTAACTTAATAGTATTCGTGTCTTAGTTCATTCATCCTGCTGTAACAAAATTCCCAAGACTTTATAATTTATTTTTTATGTGTACGAGTGTATTGCCTGCTTGTATGTAAGTGTACCTCGGTCATGCAGTGCCCATGGAGGTCAAAAGAGGGTGACTCCCTTGAAACTGGAGTTAGGGATGGTTCTTAGCCAACATGTGGTTGCTGGGAATCAAACCTGGGACCTCTGCAAGAACAGCCAGTGCTCTTAACCCCTGAGCCCATCCCTCCAGCCCCAAGACTGGGTAATTTATGAACTATAGAAGTTTATTTCTCGAAGTTCTAGAGGCTGGGCCATCCAAGATCCAGGCACCAACAGGTTTTGTGTGTGGTGAGGGCCCTGACTCTGCTTCTAAGATAGCACCTTGAATTTTTGTGTCTTTATGTGACAGAATAGAATGGTAAAAGAAGATCTAGTATTTTCCCTTCAACCTCTTTATAAGGTAATGAGGTCTCTGCCATAGTAGGAAATCACTTCTTAAAGGCCCCCACCTCTTAAGGCCATCACACTGGTGATTAAGTTTCATTATATCAAGTTTGGAGGAAACAATCAGATCATAGCACTTTGTAACATTTTGTATGTTGTAAATATTTTTCTATGGTAGCAAATATTTAGATGTCATTTAATATTTGCATATCTCATGAATATGCAGTGATTTAATTAATCCATGAGGTTTTGTGCTGATTAGCTATATCTGTCTTTTTGCTCTTTATTTATTTATTTATTTATTTATTTATTTAATTCATTTGTCTTTTTGAGACAGGGTCTCCCTATAGTCCCTGCTGGCCTGGAACTTGCTATGTAGACCATGTTGGCCTTTAAGTCACAGATATCTGCCTGCCTCTGCCTCCCTAGTGCTGGGATTACAGGCATGCATCATGCCCGGCTTCTTGGAATTTTATATAACTATGGTAACAGATCTGCTATTTTATGTGCTATGTGTATATGTGTGTATATGCACTTAATAACTTATGTCCTGTGAGTTAGATAAGTTAAATTTAAATTAAAAAATTTTTTTATGTGTATGAATGTAACTGTCTGCATGTAGGTCTGTGCACCCATGTCGTGCAATGCCGTGGAAGTCAGAAGAGGGTGTCTGATTCCCCTGGGACTGGAGTCAAAGATGGTTCTCAGCCACCATGTGGGTGCTGGGGATTGAACCTGGGTCCTCTGCAAGAGCAGTTGGTGCTCTTAACCGCTAGGCCATCTCTTCAGCCCCCTGGCTTGTTTTATTCAGACAGAATCTATGTGGCTCAGATCTGTCTCAAACTTGTAGTATTCCTGTCTCAGTCTCTCAAATGCTGTGCTTTTAGATGTGCGTCACCATGCCTGGCTTTGGGTGTTTTTATTAAGGAAACATTTCAAACATACACAGAAGTTGAATGAAGCTGGGAACTATGGCACAGACCTGTAGCCCAGTTATTCAAGAGGTGGGGGCAGTGGACAGTCACTCACTGACACCCTCCTAGTTTTTCTTCAAGAAAATCACATACAGTGTATCATTTCAACATATGTAGCAGAAGATAACTGTAGCTTTAAAAACATAACATCGCCGAGCGTCGTGGCTCACGCCTTTAATTCTAGCACTTGGGAGGCAGAGGCAGGCGGATCTTTGTGAGTTCAAGGCCAGCCTGGTCTACAGAGTGAGTTCCAGGACAGCTGGGACTACAGGGAGACCCTGTCTCGAAAAGACCAAAAAAAAAAAAAA